>CM021733.1:61287231-61440920 GCA_011075105.1 Heteronetta atricapilla | reverse complement strand
AGGAAAGGAAAGGAAAGGAAAGGAAAGGAAAGGAAGAGTGTTTGAAAACTGTTCTTTATATGACAGCTGAAGCACATGGTTGAGGAAATGACTTTCTCAAGATACTAGGGCTAATGAAAATTGCATCACTTTTGGCCTTTATTTTTTTCCCCTTTTCCTCTGTTATGTTGTGGATAAAGACCTTTGAAGTTGGCAGGATGAGCATGTATCTATCATACACCACTTGTAGGTAACAAACTGTCATTTGGCCATTTTGTTTCATTTACCTATTTTCCTGATTTATATAGTTTATAATGGCAGTTTAAATGTCCTCAGCTTCTGCCACTGTCATGCTAGAATAGGGAAAGGAAAGAAGACTGGATTGTTGCTACTATATTTATCATATTCACTCATAATGTTTGTCACTTTTTGAGAATATTAGATGATATAGAGCAAATAAAACATTATATATATATATATATATATATATATATATCTCACTGGGGACATTTGTTATTTGGCAGTACTGTTGTAGAATAAACTGAACTATCAACTCAAACTTATCTAATTCCTTTTGCCTTTTTTTCCCTCCCTCAGATGGTGTGACCCAGTTTGGTCTGACCACTAATATCCGTTTTAAAGGATGTATTCGATTTCTGAAGCTCACCAAAGGTACATCTAAAGCTCAAGAGATTAACTTTAGCAGAGCTTTGGAGCTGAAGGGTGTTCAACCAGTATCATGCCCTGCAAATTAACTGTCATTCATCTGATACAGATCTGTTTGTATAAGCACCTCAGATTAAAAACAAAACAAAGCAGAAAGCAATGTATACACTGCATTCATAATAAAATGTCTTTATGCAATATTTGGGTAGTTGTTGTGGTATATTCAAATGGCTATTTCAAGGTACCTCCCAAACAGAATGCCAGAAGTAATCTTCTCCCTACCGTCAAGGGTGTAAAGCAACATTTTTTCCTCTCTCTTTCATTGTAGCTTGAAATTGAAGTGTTTCAGCATACTTCTGCTGAGTGAGACCATTCAGGATGTCCCTTTGCTGTGGAACTTACATTAATTTTCTGTTTTTAATACAGTGCACTTGCATACATACACACTTCTGCCCTTCATTAAAAAAAAAAAAAAAAAAAAAAAGACATATTAACTTACTTCCCAAAAGCTTGCTTTGGTCACTCCCAAGAGTCATTAGAAATTTTCTGTGATCATATTTCCAATGAAAATTTCACTGAGAAAATGCTAAGTTTTATGTATTCTGTGTGGCTGCTGTCATGCTATGGCCTTGGAATTAAGTGCAGGGAAGGGAAATGTTTCTGCTTGGTTGGTTTATATGGCCTTATTACAGAAAAACACTTCACCTAAAATTTCTGCTGTGTTATTTGAACAGCACTGAGTTTTAACAGAGGCCATGAAATAGAAGAATCTTTGAGATTCCTAGCATGGTACATGTTGCTAAACTTTACTCTAATTTATTTAATCACACCCTTAATATAAAAGCAGCTTCCAAAGTTAGACTCTAATTCTCAACACGGTCCATTTGTGAGGTATTCTGAAAGCATCAGCAGTCCCAGATCTCCCTTAAATAAAACTTAGAGAACTCAGTGAATAGCAGTTTAAACATCAATAAGAAGAAAAAAGTTGCTTTCTTGATTCTCACTAAAATGCTAAATCCTGGTGATTTTCCTCTGTATGTTTTAGAGGACTATGAAATCATCACTGAAGTGTGGATTATCTTTTCTGTGGGTTGTTTCAAATTGTCAACCTTTACTTTTGCAAAGGTTGTGCTTGGAGACGCAGAGAATACACTGTACAAATGTAAAAACAACTACCTACAGACTGCAACTGCAGAAGAAAAACCTAGCAGTTTACACTCAGCAGTAAAACAGCACAACCACACAATTAAAAGGAAAGACATTTTTTTCCCCCACAGTGAGCTTGAATATACTTTTTCAGAATTTCTGACATGCCTGGAAAAAGGATGCATATGATATTTGCAAAATTGTGCTGCCAGAGAACAGTCCTGCAGGGGTGCTTTGTATTTTACAAACAACCTCTTTGGCATTCATTTTTTTCTCTAAATTGCCACAGGAGAAAAATTTTGATGGTAAGAGATGGTAATAAATGTGTTCATTGCCACTCCAATGATCTGGGGATTCTAACATTCATCAGATACACCTGAAAAAAAAAAAAAAAAAAAAAAAAAAAACCTCTTGGGAAGCCCTGAAGTAATTGAAGTAAGTAGATGTCACTTGCAGCTGGTCCTTTAATATTAACAAACAGTTAATTGTTGTGCAACTTTAATGCACATTTGATGTGTTCATTAAAGCATGCATTTGTCTCTGAAAAAGCCTAATCATGGGAAATGTATTGTATTACTATAACTTCTACCCTTTCCTATCACGAGTAACAAACACACCATAAAACATTAATCTGTTTATTTTATTATTTTTAATGTTCCTTGTATTTTACCTACTCTCATCCGTGTACTATTTCAGGGTAGTTTGAGAAGCTTAAGAAAAATAGGGGACAACATTTCAAAAAGTTGCCAATTTCCAAAATTCTTGATAAATATGAATAAATGAAGCTCCAAGACTTACCTGTGGAAGGTGTACTGGGTCTAGCTGGGATGGTAACTTTCCCTGCAGCAGCCCATACAGTGCTATGCTCTGCACTTGTAGCTAAAACAGCAGTGGTATCACACTGGTGTTGTGTCTGCTGCTGAGCAGTGCTGGCACAGCATCAGGACTTTCTCTAGCCCTCCTAGGGGGTGGGAAAAAAAAGTGAGAAACATCACCAGGGCAGCTGACCCAAACCAACCAAAGGGATATTCCATACCATATGATGTCACACTCAGCAATAAAAGGTGGGAAAAGGAGGAAGAGGAGAGGGGTGGGCTCTCGTTGCGAAAACGTCTGTCCTCCTCTCCGAACACTGGCTACATGCGTTGAGGCCCTGCTTCAAGGACGTGGTCAAGCATCACTTATTTGTGGGAAGTAGAGAGTAATTTTTTCCCCTCTGCATTTCCACATAGCCTTTACTTGTTTTGTTATTCCCTTTCCCCCTTCCTCTTCCCCTTTTCCCTTTTCTCCCTTTAGTTGAATTGTTTAATTAATAATAATATTGTTAATAATAATAATATTGTTAATAGTTGTTTAATTAATATAATATTTCCTTGATAATACATTTCTCTCTTTATTAAAATTATCCTTATCTCAACCCGTGAGTTGTTTTTTTTCCCTTTACTTCTTCCCCTCCTCATCTGAGGAGGGGGAGTGAGAGAGCGGTTGTGGTGTTCAGTTGCCTAATACGGTCAAACCACCACACACATTATTGGGGTGAATTTAACACAAAGCCTGGACCAGCCAAACCGTTTGGCCCATCATCACACACAGACATTTACTAGTTTAGAAACACATTTCCCCAGACTCTAGCTTCTATTCAGCATGTTGGATTCTTTTCAACGTAAGCTTGTCTGCAAAGTCTTATACTTTTTTTCAGACTTGAGGCCACAAGGGAAATTCAGACAACTGAGACTAGAATGCCAGGAATTAATTCCACATCCTTCCTCAGAGGCAAGGAATTGCCACTGGTCTGCGCAGCCCTACATCTGCAGTGGTCTTTCACATAAAGATGGCTTTGCCTTAGAAACAAATACTGGAGTTTCTGCAGTAAAGAAATGAGGGGAAAGAGGCCATTATGTTCTGTGGTCTGATCAGTTATTTCTCCCTTGCATGGCCTGGGAGGAATGTGTGGGACAAAGCAAAAACAATGAAACAATGCACATTATTACTTTTCTTAAACTTTTGTGTGGAAAGAAGCAACCAGCTGCTGTTCTTAGCTAAAAGAAATAAATTCAGTAGGCTGAAACAACAGCTACTTTAGCAAATGGACAAGTTAAAAGCAAATTGTAAAACTGCCTTTTTTTTTCATAGATCATTGAGTGGGTGCATCAAATACTGCTAGAAAAGCTTTTTGCCTTTGAAGATTCAGTAGAGTATCTGGGAATGATCCCAGTTGCCTATTATTACCTTGTGCTATACAACAGACTCATAGATTGGTAGGTTCCCAATAGACTGAAAATGCCTGAAAACAGAAGATTTTGAGCCTCAGAGCTATATTCAGACTGCTAGATAGAGACTACATCAGTCTTGAATGTGCCAAAAGCAGTCATATCGTCCCAATTCAGGACTGTAATCTAACACATCTATAAAATACAAGTATTTAAAACCTTATTTTGGTGGATTTTTTTGCATATGGAATTTTTTACCTTTTTTTTTTTGTGTGTGTGTGTGCATGTATTAAATAGTCTTCACTAATAAGGTTCAACATTGAAAAAAACACACAGGTGATTTTAAAATTGTATTTAAATTAACCTTTTTGAGTGTGGTCACCTTGAAGCCTTTATGACAAAGATTCACTCTGTGCATGGGACAAATGCTTGTTCACCTCTAGCTTTAGGGAAAGAGATAGAAATGAAAAAAGTTGTGTTTCCAATTTCAAATACATCCGATTTTCAACTTAAACTCTTTCTAAAGAGCAATATACTTGTACTTTCTACCTCATCATACTTTCTTCTCTTTATAGAGGTTCACGAAGAACAAAACGTTTTGTTGTCTTACTATCGTTCTTTAGAGCTCACAAGAAAAACTTAAAATACTTAAAAATCCATTCAATTTTTCATTTATTTTAACAGAGAAAATATGAGGGATGCCAATTCCATCTTCCCCTTTTTCAGACCATCAAGAAAAAGTGTATGCCACACATTTCATGAGAACTTATCTACTGAAGGACCTACAAAAGATCACCATCCCCATGTACGCAACAGTTTTTAATCCTTTAAAGAAGACTTTGTTATTTTCAACTGTCTAAGGGTTTATGAAAACCTATAAAACTCTTCTGAAAATATCCTATGCAATGAAAAAGGTTATTTTCAGAAAAAAATAATAAGGTGCTATAGCTGGACCACTGGATTTTTTAATCTAATACTTTATATATATATATATATACATATATATGCATTTTCCAATATCAAAACCCTAGCAGTTCTTCAGCCATCTATCAAGTCTTACAGTATACATCTGAGCTGAGCTTCTGGTGTAAATATGTAAGAAACATCACCTTTACTGCCTCATGCTTCATAAATAGACACAAAACTATCCAGAACTTTCTATAGAATTTGTTAAATATACTGCTGATGTGTCACACAGATCCCAAATTATTCAGTCTATATATTGCCATGCTGTTATTCTTCACACTCAAGAGTATAAATAATTTCTTCAAATAGCTGAAATCTCAGATGATTCCTGGTATTATGCATCTATTTTAACTCCAAAAATCAAATGTCTCCCATTTCAAGTTTAGTGGTCAATGTAGCATAAAATGACAGCACTTCAGAAACTTAAGTATCTAGTTTAAGCAAGGAATAAAAGTCTAGGGAGAAAAAAAAAAAAAAAAAAAAAAAAAAAAAAAAAAACCTACATCAATTGGTTCTCTCATACCTCTCACACTCCCACTGGGACCAACATCACAATCTGTAGTTCAAATCTAACACAGTCTCACAATTTTCACTTGGCTACAGAGTTATTTATGCTGAGGAGACTGCATAAAACTTCCTTATTACTAGAATCACTTCTTTTCTCCCATTTTTAGAAAGGATGTTTGAGTACAAAATTAAACCTGTGCTTTCTGCTTGCCATTTAGTATTTAAGACTTACTCTGTAATGATAATGAAAGTAGATGTTTGGCATTTGAAAGACTAACTTTTATGATGTATAGCATTGCAAAATATTCCACAAAGCTGAATAACCTGCTGTGACATCTCCCCTTTTAATCATAATTTATTTTGACAACTTTGGTACTTCCAGTTGGCACAAGCAAGGAAAGATGACTGGCAGCTGAGGCCCTGGAGTCGTAAATTTCCTGTGCTTTCCTTCATTAGGATTCTGTGCTACCATGTAACATGAATTTTATTTAACAGCCAAAGGCCTCATTTGTTCAGGAGCTTCATGTTAGTAGGAAGAGCTGGCCATGCACGTGCCCAGGACTCTGCATGAAGGGACCACAGTGCATGGAGTGATGCAGGCCCCGACGTCCCTCAAGGGCACAAAGAATTGGAATACATGAGGGCCTCTCCTCCACAGCTATGAATGACTTGTGGTTAGAGCCTTTTTAGGCAATGAGATGCCTGGAAGTGAAGGCAGGCCTAAGACAACACAGACTGATGGCCCTACAGTGATGCCAGCGTTTGTATCAGTTTAACCCATTTGTGGATTCAGCAAGTATGTGAATGCTACAAATTGTCTCTAATATTTCTTACTATTTGTTCAAGCAACCCCTTTATTTTCTTCCTCTTTTAAAAACTTTATGTTAAACTCGCTTGAAGGAAAGTTATCACCCCTCTTTTTTTTCTTTGACTTTTTAGTTCTCTGCAAGGCAGAGAAAGATATCCTACAGCTGAGGCAGGAGTCAATCGTCATCTGAAAGGAAATATTGCTACTCATAAACAAAAGATGCCACGTCAGTCTTTTGCTACTGATATCAGACCCATTTTTACTTCAAAAGGCCAAAGGCACTAACTCCAGTAAAATGCAAGAGGCTCTTGTTTATCACCATATCAGCATATGACATTTCCAGAGCTCTGCTGGCTCTGGGGCCTGCTAGCCCAGATGCTGAGGCTGATCTGCTCCTTCCACTCAGGCAGCAGGGCTGCATGCCCAGAGCACTCCACAACCAGCAAGCAGCAAACCATGGTCACTCCAGGGGCAGCAGACCAGCCCACTTGCACTCTGGGTATTTTGCTTCATTTCATGTCACTGGTGAAAGCTTTCTGCCCAACAGGATTTGTTGGCTCTGCCACGATTTGCTATGGCACCCAATGTTAGTGTTACGCTTGACTAAACGCAGCAGAACCCCAGCTTAGAGAAAAACTTCAAAATCCATATAATATTAAACATTTCCATCCGTATAGAAATATCTGATGAAACAACTCACCTAAAATTCTGTAAATAGGTTCCTCAAGAAATTTCTGAGCTTCCCACAAGGAAACAAACTCCCATCTCAGCAAACCTGAGATGCAAGCACAGCCACTTACATCTGTCACAGAACTGCAGCATCTTAAGAAATTAACCTTTCATACATATTCACTCAAGCACACTTCTTGCTGCTAATGGCTGTATTATGCTCCTATTCAGTCCATTTTGATAATCTGAGCATTTTTTTTCTCCTTAAACTACAAATAATTTAACAAAAGGGGTGAATATGGCTGGAATAGCTGATCAAACTGGTTGGGAATTCACCGATACTGGGGCAAGTAAAAAAAAAAAAAAAAAAACATATATAAAAAAATCAACATCGCTTCTGACTGCTATTACAAGTCTGCTGTTTTGTAGAAAAATTCAAAGTAAAAAGGCCAGGGTATGGATAATACCCAGTGCATATCTTCCAGGCCACAGTCAGCTGGACAGAAGGGCCAGACAGAAAATCCTCAGATGAAGATCATATATGAGAACTACTTGCTACAAGAGGTGGGCCTAAATGAGAAAACCCACTTCTCACCTACTGAAGGGAAAGATTACAACATGCAAAACACTGAATTTGGATCTAGGTAGGAGATTATCCATTTGTACAGCTGTGTGGACAGTTCTGAGAGGGAAATAAACAGGTCAGGAATTCCATTATAGCAGGACAGAGAAAAGGGTTGCT
Organism: Heteronetta atricapilla; assembly: GCA_011075105.1. Taxonomy (NCBI): domain Eukaryota; kingdom Metazoa; phylum Chordata; class Aves; order Anseriformes; family Anatidae; genus Heteronetta; species Heteronetta atricapilla. Next base: position 61,433,227 of record CM021733.1, on the reverse strand, counting down.
ACAGCTGGGAGTACTTCAGCTGCAAATCTGCACTAGAGCCAGATGCAAAATGGCTCACAGTGGTTTGTTTCTGGCTTTTCTCATGTAGATGACAGAAAGAAAGAGTGTACTATAAAATCCGCCCAAAGTGTCTGTATATTCTCACTGTGTTGCTCACACCTCCTGAAGATTGCAATTGTTCAACGACAAGCTAATGGGTATGCTTATGGGTATACCTCAGTATACCCATACTGAAACAGTGTGCAGGGTTTGGTTTTGTGGTGGTGTTTTTTTGTTTGTTTTTCCCAAGTTGTTATGGACCAGAAAATTCAACACTGCTTTCAATTTAACAACAAAAAAATTGAAAAATGTGGAAATTGTTGAAAATTCAACACTCTCTTTTATATAAATATTTATATATATAAAGTGCCTGTCACCATATTGATAAACACTCTTTGGAACAACTATGATGCAAGAACAGGAGTTGGCCTGTTGGCACTTCTGTCCTCAACCAATTTAAAAAAAAAAAAAAAAAGCCACAGGACTGGGTTACTTCGCACCCATCCTACAGAGCGACCACCGAGAGGAACAGAACCCTGCATCCAGACATTACGTTTCAAAATACAAACTAAAGGCAACAGTGCTACCTTCCAGCTACATTTAAGGATTGAGCAGTTGTTACTGACTGAAATTCAACAAAGCCACCTCAAACCTTGTAAGGCAGGATTCAAAGAGGTACAGTGAGCTGAACGTGCAACTGTCTCAATGCTCTAAGAACAAGTTTGCAAGGTGCTAATATATTCAGTGCAAGATTGCAAGATTAAGGCAAGCACAGCCACAATGATCACACCTTTGTATACATTGTCCAGCAGGTATGTCCTTTTAATCTTTTACATATTTTCATATACTTAACCAAGGTACCCGTGTGCTCTCAAATACCAGCAGGTATTGGCACATTGTATTTTTAAAGTGTCTAAAGTATTTTTTCGTAAAAGACATCAGATGTTGCTGCTGCTTAGGAATTGTTAAAAGTACTAGAGCAGATGGAGAATTAAGTTTACCACTTAGCTACCTAGTCCATGGACCATTTTCTGTCCACCTCTCCACTGAAACATTTTTGAAATAATAATAAAAAAAAAAATCCTTGGGGAAAAAAAAAAATCACAACCTCCTCACTAATTAATTTACTTTATATATATATATATATATATATATATATATCCTTACTGGCATTTCTCTTTTCTGTGGTGATTTTAATTGAAAAGAGGTTGTTCCTCTTTTACTTTGTGGTGTGTGTAACATCTTTGTTACATGCTGTTTTGTGCTGTATAAGAATATAAAATTTTGACTGCTACTTATTATTTTACTCTGGTAATCTATAATTAGTCACCTTTCTTTGTAGCAAAACTCCTTTTACTAATTTTTAAAATTATTAATTACAAAACAAAAACCTGTTTCTCTATCTGCATTTTTCTACCACTTCATATGTAGCTGATTTGGGGCAAGCAAGAAAACAAAGTAAGCTTTTTCCCTACAGTCTAGAAAGGGGGATGGATAGGCTTAGCTCTAGACCTAGAAACTGTCCTGTGGTAGAGAAAACCACTAACAACTGGGGGGAGTGGGGGGAGAGGGCAGAGGGAAGTAAAAGCACACAGTAGAAAGGGCTTGAAGAAGCCAAGGTTTCTGCTTTGATAGAAGCTGTCCCTATGAAACACCAGCACCCACAGCCCTACTTGGCACATATTGCAGTGGGCAAAGATCAGGGAGCAGGGGAGAGGAGCTGGACAGTTTGTAAGCTTTCAGTGATTTTTAACTCACCCTTTTTAAATGTAGTGACTCCAGCTTTATGTGGGTTTCTCTCTCCTGAGCCAAGACAACACAGCACTTCATTTCTGTTGTTGGTCAAATGTAAACACACCTCAAGGTAAGGGCAATTTTACAATCCTGATTCATTTATCAAGCATGACAAGTATTGCACATTATGATTTCCATGTGACAGTTTGACTGTAAATTTGCCCTCTGCAAGATCCTTTTATATGCATTCAAACTAATTTACCTCTTGCTGATTGAGTCCTACCTACCTCGTAATTTGCTTAAATGCAGAGCCTAAATTGACTTAATCAAATGCATTTGCGCAAACTCAATAAACAGAGCCATTACCCACTGAAATAAGCAAGTCTCCTAAGAGCATCAAATGCTTCATTACAGTGGAAGAGTTGGCTCAGGAGCCCCACACCACTCCAAGTAATGACCATGTTTCTCTCTTCATTTCATTAGCCAGTCTGAGGCCTCCAATACTTTTTTTCTAGAAATGGAAGTGCAAGAAGCATACATAGCTTTATCAAGTACAGCAACCAAAGCAGCTAAAGCTCATTTTCCAGTGTAATGAAAAGGAACCAGTGGAGAAAGATATATTTAAATATCCCTGCTAATGCATACATTAGCTAAACCATAGTCATTCTTAAAGATCTCAACCACATAGAACACTGCCTCCATTTGGGGAGAAGGTCATAAAATTATCGGAGCTCTGTGTTGCTACATGATTTTTATAGCAATGCAAATATGGCTGAGTCACCTGGCTCTGTCTCTGACACAGCACCTCAAAAGGCACGTTGGTTTGCCATTGCAAAGTAATCCCTCAGAAACAAACATCCTGCCTTCAGCCACAAGTGCATTCAGCCCTCAATGAACGATGCCCAAAACAGGATCCACCTGACAAGGATTGAAATTAAAGAAGAGAAAGAAAAAAAAATTACCAACACTAGTAACAAAATATAAAATTTTTTTGCTGATATGTATAAAATAAACTCAAGTATATAATTAGAGCTGAAAGTCTCAAACTAGCAGGCTAATTTTGGGAACTGCCAAATTTTTAATACAAACAACTAATAAATGTAGATTTTATGAAATGCGTATCTTTAAAATGCTGTAAAAATCATTTTTTCTATTAATAACCAAAAATAGTAATCTGGGCTTGCTGCAAATAGCATGCTATTTCAAACCCATAAAACCCAGGAAATTAAGTCATCCGACACATTAACTACAATATTCCTCTTCAGCTGTTTGTCCTTTGCCACTTCTGCCTTTAGTTCCCTATATGCTCATCTCCACCAAAAATTAGTAAGACACTGTTATGGTTTCTAATACAGCATTTAAAGAACTATGTACAAATCTACCAAAACCAGATTTTCCTTGTTTATGCTTGAGTAGCTCTGGTGTACCTTGATGAACATTGGTCCTGAACAGTGATAGCACTAATAAAGGAAGAGATCTTGTGACTGAGAAGTAATTATTTACTGCATGGGGTGTTGATGCTCCCTAGCTCAGGTGTAAAGCTCATGAAAGGCCTATAAATTATCAGTGCTTTGCAACAACTATTAATTTTTTAATATTTCTATTAAGGATTAATCCTGGTTGATGCTAAATGAGGGGAACTGCAGGTTTGTAGGATGACTGCCAGCTGAGAACCTTGCAGCACAAGCTTAGAAACAACATTAGCAAGGCAATGCTTTTTATAAAGGTTGGTGTACACAGTCAATGTGTTGTGCCTCATTTAACTGAGATTTTTATTTTTTTAATGGGCATTGAAAAGGAAGGCAGATGAGGGAAAAGAGTGTAAAGACAGTAGCACCACTGGGTGACAGCCAAGAAAACTAATAAATACATATATATAAATTTATATATAAATATATATATATATATATATTTCTTTTAACAGCAGTCACCAAGAGATTTCTGCCTGCTGTATTGAAATTTCAGATATCTAAAACACTGCAATTAGGATCTTGAACACATATTTTTGTTTAATTTGCTTTTTAAGATTGCAATTAAGATTTGCTATGTCTTGCCTGCCCAAAAAATGTGATGTGAATCCAGATGTAACAACTCAGGCTACTCAGCAAGGTTCTCAACTGGTAAACAAAGGAGAACAGGATTTCTAAACACTATGGATAGAATTAAATTCCTGGATCTGAGTCCTGGTTTTGTTGTTTTGTTTTTTTCTCTTGTTGTTTTGCTTTGTGGTTGGTGTTTTTTTCAGATTTCTTAGAAAAATGTACTTCTTTTCTATGCTGAGCATTGGCTTTAATTTATATAGTCTTTATATACAAACTATAGCACAGTACTTAGCATAGTAGAATTTACCCAGTGGTATAGGTCCAGGATTAGTCACATCTTTCACAGCCCTCAGTCTAAGACTCAGTTCTGGATTTATCCCAGTTAGGCTTGCTTGGGCACTCAGGGAAATTTATGTAACATTTTGGTGTATCCTGAGAAAATCAGTGAGGCAAATAACTAGTAAAAATATACAGCAAGCCGTAGTGGTGTCACTGGTTTAGTTCCAGCACAGGAGCTGAATCAAAACCCAGGTGCAGCTGGTCCATTGTTTCAGTAAAACGGATTGCAGCCATTAGCATCCTCCTGCCCAAACCCAGTTCATCTGGAGCATAATGTGTGCCACAGGTCTATAAAACAAAAATGTGCTGCAGTGGCTTAAGTCCTTTATTTTCTCTGCAAGGGTGTATTAGATCACACAGCACTTTCTTTGCCATGTACTGATACACTGCCAAGTTAAAAATTGCTAACAGAGCATATACTCTGGCTGTGATAAACACAAACAGCAGCAAATGGTGTAGAAAGGTCTCCCTGTAGACTATAGGTTGTTGTTTGGACTTGATGATCTTAAGGGGCATTTCCAACCTAAATGATCCAAGGGCTGTACAGAGACTCAGCTGCGGCCCCGTATACTCACAACATCGGCTCCGTATACTCACCTGTTCCTGCTGCTAGCAGTCCTGAATTAGAGGCAGCCCAGGTGTATCTCCAGAAAGTGCAGTTTCCCTGAAAAGATGTCAGAGGCAGAAATTCCCGGGGATGGTCAGTTTGGGAGTTTTGTACCATTTTTTCTTTCTGGAATGCTGCCAACGCTGCCAGTGGCACACAGTTATCAGTCACCCAGGCTCTTCAAGCACATGGACAGCTCATAGAAATCTAGCCTTACATTACACGGAGATGATATATAATCTCATATTCCTCTCCCTCACAGTGGCATGACAGCTGGCAATCAAGTATCTCTGAAGAAGTCACACAGACATAGCAAACCCTTTTATGCTTGCACAGTACAGAGTGATGTTGGTTTAAAAAACAAAATGAATTCAACCCAGTTCCACCCCTCTACTTCCTCATGCTCCTTCCCTCAAAACGGACATCCTTGTCCATGGGAACAAACAAGAACTTATTTAAAAAAGGTGTGTTTTTTCATATTTTTTTTTTCCACAGCAGATTAGACATGCACATATTGTCAGTCTGTCTCTTGCTGATCTGGTTATAGTTAGTGCAATTTCAAACTAAAAAACAATTCATCACTCACCGCCTTATCTTGAAGCCTATTTAATGGGACAAGTGCATGGAAGAGACAGCCATTGTGGCAACATAGATAAAATGACTCTCTTCATGGATCAGAGAGCAACTGCATGACTCTCAGGAACCAGTGGTTGGTTTAGTTGTTTGTTTTGTTTGTTTGTTTTTTTCCAGTTGGCTTCTCCTACTTCAAGGGAGATAACAGCTTACACCATGATAAAATGACTCCTTTTGCTCTGCCCATTGAGACATTCTATGTCTTCCTCAGTTTCTGACTTTTCTGTTTTCTGTCCTCCCCTTGCCCTCTTTGTGCCTGCCCCAACAACATTTGCCATGTTGTCTGCAAACCCAACCTGAGTAAGCTGACAGAGAACTACTGTCCCTTCAAGGCAACTGAGAAATTAGAGGAAGCACTGCAGAATCAGAAACTGAAAACATATTTGAGGTAATTCACTCTGAGCAATGCTCCAGTCAGCATTTTATTACTACGTTTCTAAATTGCTTCCTTGCAGTTCACTATCAGACACTCTATCCAATCCCTCTACTTTAAGAAATTGTTTAAAGCAATGCCAGTTGACAAAGATGAAATTATTGTATGTACAGTACATGTTAAGCTTGTGGTGCTGCTTTCTCAGGAGGCTTCAGAAGCCAGACCAGCATGGAGCTGTGCAGCCGGGCTTCTTGCTCAGTAGCCCTGTTTTTCCTTTTCCCTTGACAGCTATTGCTAGATGGTTCTCTTCTTGGTATTAGAAGATGGTATTAGAACTCTTCATATACTTGTAAAATTGGATTAACATATTAACACAGCTGCAGATAGGGTTATTTGTCCCACTTCAGCATTGTAGAATAAACATGCACAACAGCTTCTATGGAAGTAAAATTTATTACAAAGTTCTCTATGTATCCATAACCATGAAGACTACCAGGATTGTATCAACTACATTGAGAAGAAGAGGCAAGCAATTTGTATGTTGCAGAGCCTCCTCAATGGCTTTGACTTAGAGTATATTGTTTAATTTTACTTAGGTAAATATCACGTTCATGGGTTTTATTTTATTTTATTTTATTTTTTTTTTTTTTTTATGTCACTCTAAATGTTTTGCATTCATTTCTAAGCAGGTTAACATCTGGGAATCTTTGCAGAATGAAGTTTTGGATCTCAACATGTATTTCAGTTTCTTTGTATAAAGAAACTCAACATTGCCTAAAATGCAATTGCAGCACTTGCAGATCAAATTACTGATAGAGCGATGTCATTAACAATGTCATCCTCTCTATTATGGCTTCTTGATCCAGCCTAACGATGAAGACTGGGGAAGTGTTACTAATATGCAACAAAGCACTATACAATGCACATTTCATAAATCCTCCTTCTTTCATGTGTATAAATGCTATTGACTGTGGAAGAACAGACTGATGACATTATTAAAAATATTTTTGTTATTGGAGAACATGAATAGTTTTCCCTTCAAAGACATCCTGACATACACAACTAGTTCAACACTAGTTCACTTCTGAGGCTGGGGCAAGCCAAGAAGGCCAAAACATCTTGGCTTGTATCAGAAATAGTGTAGCCAGCAGGACGAGGGAAGTGATTGTCCATCCCCCTGTACTCAGCTCTTGTGAAGCTGCACCTTGAGTACTGTGTTCAGCATTGGGGCTCTCACTACAAGAAGGACAGTGAGACCATGGAGCATGTCCAGAGAAGGGCTACGAAGCTGCTGAAGGTCCTGGAACACAAGTCCTGTGAGGAGTGGCTGAGGGAACTGGGGTTGTTTAGTCTGGGGAAGAGAAGGCTCAGGGGAGACCTTATTGCTCTCTGCAACTACCTGAAAGGAGGTTGTAGCAGGACGGGTGTCGGTCTCTTCTCCAAAGCAACAAGAGATAGGACAAGAGGAAATTACCTCAAGTTGTGCCAGGGGAGGTTTAGGTTGGATACTAGGAAAGATTTCTTCTCTGAAAGGGTTGTGAGGCATTGGAACAGGCTGCCCACGGAAGCAGTTGAGTCACCATCCCTGGCATTATTTAAAAGATGTGCAGATGTGGTGCTTAGGGACATGGTTTAGTGGTAGACTTGGCAGTGCTAGATCAAGAGTTGGATTTGATGATCTTAAAGGTCTTTTCAAAACTAAATGATTATATGATTCTAAACCTAATGTTTCCTCTAAACCACCAAGTCCTACAATACTGGCTGGCTAATAGTTGCTGTCCCCATCTCTACTGTAAGCTTGATAGTCTGGTAGTTCTCAATGCTTCCACTGACTGGGTCTAAAGAAATTACGCTCTACTTCCCACAAATGAGCAGGGCCTCAACTCACATAGCCGGTGTTCAGGAGGAGGACAGAGGTTTTCGCAATGAGAGCCCACCCCTCCCCTCTTCTTCCTTTTTCCGCCTTTTACTGCTGAGTGTGACATCATATGGTATGGAATATCCCTTTGGTTGGTTTAGGTCAGCTGCCCTGGTGATGTTTCTTTCTCACTTTTTTGCCCACCCCCTAGGAGGGTTAGAGAGAGTCCTGATGCTGTGCCAGCACTGCTCAGCAGCAGACACAACACCAGTATGATACCACTGCTGTTTTAGCTACAAGTGCAGAGCGCAGCACTGCAGAGCGCATCCCAGCCAGACCCAGTACAGGCTCTCATCTTTCCTCTGTCACCACTGCCCAGTAGAGCTCGTAATTTCTACCCGCCTCTTCACTTCTTGGGCTGTGATACTTCACCGGCCCATTAGGACATGGGAATTGCTGCTTCCAGTCAGTCCCCATCTACTCCAAGCATTCAGAGAGCAGACACAGTAGGCAGACAGTGGAATAATGGATTGAGGCATATCTCTGACAAGTACAGAATGGCTTATGAACATGCAGAAGGAGCTTTCTTCTGAAACTTCATCAGCTCAGCATGTAGCAGTCCCTCCCACAGACTGGCCTCGCCTCACACTTTTTCCTAAGTAAAGGAATGAAGGTCTGTCTCCCAGGAGGAAAAAAACAAACAAAAACAACAACAAAAGTGTTGTATACAAATACCTCAAAGGAGTTTATGAAATCACAAGAAAACCTTCAGCCATCTCTCCCAGCTGTTGTCATTACTCCCAGTGCTTTTATCCCAGAAGACACCTTCTCAACAGAACAAATTACACCAGCCTCAAGCTCCTACAAGTCTCTTGAATAGGCTAGCTTGTTCAGCTTGCAGCAAACAAGATCCTACATCATGCTGCTGTCACTTCCAGCTGAAGAATGTAGCATTCAGTCCAAACCACATAACAAGCCAGCTGAAATTTCACTTTGCTTGCTGCAACATCAGCCCCTTGTTATTTATATAAATATTCAATTTCAGATTTTGATAGATACTGATTTGACATTGTTCAGTTTCACCAAGCATTCCCCTCTGCCCATAAACAAGGAACAGGGATGCTTCTAGTTTCATTTTGTATTACATTTCACAGCATACATCTTTTTCTAAATTTTTTCTGCCTATAAAACTGAGAAGTAATCTCATTTCCTACAGAGCTGAGCAAAGAGAATGAGAAACTCATTCTGCCATGCAGGCTATTCAAAGTGCACACGTCTGAACTGCAGGATAGGACTGATGTCTGATCAATACAGGTGGGTGGGTTTTTTTTGTTGTTTGTTTTTAATTTGCTTTTAATAGTTTTTGTTAGAATGTAAAATACAAGCATCAAACTGTAGCTTTAGCAATAAAGGCACAGACCTTTTGAAAGAGTAACCATTTAAAAATGTGCTCATCTGTCTTTGAAAACTGCTTGCCCAGTTAGTTCTCTTCAGTTCCTTAAAATATTTCAGTATAATATGAAAAGGAAGTACTTTCCACATGCCAACTTTAGAAGCAAATGAATACAAAGCCCAGTCTTTCTTATTGATAAGTTGTAGCAAATTATGCCAAATTACTGAAAATGGAATTAAAAAGAAAAGAAGAAGAAAAAAAAAAGTGCTAGCTGATATAAGTTCGGTTGCTACAGGGAATTAACTACCTGCTAACCAGTATCTCATTGTTTAAGTATCATATTGTTTAATGATCATAAGGAATCATGCTCTTAGGAAAAAAAAGGAAAAAATAATAACATGAAAACCTGGCCCATAAAAGTTAGAACTGACCCATCTGTTCCTTAATAAACTTCAGTGAGACACCAGAGACAATTAGGCTGAATTCTGCTTACTTCACATTTTCTGTTCTTCTATTATAAGACGGTTCAACTTGTTCTGTAAGGTTATTTTTGGTTTTGTTTGTTGTTATTTTTTTTTCTCCAAAGGTAGCTAGGTAAACTCTGAGGACAGTCTGAAGTGGAACAGCAAAAAGCTATTCCTGGGGGAAGGGACACAAGGAAATGCTATATTAAGTTAAATTTGCAGGGACTCCTACATTAGGAACAAATGTAATTTTCTCCAAACTTGCCATCAAATTGCCCTCTGTCTTCTGAAATTTTTGCCCATTTCTGAGCTAAACCAGTGTTTATACACTAACCATAAGTAAGGGTAAAAGTGGGACTCCATCCTGAAGACCTGGCCATTGCCTTAACTTGTGAGATTAATGTTCTGTATCTGACACTAAGAACTCCAGCTTCTTTGTTCTCCCACCTCCTCACCAGAGATTAGACAGCAGGTGTATTAATGAAGACCAATTACACTAAATGAAGCCAAAAGCAGATAAAAGTCATACTGAAACATGCTCATCCAAGGCATTCCTGACACTGTAAATACTTAAAAGTGATACAAAAGGTCAGAGAAGAAATAAATTAATAACTTAAGAGAAGATCATTTGTACTTATGCTATTTCATTCAGAAATGAACTGCATTTGTGAGAAGTGTGACACATGGAAAAGGATTTAAGAAAGACTGGGTAATTACAGAGGTTGTTTAACATTTCTAAGCAGGTCTTTGATGAGAATTAAGAGACAAATCTTAAGGGCACAGGGCTGCTGGTGTCTTGCAGTCACTGTAAGCCTGCATATATGGAGTGCCTGCAGAAACCTAGCTGCTGGGTTACAAATATAAAGCAGGCGCAGCTGCCCTTCTTCAGGTCCACACGGTACGGCTGCCTTCAAGGTCACGGGGATGCTGAAACATCACAGATGTACTGGAAAGCAATAAAAAGGGGTGGAAGGAGAAGGAGAAGAAAACTATGAGATTGGAAAAGAAAATAGACTTTCTGAACTGGAAGGACAAAAAAGAAGTCAACCAGGTTTTAAACAATATATGAAGGGGAAATGTTGCATTCCATCAAGATTTTTTCTTAGTAGTAATTAATAATCAAATTGTCAGAAAGCAGAGGAACTGTGCTGGAGCAAACCCTTGATGAGAAAGCCAACAATCCAACAAGCCTCAGTTTCTGAAATGCCACTTAGAGGTGCCCCATCAAAACAGGCAGCCTTCACAGGGACAGTTTCAGTGCTGTGCTGACCTTCCAGAGGCACTCTCTTTTTAAAAAGTCGGGAGAAAGTAGCTTTGCACTTCACTTTTGCTCATTTTGATTCTTCAGAGAGCTCTCAGGGCCATAGGGTCAGGGATGCTGGCAAGTGTTTGTGTGCTTTCAAATGAGACCTGGAGCCCTGAAGGCGAGCTGCTGCACAGCAGAGCTGAGGACTGGCAGTGCAAGGAGTGAGTGGTTCAAAACTTTTGCTGCCTCTTCTGATGCAGCCTGTTAAGGAGACAAAAACCTCAGTCTTGAGAGGCACTGTAAGTGTTTCACACAACATTAAGCACGGAAATGACAAAGCCCTATTTAGAAAGCACAATTTCTCCTGCCTGGTACACAAAAGCACACCTTGACATAAACTGTCGTGCTGCTAAGGTGCCAGGGTCCCAGCCATTTTTTTTAAAGTGAATCCCATGAGAGAACTGCTGTGCTATTGTGAATTGGGAGCTGCTCCAGCACGGAGTCCAACAGAACCTGGCTGCAAAACTTAAAAGACAAATATTTAAAAGGTAAAGAAAAACAGAGTTGCCCACAGGTGGGAATCACATCCTTTGAGTAGCACACTACAGGGAAGGTGTTACAGGGGAATAGAAACGTCTTACAGCTGCATTAAGGTGTCTCAAGCTAAATTTACATTTATATATATTTAAGACAGCATTCAAAGACAAACTGCACAGGGATCTGGACACTCTTGAACTCCTTCTACCATGTACAAAATGCTACAATAGTGCAAAGGAGCAGGCCAACAATGCTGATCCTATAAAATATATCATTAATTGTGGCAGAAGCTTCAAAACACAGGCCTTGACACTGCAGCAGGGAAAAAGATGAGCCATCTAGGCAAAGTGATTCCCCAAGGGTCTCAAGACAACCATGAAGCTTGGCACCAGGGCAATCCAACAGTGTCAGCACCTGCAACATCCCCAGCTCAGCTTGTGTGAGAAGCAGAGGTTAACATTAGCAGCAGCTTGTGTGCCACAACTGCTCTGTGCCTGTCCAGGAGATGCTAGAAACCAACATCTGAACTGCTGAGATGATTCCTTAGCTGAATGGTAATAAAAATACATGAAGTAACCACCTCTGTGGTGGAGCTGATGTAGAAAGAAGTCTCATGGCATGAGATCAAGTTAATGAATAGAGAAGTTATTCTCTAAATGGGGTCAAGACAGTGGTCCTAGTTCTTAGGAGAGGGGCAGACAATACTGTGGGCTATCACTGAATCTGTTCATATCTGTTACTTTCAGGACTAAATGAACTAAAGGGTTAAAAACCTCATAAACTGCGAATAAAGATACGAGTGGAGCTGTTTTTATGGTCTATACCTTTACAAACAAAAGGTAGACTAGGTAGGAAGTTAAAGACTACACCACCAGTGGCAGCATTCTCTGAAATGCTCCTTACATTGCAATGTTACAGAAGCGGTACAGAAGGTCCCATGGCATCTGAGGAAATTTCTGGAACAGAAGGAAGAGAGGGAAAATTGTACAAGAAAAATATTCTTCACCTAAGTCCATACAGAAACATGTTGCACCACTTTCAAGGTTATAGGAAAATTGTAAATCAAAGGCAGATTTAGAAGAGAAAACTGTTCAGAGAGATATTGCCTATAGAAAAGCTCCACAATTTCAAATAAAGACAAGTGACAGAGTGGAGCAGAAGAGTGCCATTTAACAGGAGGGATAGAGGGAGGGAAGCATGACCAGAAGTCTTTAAATATATATATATATATATATACACACACACCTGGATTTGATTAAGAATATTACTATGATGGGGATATCAAAAACTGGGATGGGGGAGGGAAGGGGGCAGAGGGAGGACTAATATACTGCAGAACGTAGTAATCATAGATACAAATTCCATACACGAGGGAGAGGTGTGGATTTACAGAGAATACCCTGTGGACTCAAATCCTAGGCAGAGAAAGGAAGAACACGGTGTTGTGACCCAGCCATGAGCATACCTCTGACTATCACATACTGGAAGAGGCTCAGAGGTCAGAGAAGCTGCAATTAAAATTAAAATTAACACTAGCTACTTACCAGCACCAGATGGTTTTCACCCACAAATTAACAAGAATGCAAGTATGACACAGCTGAATTGCTAGCTGTAGTAAACCATTCCTGAAGAGTGCAGTTCCTGAACCCATTGGAGAGTTTTTGAGGAAGTCCATAAGCATATGGTAAGAAAGATCCCCCCACAAAAGTCTTAATTAAGAAGTTAAGTTGCTGGAAGGGAAGGAGAAGATTGGAAGAAAAGGCTCTCACATGGATAAACAGCTGTTTAACAAGAAAGAAAAGGTACGAACACATGGTCTCATTGAAGGCAGGTGTAGTGCTTAGGTTCACGCCCTTCAACACAGCCACAACTGATCTGGAGGTAGGAGTGAATAAGCAAGGCGACAGAAGTGGTTGCTGATACTGAATTATTGAAGATTTTAAATAAACAAACTACAGAGAGCTCCAGATGGACCTCATGACACTGGTGACCTCAGGACTGACTAGTGAAAAAATGACAGATAAAATTCAGCGTTGATAAGTTTTGCAATTAATATGAAAGAAAAGTCTTCAACGGCATACACAGTGATTGACTTCTAACTGTCCACCAGCAGACAGGAAAGATCACTGATTTAATACAAATAATAATGAAAATGTACATTCAGTAATTAAAAATACCACATACACCCCTAAAAAAGAAAAAAAAAAAGAAAAAAAAAAAAAACAGAAGTCATTAAGGTACATAGAACAACAGAATTGCTATACCACCATATAGAGCATTTCATATTCACCTTCTGAAAACCTGCAACTGGAAAGTACCTTTCTGATTTCCCCTAACTTGAAAGGACAGAGCAGAACAAGAAAAGGTTCAAACTAGAGCTGTGAAGATGACCAAGCTTCCGGAATGGTTTCTGCACACAGGACAATGAAAAGAGCTGCAACTCTGACCAGAGAAAAGACAACCAAGAAGGCCTATGAAACTGTAAGAGACATGACAAACATGAACATGTAGGACTGTTCACTGTGTGAGGAAGACCCTTCCAAAGACACGACACACAGTTAACTGAAAAACTCCTTCCCAGAGGATGTGGTGAATGCCATCACTTTGCAGGGGTTCAAAAGCAATTAAACACACTTTTTACATATTGCTAATGGGCTTTATAAAAATTGGGAGGGCTAAAATTAGTTAAAAGTAAAGGTAGAGATAAATGAAAAATAGCCACTCTAATCAGTATTGCCCACCCTCAGCATTTTTAAATCTTTAGGATATTATTTTTTACGATTAAGGACATCTCACCTCTACAATGACTTATGAAACAGCACACAACAAACAGACATGGGACACCACCAGTCCTGTCTTTATCAGCACATTAAAATATGTCTTTTAGAATTCAGGCTACACCATAGCTACAGGTAAAATTCAGGAGGAGTTTGGAGGAGTTTTCTTTTTTTTTTTTTTTTTTTTCCTAGCCTTACCAACAGTGTTTTGGACTTGCTTAGCAAGTCTTTCTTTCTTAAGTTGATTCCTCTTACAATGATCCAAGCAGATTTAAGCAACTACAAATTCTTAAGAAAAATGAAGAGCATATTATTGTAATCATGTGTGTTTCATATTTACCCCAAAAACATCCACATTGTGGTTGTACAGAAAAATACTTGTAATTATACTCACTTTTCACTATTCCCAACTACAGCCTTCAAAGATAAAAAAAAAAAAAAAAAACACCCAATTTAAAAAGAAGGAAACAAACAAACAAAACACACACACCATCTAGAGGGGAACATTTCCTCACTCTAGGCTGACTGGGACATGGGTGTTCTCTGCTTTCAGCTCTTCCTAGAAGACATCTGATGAAGCATTGCTGCACGAATGACAGTAACATTTAGTCTACAGATTTGATTGTCAACTTGAAAGGAACTAGAATAAAGAATCCTCTTCTGAAGTACTCCATTTCATATTCACACAGTGGCCCATCATTGTTATCTTAACAATATTTTCAACAATAAGATTTTTTTTTTTTTTTCAGAATAATTCTCTTGCATCTCACTCTACCATCTAGCCAAGCAGAACTGGAACAAAATCAGAATACCTTCTCTGCAGTCTCTGCAGTATTTATATTTTGTTACAATTGTATTTTATTACAAAACTTAAAAAATAAAAAAGTGTGGTTTGTTGTTTTTTTTTTTTTAAATAAAAGGTTGAATGACTGAAAAATGTTTTGCAAAGTATGTTTTCTGACCTACTTTTTGAAAAAAAAAAAAAAAAATCTGAACTTGTAACTATGCCAGAATTGCCCTTTGTCTCCTTGCTAAACCCAATGAAAAGAAAGGTTTTTTGGTTTGGTTTGGTTTTGGTTCAAAATGGTACGTTAAAAGCACCAGTACAGGTTTTAGCCAGGACTCCAAGACTGCACAATAATGGTTTCACAAAGTTGCTCTTATGTCTATCATCCTTATACCCTTATGAGATACAGCTTATTTGAAGATCAAGCATTTTAAACAAAACACAACATCCCTGATGGATGTGTCGTGGCTGCATCCCAAGATTTTACAGTCAGAGAAGCAAAATGCTGTACTGTGTAAGTATGAGCCAGTATGAGCCTATAAGTAGGAGCCAGACTGGAACACTGAGATAGGCAACTCTCAGCTCTGTCCTTCACGGATGTGCAGCTCCCCACAATGAGAGACTCAACGCCATTTTGCCAACTCAGGCTGTGCTTCCTGCTGAAAAAAAAAAAAAATAAAAAGAAAAAGAAAAAAAAATCCTCTCTTCATGCAGGCTCAAGCAGATTCATGAATAAGGATGGTTTCTGGCAGACTATAGCAGAGGATGAGCATCCAGAGTACAAGTTTGGGAGCTCACTTGCCTTATAAATTACACAACAAAATGTGGAAGCATACAAGAATATTATTAGGGCAATTATATTAGGTTACATATATTAAGTTTCAGACTAATCCAAAATCAGAAGGCAAAACTTAAATTAATTATCTCTTTTTGGATTAGGGAAAAAAGTGAATAAACAAGAAACTGTTTTCCAGGTGCTAATCTAATGCAACCCAAGGCTTAGACCCTCAATCAGATTCCTGAGCTTTTCTGTACAACTATGTGTTTCCTAATTTATTCTGGGTCACTTGGAGCAAGTCACACATTTGCACATTGACAACCAGCAAAGGCTACTCCAGTAACTCACGTAAGCTTGTAAGATTCTTGTGCGCATTTCAGTCCTCGCAGTTTCACCGTGTCCAGACAATTGGACACTGCAGTTGTACATCACTGAGGCATCACCTCACATAAATGAGTTATGTGCCTTGTGACTATCTGCAGGTATGAGAAAAACATTAAATTACATACATCAGTTTAGGAAGTCAAAGGGCTGCCAGTACGGATGACAGGAAGCACAGCACAAAAGCAGACAAGAACACGAGTGCCCACTGGTAGAGAGCAAATCTCTATATGGTATTTTAATGGAGCACTATATGGTATTTTAAACTCTCACCTTCTCCAACAGGTATTGATTCACTACTATTTATGTTGTCAAAGAGATGACTAGAGGTTATCAGAGGTGTGTAACCAGTGCTGCAGCTCCCCGCATTCTCTGCACATACTCAGCAGAGGTGCACACCTGAGCACTGGCCCCGGGCTGCCACGTGCTGCCCCCACGCTGCAGTAAACGCCGAGCAGAAGCAGTGGAGCTACAGTCATGTACATGCCAGGGGATGGACACGTGGCTGGCCATGCCCTGTCTGACAGGGAGGTATGGGCATGCATCCACCACGGCCCGATCTCCTCGCTTGCTCTCCAAGCACAGCGGTGAATTATGATGGATGGCAAACACACCTTCACATAGCCATGTAGTAGTTTCACTGCTCTGAAGACCCAGGAAGTCCCACAAGAAAGAAACCCAGAGCTGGCTTACCTTGAAGGACCTAATCTGGTGGCTAAATATGCCATCACAGGAGCTGAGCCAGTTAAAGCAGAAACCAGTCATTTTCGAGAGCAATGTGTTACAGAGGCATAATGGTAAGATATAATAGTAAAACACACAGACTTTGGCTCTCAGCATGAATGAATGTTGCTTATTGCTCTTACAGAGACCCGGAAAGAATGTTGGATCCTTTCTATTATCCCAAAAGTGAGCTATCAGGGAATGGTAACATCTGTAGGGATTTTGAACCAGCACCTCTGCACAATTCAGAACAACTTGAAAGGTAAGTTGTGTTCCTGCTACTGCTTGTGAAGGCTACCATTTGATACTGGCACATTTCAGATCTGATCGTTGTCCAGGATGAAGGTAACTCCCAAGAGACCTGCAAGAAGAAGGAGCAGATGCACTGCCACCCACCTCCCAGGTAACTGCATTAACTGCAGGCACAGCTCAGCAGGGAGGGTGCGCGTTTAGGTGCTGAGCCCAAAGGGGATGAGCCACACTAATCAGAAGCTATGGAGAAGCTGTACCACAAAAGCCAGCCCATGAGAACAGCTGCAGCACAAGCAGCAACTACTCTCATCAAGTCAGTGAGGAAGCCTCCTAAGACAGAAGGCAAGGCAGGCGAGGGCTTTCATGAGCACGGCTGATGCTAACTGCCTCTGGGCTCCTTCCACAGTCAGAGCACGCGCATGTCCTCTCTACTGCCTCTGTTCCAGTGCTTAAATAAAGGTTGAATTTATGCTGTCATCCTTCCTTTGATCAAAGGACTTGTCCTGCCTCTGTCTTCCTTCCCGTTGCCTTGTTTTATGAAGCTTGTAGAAACTTAATTATTTTTGAGATATTCCCTCCCCCCACTCCCTCTGCCAAAAATGATTGAAGTCTGCCAGCAGATTCAAAAGTAATTAGGGGAAGACACACACAGGCAGCAAGATTACCCCAGACACCTTTCCTTTGGAAACCAGGCTAAAAACCGCAGTATTGTATTTATTAAAACAGTCCCCTGAAGTCAGATTCATGATTGCTGAAGTCCCATTATTGGCGATACAGCAGATTTTTAAAACAGTTTTTGGAAGATTATATTCAGTTTCTACAAATCAGATTGATTTCGCCCCTTCTGGCTGCAGGCGAACCATTTATGAACAGTTTTCCCATCTGCTAAATGGAGATGAGAAGTACTTACCTGTCTCAGATGCAGTCTGTGTGCAAACACGAATAATGGTTTGAAGATCTTATAAGCATTGCTCTACATAGAAAATAATTATTGTAAACACTGCTATAAAATTAGTGCAATACACATTTCATTCTTTTTGCGTGCCTCCAACCTTTTAGAAATAGAAGTACAACAGAGATCTAATCCTTAGATATATTTAGGTGCATTAGAGGAAATAACTCAGCAAATCTCTCACCAAGTTAGCTTTCTGCTGCAATTTAACTCTTAAATGCTTACTAAATTGGTGTGTTTTATTGAACTCTGCACAGAAGCACCGGGTGGATGACATTGGAGGGGAACCCCAAGGCCCCTGCTCCAGCAGGGCCACCCTAAGCAGGGCGCCCAGGCAGCCTCCAGAGGATTCAGAGGAGGGCAGCCCAGAGGCCACGGAGGTGGCAGGCATCTGGGGGCTGGTGGCTCTTAACTCTTGGGTGCTGAAGGGTAGAGAGATGGAGGTTTCAGTGGGCACCCAGCAGACAGCTGGCCCCTTGTCCTGCAAGGCATTACCTCAGGGTGCTGGGCAGCCTGCACGGCCTGCTGCAGCCTTCACCCCGAGGTCTGCGAGGCTGCTGTTAACATACTGAGCAGTGTCTCTCTTCACACACAAAACTACAAAACTACCTGCAAAGATGTAAACTGTGAAATTAAAAAGTAACCGCCGCTTGGTGTCGTTTGTGTTTTGCATGCTAACATAATAAATGAGAAGAGAATTCAGAAAAAAAAAAAACATATTTAATTATAAAAGAGCTTTTTAAATTAAATAAAAAAAAAAAAAAGATAATGGCACTAAACCAGAAACAAAGTTATTTAAAAGATCATAGCCAGAGGGCGGTTGTAATTTTACGCTGAAACTGTACAGCTGTTCTATCCTCTGCACTTTGCTCCTGCTTAAAATAACATCTAGGACTGCAGTAGCAAGCAATCTTTTACAGAATTATAAAGAACACACATCATTTTTGTATTACATGACAAAACATCTTCTATTTATTACATTAGATTCATAAATATTTACCTAAGTATTTCAACATTTCTCAGTCCCTTACATTTAAAGGACAGCGAGTGTGTTTTGTTCTATTGACAAAAACGATTTGTCTCATGGGATTTGCCCATAATGGCACAGTGCAACAGCACGTAGGGGTACCTGACAAGATGGAGCAGCGTAGGCAGTACAGCCACATTACAACAATTTCCGATTTCATTCATCAGGAATTTGAGAATCCCTCCCTACGTGCTCTCCCTATCAAGACAGCCGTCAAAAAACAATAAATACTTACACCCCCCCCCCCCATATTGTTCATACGCTGTGGATAACTAATCAGTAGATGCCTCATTTTTTAATGACCTTTCAGAGTTTTTTTTCACTGCTTGTACAGAAAATTGAGAGTTCCAGTGGTTACTTTGGGAACAACACAGGGCCCATATCCAAACCTCGGCCCTTGATTCCTTTAATCAGCTTTGATCGAGTAAAAAAAAAAATATCTAATCCAGTCCTTGATTGTATGTAGAATATTCCCTAAGAGGTCAATATAATTGTGTGTGCATTGAAGTAAAATACTTAGTTCCTAAGCTATAATTTCACAGTAGTTATTTCAGGTAGTCAGCACACAGGTATGAGCACTAAAGCACTGGTGAGCTAGTTTTCAAATAAATTGTAAAGCAGTACACAGGTTAGTGAGCCCAAAGCATTGCTGTGGGACCTGGGCTCTGAAGCTACAGTCCACAGCTCTTCATGCTGCAATGAGCCATGTCAGTCTATAATTCATCATCAGCGAATTCCACAGGGAGCTTTCAGTCCTTCCCTTGCAAAGAGAAGGATTTGCAATAGTTCATCATTGGACTATTAATTTTTAAGTGATTTAGACAATATCAGTCAAGGAAATCAGGGCTTGATTTCTAGCCTCATCTACGATAGCCCAGATGGTAGATAATATCCAAAAAGCCTATGTAAACTCCACAGTAGACCTTTACATTGATTTTGAGTGAAACGTTTGGTGGTTTGCTAGCTATGAAACTGAGGCTACAGTTTCTCTCTACAGTTATTTTATTCATGTTATTAATGCTGAAAGTTTTTATTGTGCTAGTAATTGGCAGGTTTTGGCAGTTCACAAAATGCTCTGCATTCTATCAGATGTCCTAAAAACCTGGAACCAGTTTATACAACACGTCTGCATATCACTGCTGAAAAACCTAGAGGTCTTTCTAGTAGATGACAATATTCCAGAAAGGAATACCACTGCCAAGAGTGGTGAGCTTCAAAATTACTCACCTTGTCATACGGTCCTATTAAAAAAATAGTATCAAGAATACAATCAACCAGAATAAGGATAAAAAATATTTAAAACATCTAGCAAAAAAAACCTGCATAGAAAGCATTTTCACAGTTTTTTTTCTCAAATAGTTTTTTCCACCTAGAAAGTTAAAAAATTAGGATTCCAAAGACAAAATATACTGCATTGTATTTTTTTTCCTGTGAATTTCACACTTACTTGGGAAACAGTTTTAAATATTTTTAATACTGTACCATCCAGAAGTGCTGATCAGGATTTGGTTCTTCAGTGTAATAACACTCAAAAAACCTACATGAACACACACTTCTACGCAAACAGATTGTAGATCTCTAATATAAAGAGGTTAAGCATCTGTTTGAAAAATAAATTCTTCCGAAACAAAGCCTACCAGATGGGAGTATCATCAAGGTAGATTAGTGCCATTAAAATATTTAACTGACTTATTCTCATAACAAACAAATGGGAAAACTGTGTTATCTTTGATATTTTGCTGTAAGTAAAAATGAAAATTTACTGGTAATCACTGCTGGGTTTCCACCACCTTTTTTTTTCACAAGGTAGGTTTCTATTAATATATATAATACAGTTGAATGTTGAAAGGATAAACTATCCCTTTAAAACATTCAGTTTTAAAAGTCCACAGGTTGTTCTTTTCCCATTTGTTGTGCGCTTAACTCTGCTTAGATTTTATAACCCACTCAGCATTTGGGTTGAGCTGGTATAGGTCCTTCATGTAGGTATCATCATCAAGGCAACGTTCCCCTAGGAAGAAAAAAAAAAGAGATGTGTGGTTACATTAGTATCAACAACAACAAAATGAAATTATTTTCAAAGTTGCTGCTTTGATCCGTTTAGTTTTTTAAGCTACCTCTGCAGTGTTTAACGATGGACAGCACAGCTAAAGCCTAGAAGTGCTCTTATCCTTCCCATGTCTAGGGGAAGAAGTAGAGCAGAGATGGAGGGAGGGAGGGAAAGAGAGCAGGGACTGTCATTGGGGAAGCTGTAGGAAGTCCAGCTTTGTGGCACTGCGTTCGATTCTTCATGCAGACCAGGTGCATGGGAGCTCCTCTATGTGAAGGTTTTAAGAAAGGAAAGCAGAGTCCTGGTTCTCTTGTGGTTAATTCAAATTTGCATGGAAGCCCATTAAAATTTCAGGTTATTCTCCCTTTCTGAAATAGCAAGTTTGAGCAAGGTTTGTCCTTGCTAAGAAGGCGCTACTCCCCATCCTGCTCTTCTTGGTTAGCAATTCTGGATAGCACTTGCAATGATTACTATCAAAGGAAGGAAAAGCAGTACAATGGTTTTGGTGCACTAGAAGCAATTAATTTGTGTTGAGTAGCTATGATGAAAATATCATATGCTGATCCGTCAAGATCTGCTTACTCCTCCTATTACCCCACAGGCAAAGCATCATCTCATGCATTTGCAGATGTGCATCACAGCTCCTCTCCTACTCCACTGTTCAAGTGGTTGGGATAAATGGCTCGTAGCCTCTTTAATGTGCCAGCCAGACGTTTTTCAAATATGTTCTCTTAAAGCAGGAGGCAAGCTGAGGTGCTACACTGCAGCCAGGTCTGTCTGCCAGCTGTCTGGACTCCCTGCTCAGAGCAGGCAAGCCAGCAAGACTCCCTACTTGAGCAGGCTCCCTCTGCTCGCTCTCCGCTCCCTCTCAATGCCAGGTGGCAGCCTGTCCTCCCTCCAGCATTTTTATCCCAGCCTGTGTGCCATGTACCACCCATGCTCCTGGGCCAGACTCTCAGTGGGAGCACAGGGACAGTGAGTTATCATTTCTGTATCCAGTCCTGGTGACAAAGCAATACCAGAAGTTCTGTGCAGTGCCTGGAAGCCCTACAGTGTAGCAGGTACCCAAAAAAAAAAAAAAAAAAATGTTCAGAGACTTCATCAGCCCCATCTGTTAGGGGAAAGGATGGTAGCATTGCTCATGTTGCAATTATGAGTGAAAGTACAGGTGTATACAGTTGCAAGTCTGTCAAGTCTCCCATTTCGGCTCCCTGTGCATGAGTCAGTCCCATTGGGCAAAAGGAAAGAAACTGAAGAACAGGACAGCTGGCTTTACCTGTACAGCATGTAAAAATCAGGGAGTTTCTCTTATTTCAGGTGAGAGTATTAATAAAGACTAGTATTTGTAAGAGGTGATCAAAGTTAAAATTGTCTGTTAATAAGTCATTCAGACCAAGGAAGCATCTAAACTTTCTAACCTACTCCATAATAAAAAATAAAAAAATAAATCTACAGCTGGCCACATATTTGCTCCAAGAGAGATGTATAGTTTCTGTCACATGCTTAAAGTGATACTAGGTTGTTCCATTTTCACAGGAGTTCTGTTGCAAAAACTTTTTCTTAAATGGTAACACCTCTATACAATAAAAAGATAGTCCCCTCCTCTAAAACAGTTGTACATCTGGGATCACAAGCTGCTTTAACAGGCATGGCAAATGTGTGTACATACTGGATATGCAAGAGAACAGATATGTTCATCTGGCATCCACATATTTTAGTAACTTATTTTTTGCCTTCAGACTTAGTAAAAACGCTAAAACATATCTTCTGTAGGGAAAGTAGGAAAGTGTTATTTTTTAATTACATTTAAATCTTTCAGTTTAGAAAAATCGGTTTAAAGTAGTGGATAGATAAAGGGGAAGAATGCTAAAAACAGCAATTATGTTCAGGATTTTAAATTGCAGAGTACAAAAGTACTGGGTATTCATGGAATTTTAAAGCTTCAAACGTTTAAAAGACCATACTTCAAAAGGAAAAAGCAAATGTAAGATGTTCAATACAATACAGAAGTCCAGTACAGAAGTGTTTTTTAGTTTTTTGGTTTATTTTCTAAATATATGAAAAATACTGTGATTGGGAACTGATTCCTAGTGTAAAAATATTCTTGCTTTCATCAAAGAAAATTTCAGAACTGCATTCAAAATCATCCTTTGGACTTAACCTTGCTGATCTGCTCTTTGCTTTAATCAATGGTTACACAGAGCAGGATAGACTAACCGTCTTTCATCACTAGGTCACTTTTCTGGTTCAGTGGTTATTTCCCTGTAGGAACCTGCAAGCAAAACTTTAATGCAGAGCATAAAGGGCTGTAAGTTCATTTATTATGCCTCAATACAAAGAGATGAAGAAGATGAACTTCAAGGACCTTTCTATTCAACCTTTTTATGATTCTTCATCATATATATGTACCAGGAACACCTGTAACAGCAGCCGTCTTCCTCTAGAAGAGATAATAATGTACTACTAATATGATGATCACATCACCTTTTCTGCTTCCTTCTCCCCAAGGCTAACTTTCTGCCTCAGTGTAAGGGAGAATTAGGGATATGAATAAATGCAATCACTCAGTGAAGTGCATGGACAAAGCTCCAAGCAATCCTATTATAGCAATAGAGGTTGTTCAGAAGCCATCCTTACCAATATTTCCTCCTATTTCATAAAGAAAGACCTCTTCTTTCTTGAGTGTTTGAACATTTCCACTGTCAGGAACAGAAAACACTGATTAACTGTATTGCAAAAGAGCTTGTACACCAACCACTGAGACACGTCTGGGAGAAGTTATGCTAATTAAGATTAGCAGTGGAGCAGTTGTAAACCCTTTGTGCTTATACTCATTTACTGATACAGTAAGTGAACAAGAATACCCTTGCACGCCAGTGCAAATGAATCGTCCTGCAAGTGAGCAATAAACTACAGAAAAGGTATAACAAGATAGGCTTGAAGAAGCTGTGGAATTTTGAAAAGCATTCAATTGTTATTAGCAAGCAGCCTGATATTAACCCTCTAATTTTTCTTTCACTGCTGCTGCAAAAATAAGTAATCTCCTTACACACTTCACATTTCTGAAAAAGCCAGTTGGTTGGGTAAGGGAAACCACATTCTTGCTGTTTATAATTTTGCTGCAACTAAAAGCAGTAAAAAAACAGACAGTGGAAGAATAAAGTCCCCAAATTATCAAGAGATTTTATTTTCCTCACTGCTTAATTGCAATAATATATGCTATGGTGCAGCCAGAAAATAACTTTCTGTCAAAAGTTTAAGCCCCTGTAAACAGCATTTAGGAAAAAGTGGCTTCTTGATCTCAACCAGAGCATCATGTTATTCCTTGAGCATGAATAGTTACATATGATGCACATGTGTGTTATTTTTTTTTTGCTAAGTGTATTCTGATTTCTTATTATCCCCATAAATATAGAGAGAGTAGATGTAAAAGCTTAATTAAAATTTCTCCCTTTCTAAATGGATTTGAATGACTCAAAGGTAGCTTTCCTTTAAAATCAATGCACAAGTAACATTTTCACATATTTATATTCCAAAACCTATAATACAGATATATAAATGGATTTTTAATTAAATGCTTTTTTTCTCATTTCTTTCTTCAACTTATTTTCTTGGAGATCCTTCCTTCTTCCCAGAAAGTTACAAACACATTCCTGACCCATCAGACTAAATAGCAGTTGATTTTCTACTAACAGCACTCATGCATTCCTGAAAGCTTCGTGAGCTTTAGTGGTTGCAGAAACACTAGGTTAATTCCTCACACATGTATTCTAACAGGATAAATTTGACCCTACAATTCATGTACTCGTTTGGATTGAAAGTGTTTTAAAACTTCTTTCTTGACAGAAAATATGAAAAACCACTTTTCCTGACAAGTTAAGAAAATAAAAATGTGTTTGTACCTTTTCTGGCTGAGAAACCTGGCTACTATATCACTGGCTTTCAGTTCTTCTGTCAGCTGTATTGCCATGGAAACTTTCGAAAGATGAGGCGCTTGCACCCGTATCACTCCCTGAGGAACATCAGCCTGTAAAGCAATAATGGTGTTGGAACAAAGCTGCTAGCAGCTGGCTTTGATGAGTTTCTCAAAATACAGTATGGAATAAGTAACAGTACAGTGCTCTGTAAGTGCACTCCACTACTGTCTACTGCACTTTGCTGCAGAAATATGAGAAGCACACAGAAATTCAGTAAATTACATCAGAACTTCAAATCTCTTTTTAACAGCAAGAAGAACTCTAGAACAGAAGAACAGTAGTATTTAATTATTTTTCAAAGATGTTAAGAATAACAACAACAATTACCACTCTATTAAGAACACTCTTGGGTATGATAAGGAGCATATGAAATTGATATGGAAAAGACTTGCTGTAGGCATGAACTCCAGGCAACTCTTCCATACCACCCCTATTAAAACTTCCAGAAGAAACCTTTCCCTTTTCATCAAAAAAAAAAAAAAAAAATACGAAGTATTCATGGGTCATTCTACTTTAAATGATCCCTCTTTTCAGGAGGTATCATTTCCTTTTAAAACAGGTATTCACTACAGCAGCTTTTTATCTCTATTTTTTTATTCTCCAGAATATATTCAGCTAGCCAACCTGCAGGTCTGACTACATAATGGATTTGTATTGTGTTTCAACTCAGAAATCCCTGATGATGAATATCAATCATATTACTTACAGAGAAAGAGGGCTTCAAATGATGTTTTTTCTGTTCAACTTACAGTACATGCAATTGAAGTTACAGAAGTCATAATTTATTTGTGAATAAGGTCCTAATTTCTGTTCCTGAAAATCTTATGGTAATTTTTCTATCTGCATTACATTACCATTTACCTGAATGTATTCATTTTGATAGGAAAAGAAATCTAAGACTATCAGTAGCCAAGGTTGATTATGACAGTTCATTCTTTTCTTTTTTTCCCCACTGTTTACTGAAACTTTAAGGCTGAACATTTCTTCTTCCAAAATCAATGAACAAATCTGGGCACCTAGGAATCTAGAATAGTTTCTCTGAAACCATCTGAGCTAAACTAATAGAGAACAAGTATAAATGTGATCAGGATCAGAAGCACAGCTTCACAGCACAGCTTGAGAAAGGCTCATTAATATACACAGGTGATGTGCTATGGTAAGTAATTTTAAGCAGACAATCCTTCTATACCTGGTCTTCTTATTATCAATTTTAAAAATAACAGACATAACTATTTATGTTTAAAGCATTAAGAATTACCAAACTGAGAATTCCATAGTAAACATGCAATCAAAGACTCATAAGGCTGCAACTGATCTCAAAGAGCAATTCCCTGTATCTATCTTTAAGGCCTCCACCTATGGAAATAATGGCTGTAGCTATTCGCTAGAAAGCTAACTGCTGTTTAAACATCTTTTATCATTTTTCAAACTGTTGGGATCATACTTCCTGACAAAAGGAAAGGAAACTTTCAAGGATGCAAAGGTTAGTTACAGTTGTAAATAGCTGGTCTTTCATTACATACAGCACAGTAAATTTTTTTCATTTTAGTACACAATTCTCTGTTAGTTTGTCTCAGCTCTTTTTATGGAGACTTTTCAAACTTCAGCTGGGTTAGTCTTTTTCTCTGTACAGCAGGCATATAATAAATATTTTAAAAAGCCTGTTTTGAGTGTGTGAGAGAAGGAACAAGACACATCTAGAGAGCTGTAGCATTACAGTCACAGATCAAACAGAATAATTACTTTGTTTATTCAAGCAGAATCATTATTAGCTAAGCTAATGAATGTATTTTGCCACTTTTACTACCTGCTTTTACAGAAGAATGCATGCTGAGCTGCACTGTATGTTTCTGGTGCCCAGCTAAAGAAAGAACATACACTGAGCATCCTCTAGCCCATTCATCATGCAAGTTGGTGCGACAGAAAAAGTGACCATAACCATCTAGGAGCTGACTTGCAGAAGGAATGTTCTCTGCATAGCATAGTTTAAAACATTCAAGTTAGGACTTTTGGGGGAAAGCTCGATCTATGTTTCACAAAAGAGCCACAGATGCTTGGCTGTAGGATCTAGGTCTCTTGTGGTTGATTTTGCGTGATACACTTAGATATTCATCAGGCTAGGAAAAGACAGGAATGAAGTGACTGCACAGATGATGGAATGGAACATATACCTATGGAATGTGCAAATGATACCAAGCAGGAATGCGGCACAAATGTTATGAAGAACAAATCTGGAATTCCAAATGAACTTGCTGAAGTCTGAAAAAATTGGTATGCAGTCGTTCTCTTTGAACTGCCAAGTGTCACACCTTGCTTGCGACTATTGATTGTACAGCTGTATAATGGGACATGGATTAGCAGGAACCAATATTTTTTAGTTAATAATCTGGAATTACAGTGGACAACAAACTCAGCAAAGGTCAATAAATTTATACTGTGAAAATTCAAACATGTTATACAAACAGAATGTCTATAGGACACATTGGTTATTCTAACCTGTATTAGAGAAGCCCAGTAGCATTGCAATGTGTCACTAACACGACTACTATTTTGGAACAATAGTAACAGGAATATAGTGACAGATGGTATAAATCTGGCTATGTTAGTAGTTAAATACCTAGTACTGAGAGCATCTTTCTTTGCCTGGCCTAGGGTACTACACATACCAACAGCAACATAAAGACTTGCTCCCTAACACAAACATGGGCCGTAGAGCAGTATGTGTAGGTGCTCTGAAAAGCAATCAGCCTTCATGAGCCCCATTAACTGCTTTTAGCGCTGTACAGAGATTTTGCCCCAAATCTGCTCTCCTTGCACAGTAATTTTTGTTTAACCTGTCTTGAAAGGGGAAATGTGATTGAGTGAAAGGCCTCATCATAGATAAGATGAAATTTCATCCTTTATGCAGATTACCAAGTGAGCTGACTGTCATTGAGAATGCTGATACTGTGATATTTCTGAACGTTATGGAAGTGACACAAGCTCTGGCTATCTATGTTTAACCACATGCGGTACCATAGCATGTGGTAGAAAATAGCAACTTTCACTTAGTGTTTATTCAGCTGCAAGCAGGATGATTAACTTTTAAAAGTTACAAACAGCTGTCTTTGGAGCAGTGATTAACCACAAGTTCAAGTACCTCACTTGCCAACTAATAGTGGAGTTCAGTTCACAAACTGCACAGTTAAATCACCTCAATTTCAAATTAAGTCAATTCAAATTGAAAATTGAAAAAAAAAAAAAGTGTGAGGCAGGGGAAGTTCAGACTAAATATCAGGAGGAGATTTTTTACAGAGAGGGTGATTGCACACTAGAACAGGCTCCCCAGTGAAGCAGTCACTGCACCAAGCCTGTGTGAATTTAAGAAACGTTTGGACTGTGCACTAAGTCACATGGTCTAAACTTTTGGGTAGACCTGTGCAGTACAAGGAGTTGGACTTGATGATCCTTATGGGTCCCTTCCAAGGGTCCCTTCCAACTCGGAATATTCTACGAGTCTATGATTCTATGATAATTTTAGCTATATGGACAAACATATAAAAGTCATTTAGAATGAAGCCATATCACATTTGGGAATATGATTTTAAGAGTACTTGTTCTCAGGCACCCAAGTTATGGAGTGCTTTGAATAAGAATGAAGGATTTCAGAAAAAATCTACCATTTAGTTTTGCAGGGAATCCCCAGAGATTTGTAGGGCTTAAAGAAAATTCTTTAAAAGCAACTTTACTTTTATGTTTGGGGATGAAATTTGGGTAGGTATTACATAACAGTCCAGTCTTAGCTCTTTAGTGGATTAAAAAGGCATATTTTACAGCACTGAATTATACAAAGTCCTGTGAAGATTGCAAAAGCACTTGCTTATTTCAGTGTATTTGCTGTTATTTCAGTGTTGAACAGGGGATGGCAGCATTTCTTTAAGTGTTAGCTCCTGTTAATTCAACTGAATTGTATTCAAAGAACCCTCTTCTTATTAGACAGTATAAAGCAAATGTCAGTATTTAATTAGCTTTATTTTTAAATTGTAGATAATAGCAGATTCTGTGTATAGATTCCTTCAAATGTATTCAAATAAATATGAAAGTATGGCTAGGTATCACCTGAGGAATTAATTCACTTTGGACATTTAACAATGTGTCAAATACTTCATACAAAAGGAACCACATTTAGGTATAGACAGGATGTAGGTATATGGTTCTAGCAGACGTTGGCTGCAATTGTCCAAAGGATCCATCTTTTTGCAGATTCAAAAAACAAAACAAAACAAAAAGAAACAAAAACAAAAAAAAAGGAAATAAAGTATACTTATACAATCAAGCCAGGCAGATACGGCAGATACTATAATATATTCAGCGTATTCTATTTTCTATCTTAATATGATGTGATTTTAGCAGAATATGACAGCCCACCCCCCCCACCCCCTTTTTTATGAGTTTGCCATGCACATGCTTGGCAAGATGCGGACCAATGCATTTTTACAAGCTACCACAAGATGTCTCTAACTCACCAGAATCTTCAACATGACCTCAACCCTTAAAACGGTATTTTCCTAGCACCTTAATTCAGTAAGTATTCAGTATGTTATGGGGTCACATATATTTGATGCTATCTGCATATGTATTTAAAATATAGGAAAAATTTCAAATGCATTATAATTTAGATGCTATTCTGTATAGTCTAATAAGCTTTATCAAATGTAATTATTAACTTCATTAAAATTGTAAATAATAAGCAATTTAAAGATGCATGAGATATATTTTTGAAAAGTCAGTGTGAGGAGCTCAATTAAAAGTACTTCTGAAGTAAAGGAAAATAATGACACTATATTGCCAAGAATCTTTTTTGTCTTTTTTAAGAGTTATGACGAGTGCTACATGCCTTGACATCACTGATGGGTCTAGCAGTAGTCACTTAGTGTAACTAAAGGTTGTATTCACAGGGATAAGTTGGGAGGGGACATGGACAATAGCTAATTAAGAAGCAGTTCATCAGTTTTCACATTTGTTTTGTCTTTTGTTGGTGGTGGTTTGTTTGATTGTTGGTTTTGTTGGGGGGGGATAGACAGAGGGGAGAAGGGGAGAGCATGTTAATGCTCTAACATGCTTCACGTTACCAGGAATACTTAAATTCATTGACACAGAGCTCAGTGGTGTGGGAGCTCCTATAAGCATGAGAATTAAATACTAGCTTAGTTTCCAAACACTGTTAAATATGAAATACTGCAACCTAGTAGAGAGTTTGCATTAGGTTTTTTTTTTTTTTTTAGGTAGACACACAGAGTTCCGTTAGACAGCAGTGCATCTAAACCTTGGTACAAAAACAAGTGTCACAACACTTTTACTCTCTACAAATACTGACCTAACCTACTATTGTTTCAGATGCCCAAATTGAAACAATCTATGGGATGTCATTTTTCAAAATAGAAATATTTTGAAATATTTCAAATATTTTCAAATTTGAAATATTTTTAAAATAGAAATATTTTGAAAACTAGGGGGAAAAATAAACTGCCAAACCTTCCAAATGTGTCGTGCTTGTGTCATAACTATGAAACCCATATAGTAACCTGCTATTTATTGAAACTCTCTCATAAATAAATGCAGATACCCTCTCAGCTATAGCCACTTCTTCACTAGAGATGGTAATCTTATTAATATAGTATTTCAGATATATGTTTCCTTACATCATTAGGGACCTTGTCCTGTTTCTCATGCTTTTCCCGGTCATAAGCCATCTTTTTCAGAAGTTTCTTCATAGCTTTGTCTTTTTTCTCCTTCTTGCGGCTTGCGGCATTTTGTTTTCTCACTTGGTTAACAATAAACTTGGGAATCTAGATAATATAGATAGTAAGCATGGATATATGTATCACTTTCATAAATAACTTATCAAACATTGTAAATTTAGAGATTGTTACGTAGAACTGGAAAAAAATACCTTTTTCCAGTAGAAATTAGATTCAAATAATATAAAACTGTAAAACAATTTAAAAAATGCTACACTTGTGATGTTATATTCGATTCAGTAAGCTCTCAGAGGAAGAGAGTTGGAATCATATAGTGTTTTTACTCTCCTCAGAAAAAAAAAAAAATCACTCAGAACATTTTACATTGTCTGTACCATGGAGGTAGTAACTATTCCACATTTGCAGCCAAAGTAAAAGTCAAGATTGTTTAAAGTTCCTGATGGACAGCAAAGCTTTAAGTTCTCCAGTCTGTCTGAGAGCTTTGCTTGAGAACCATAACACAAGTTCATGTTTTTATTAAAACATGTTTTATATAATACATAGTCTGGCCCAAAAGAGAAATGGACTAAAACAGCATGTGTG
This sequence comes from Heteronetta atricapilla, assembly GCA_011075105.1. NCBI lineage: Eukaryota > Metazoa > Chordata > Aves > Anseriformes > Anatidae > Heteronetta > Heteronetta atricapilla. The sequence continues at coordinate 61,401,935 of CM021733.1, read as the reverse complement.
CTACAGATATCTCTAAGCAGAAAAGAATAAATTCCTTGTAACAATGCCTACCAACAGGCCAAATACAAGGATTCCCCAAGGCCTTACTTTTGAGTTGACTTATTGTACATGCTAAATACAAAAACTCTGACCATCAAACCTTAATTCCACCACACTATGTAAATATGATCGTGCTTCACTCCCATCTTGCTACCTATGAGCACGGCCCCAGGTGAATGGGCCTGATCTTTCTTTAAATCATGGAAATAAGTTCGCTTTACTTCTTTGTTCAGATGCCTTGTTTGTGAAATTTATGTATTTTTCCCCCCCTTAGGAATACACTTACTGTCCAGAGGAGTTTTTGGTACTGAATCATAAAGCGCATGACATTTGCTGTTCCAGCTGCCATAACAAACTCGCTTTGTTCGATAGTCTTTGAGGCAAACCCATGAAATGTGAAAAGGTTTGGGGCCATCACCATTGCAACATTGTTTAGCGTCATTTTATTTTTGTCTCGATGATCAATTACCCGCTGGAGGAATTCAAGCAGTATCTGAAATTACACCAGAAGTTAAAGCTCAACTTTGCACAAGAAAAAGTTAGAGTGAAACATGATGCTACATATTCTTGGAAAAATCTCTTTATACCTAATAAAACTACATTAAAAGCAATTAGAATACAAAGTGTGGATATGTTCCTGCAATGCAGACTGCAATGCAAGTTTTCTTTAAGTAATGAAGTAAATAATTCTTGTTAACTTTGTGGATAACATTTTTCAAAAATATTCAAGTGACTACCCCTGTAGAGTAAGACACTTCTTATGTAGGTGCATAAGTATCATCACACAGATATTTTTGAAAATGTTACTATTGGCTTTTCTTAAATAGAAAGTGAACACACTAATGCCAGCTGTCATGGAAACATGGAATAGCTAGTTCTGTAAGGTACACAACTCATGAGTAAACCACACTGCATTGTGAATGAGAGGTAGCCAGTTACAAACCATCAGTCTTCAATTAATTTGGTTCCAGATATTTGTAACCCAAGCCAGGAACCCTCCTGAGTGCTTCCACACAGCAAATAACTCAAAAAGGAAGCTATGTTTAAACCATAAGAACTATTAGGTTTTTTTAGCTATTATAGAAGATACTCTGCATTCCATACAAATCCTGGAAATTCATTTTTCATTGTAGCAAAACAGTAAGCATATTCTGAAAAAGACGTCTGGCTTTGCTACAAAAGGGCAAGCCCAAACTGGATGTTTCCAAGAGTCATGTGTTGCAAGTGTCAATAGGAAGTGTAAATTTCTTGCTTATTGGGTTGGAACACACAGCATGGGCAAAAGAGAAGAATGAAACAAAAGAGCTAAACCCATTTCATAAAAGCAAATGTTCATCCATAGTATTATAATACTTTTTTTTTTTTTTTTTCATTGCAAATAGTAACTGCTGCTTCTAAAATAAGGAAAAAAATTGTAAGAGAAGAAGTCATTCACTGTGAGATGATTATTGCAATCTGGAAAAAATTCAAATCATACTTTTAAAGTCATTTGGGAGGAATTAGAATCCTAAGTCATGCTTTTTTTCTGAAATTCTGAGAAATAAAATTTAAAAAAGAAAGAATCATTAATTCCAGCATTAACTTTGAACTGAAAAAAGGATGCTAAAAGACAACATCATTTGTCATAGTGGGTTCACAGAAACAGACAAAATATTTGTGCAGGAAAAAAGCATTAGCAATTCTAACCTTCAGAGTGTCTCTGTTTGCTTCAGGTAGAAGGATAACCAAAAGATTCAAAGCTTGCAGCTGTTGTTTCTTCATTGGGAGATCTGCCAATGAAGCATATGAACCTCAGTATTTTTAAATTGTCATTTGTCTTCTTCAAACAGTATGATTTTAAAGTGGAAACCTCTTGTAAAATGTTGAATGCATACATATGGCTAGTTGTTATAGTATGACAAAAGACTGGCAGATCCTTCTTTTCTGATACTCATTTCCAATTGGTCTTGTGTGATTCAGTTGCTGTATGACTCAACAATCTTCTGGCAGTCCTTTTTAGATGCCTTGTGATTCTTTATTTTGCAATATTATGAAGTAAAACTAGTCAGCTAATGGTTCCTCCCTTTTTAAGCCCCAGCATACAACAAGGTATATTCAAAACTGCTGCCACAATTTGTCTGGCTGCATAAACAGTTGCACCATCTCCCAGGTCACCCCTGCAGAAGGAATATCAGGGGTTGCTGAGTAAGGTAGGTCTCCAGCAACATGAGCAGCAGCAGCTGCAGTGGCAAACCAGTGGGGATAAAGACAATAGCACAGAAGCTTAACACATATCTACAACAGTAAATGTCATACTAAATGAGGCAAGCTTTAATTAAAGGAAAGTGCCATTGGTTCTGCCATCTACCCAAGTGCTAGGTGGTGAGTCATTCAGCCAAGATGCTGGATGAGTGCATCCCTCAATTTCTCTGCCTCCTAGAAAGGTTCCTAAGTCCTGCCAGTGTGGAGCAGTAGAAAGCCCCAGCTCTCTCAGGTTTGTTATTGTGATAAACTTCCTCCTGTCATGCCTTTGGGAAAGTGCTCTGGCAAGTCTTCTCAGCATATTCCTAACAACCAAGCCACACATAATGCAGGTGAAGAAGGGGGTACCTGCACCTGACATGGTTTTATTACACTACTTCCAAGCTCAACAGGGCTGTTTTTGTGTATTCTTAATGGGATTCCAACTGAACTGCTATTTCAAATACACTTCTTCCAAAACTATTTGGGAGATACAGCCAAAACAAAGTTCATCTATGAAACACAAAACAGCTTGCTGACTACTTCCTACCATAATAAAAAAGTAGGGATATGAATAAATTAGTGGCAAATTACATAGTCATTTAAAACATACAAGCAACAACAACAGTGTACCTATGTGCATAGAAAGTCATACAATAAAAGTGAGGATTAAATTTAGTGCCAAAACCCCATGCCACTATGCTCAAAAAGCAGTAAGAACCAACCTTTTCTTTGGAAATTAAGTAAAAACACAATTGCAAAACAATTAAAATTCATTACTTAAATCATGGTTTTCCATCTCTTCACCTAAGTAACGTTTTACTTTTAGTTCTTTAAGTTATTTAAATTAACAAAGTTGTTTAAATTGAGTCATTTAAATATTTAAATATTAAAAGTCTAACCACACTAATTAAACACACGCTTGAAAAATCCTGCTTACTGTCACAAAGATGGCCCTTTTTCTCTAACACCTAATCTTATTGCATGCACACAATGGGCAGACAATTTAAACAATAGTAGGCTATGAAGTGTTATGTCTGTTTTATATCAAATCCTTTGGCTCCATGTATGTTGCATCCTGTTACCTAAGTACTTTCTGGATAAGTAAAACCACATAAGCCTTCAGACAGCTCAGGAGTGGCAAGCAGAAACCATCCTGGCTCCAATCAGTATCTGCTAAGTGGAACAACCTTGAGGAGCTGTTAGCTGCCAGCATCACTTGAAAGCATACTGGCCTGCTTTAATTTGCTGCTCACTGCTGCAAAATCAACACCACTATGTAACAGGCTTAAGCTCCAGCTCCTATGCATACCAACTGAATGACCTGCAACCTTGAAAAGGGCTCTCAAACTGGAGAGTGAAACAGCCAACAGTTAAGATTGACTGACTGTCCATGGGAATTCCCTGAAAGTACCCTTAGAAATGAGCCATCATTCAGCCTACAAAAAGACAGGAATAGATTTGTCTCAAACCAACACTCCTGTGTTGGCTAGGGAATTAACATCTGTGGATCATCCCTCCACAAAGCTGCTTTCTTTCTATTACAATCAGTATGTTTACTGTCTTGGTGACCAGTTGGCAAGGAGGACATTTTCACAGGAATTTACTGATCTCAAGGGATCAAGGATGACCAGCAGTTCTGACAATTCCAGTCTAACTTTTCCTGGTGTATATGGATAAAATTGCCTCCATGACTATGTTAAACAGTATAAACTACCATTTATTGGATTTTCTGCACAACTATTGTATATTTGCTATTGTTTTATTTTGAAACAAATATTGTTTATTAACTGATACCATCTTAAATAATTTTCTTATGACTTTCTTATAACTCATTTATAATAGTTCTAAAGACTATTAGAAGCATATCAGAAAATGACAGTGTGCTTTTTCATTTTATGTGTAAACTACTGAAGTAGCTGTTTCATGAAAAATGGTATTTGTACATTAGCAAAAATGTACCCATCTTTTTGATGAGAAGTCCTATTTGTTCTTTTTTGGTTTCAGAGAATATTAATGAAAATGCTGCTATGGCAAAGAAGCACTTCTCTGCACTGGTATCACTTCTTTGCAACTGAGACAGAAAGGACACTACTCACTCTGTACATCTTGGAAAGCTTTGAGATATTCTACAGTAAGGAGTGGCTGAGGCAGTTCACGGATGAAGAGTTTTAAAAGACTTGCTGCATCATGTTGTTTTACATTTTCCCAGTTGAAAGTCCCTTCATAGAATTTTGCTTCCAGTTCTTGGCAGAGACTCTGAAAGGCAGTAGACACAAAGAGCACCAATAACATTCGTCTGCTGGAAGTTATACGTTATACACATGGCAGTATTTTCCTTACTTTGAAAGGGAAAAAAAAGGGAATCTCTGAAATATCACTTAACTCCAGCTGCCACCAATCTTTTGCTACAAAAAGATAAATTGGAGATCAGAAGCACTGAATGCAAACAAGTAGTAATAGACAGCAGATTGCCAAACTATACAGGAAGAAACCCCATGGGCATGCTTCGGGGCCATATGGAATATAAGAACCAGATACCATATTCATTCATGTAAGAGTTATGGCTTCTCCTCCTCCCCAAAAATATTAAGATGTGGCTGTCATACTCAACCATCCTGAAACTACATACCAAAGGGTAATGATTTAATGTATGCATGACCATCTTCTTAGATAAATATGGCACACTGAAATGCAGTTTCTTATCAAAATATACATTAAGGTGGGGCTGGTTCTCTTTTTAAAGTGAAGGGAAAAAATTAGGGTGACAGGATAGCTGGATGTCTTGCCATCTATATGGAACTTCACACCTTTGGACACACAGACCTTTGTCCAGCACTGGATGTCAAGCTCTCTATGGAAGAGGACTGCAAAATATGCTGTTAAGAAGCAGAATAAACAGCACTGATAGTCTCAATGACAGCCCTGCTCTTGTGACAGTGCTACCAACTGAGCTACTAGAGATGTTAAGCATGGGAACACCGCAATGACTGAGCTGTTCTTAGTCTCCACATAAGCATCAGTCCCGTTGCACACACTTCATTTGTTTCCCAGTCTGGCAGAGCAGGAATCGGCCTCAGAATCCCTCTCCCAGTGAGGCCAGTGGCCCTGCAGGCACCTCTCAGCAAGCCTCTACCTCCTCCTTGCCTAAGTTCTTCCAGACAGATGTACTGGGTCTGGCTGGGATGTTAACTCTCCCTGCAGCAGCCCATACAGTGCTGCACTCTGCACTTGTAGCTAGAACAGCAGTGGTATCACACCAGTGTTGTGTCTGCTGTTGAGAAGTGCTGGCACAACATCAGGACTCTCTCTAACCCTCCCAGGGGGTGGGCAAAGAAATAAGAAAGAAACATCACCAGGGCAGCTGACCTAAACCAACCAAAGGGATATTCCATACCATATGATGTCACACTCAGCAATAAAAGGTGGAAAAAGGAAGAAGAGGGGAGGGGTGGGCTCTCATTGCAAAAATGTCTGTCCTCCTCCCGAATACCGGCTACGTGCGTTGAGGCCCTGCTTCAAGGACGTGGTCAAGCATCGCTCATTTGTTCCCACAGAGAGTAATTTCTTTCCTCTGCACCTCCACATAACCTTTACTTGTTTTATTTTGTTATTCCCTTTCCCTCTCCCTTTTCCCCTTTCCCTTTTTTGCCCTTTAGTTGAAATGTTTAATTAATAATAATATATCCTTAATAATTTTTTTAAAAATTTAATTAAATTATCCTTATCTCAACCCGTGAGTTGTTCTTTCCTTTACTTCTTCCTCTCCTCATCTGAGAAGGGGGAGTGAGAGAGAAGTTGTGGTGTTCAGCTGCCTAGCACGGTAAAACCACCGCAACAGAGAACAAGATGCTCGCTTGTTTCGCAATGAATGTGAGACAAAGTGAGGGAAAATGCTATGGAAGAATGTGGCCTTAAATATTTATCTGAACAAGAAGGGCATGTTGGACAGAGAGTACTAGATACATTTTTAAGATACTGTTCTCACTGAATTTAACTTTGAATGGAAAATGGATCTATTTCCAAAGAAAACGTGGACACTGAGAATGACATGAAAATTGGATGTTCTCAACTGTCCTCAGGGAAGATCTTCTGTCTCCAGGGATTACATAGGAGGTTCAAGGGTGCTAAGATACTAACTCAGATGTCTAAAGTCAAGTGGGTATCATTTCCTTCCCATCAACAAAAGCATATGAAGATGAAAGATATGAACAACATATCTTGATGAAAGATATGAACATCAAGATGAAAGATATGAAGATGAAAGATATGAACATCAACAAAAGCATATGAAGATATGAAGATGAAAATTTTCCCTCTGAGCCTCTCCAGCTCTTCCACCCACATTTAGACTAAATCACCTTGGCTAATATAGAATTAAACTACTAGATAAAATGAATTGTTTTATCAGAGATGCAAGAGCAGAAATGTCAACTATGCATCCTAATGGACCAACTCTCAGGTTTTACAATAAATGTATTCAGCAATAGGGTATTCTAAATATGCAATGTATTTTCTTAATTAGAACTCTAAAATCTATAGAGTAAGATAATGATTTTTTTTTTCTTCGTATTATCTGCACCATTTTGTGAAGATACATAAGAAGGAATGTTTTTTTCTACAGGAGAAAAAACATGTTTAATAAAATTAGAGAGAACATTGGTCCATCAGTATGCCAAATTCTTTGTTTTCCTATAAAGTTTTCCATTTAAATAAGTAAAAGAATGTAACATCTTTGCTAACAAAGCAATTACTTAATTCAAAGAAGCAGCTTCTGCAAATTAATAAGCAAAAAAATAATGAAAGCCAAATAGTTAATGATCCTCTGCCTTGGAATAAACAAATAAACAAAATCATTCCAAAATCATTCCAGTATGCAGAACTGATGAAGAGTGGAAAATAAAGAATGAAGGATTTAAAAAAAAAAAAAAAAATCATAGTTACTGGTAAATAAACAAAGCCAGTTTCCATAATACTGCCTTATTTCAGTTTTTTCTAATGAACCAGCTGCTGGACAAAGCTTGACATGACAGCGGCTGGCAGATGTCTTCAGACAGCTGAATCCACTTAAATTATTCTTTCTATTTAGCATTTAAAGCCAGTGCAGACCATCTTTTTAACACATTGACTCTTGGCATGAATCATACTGTGTATTTAGTTTCCTGCAAATACTGGGGAAGAGTCTGCGTGTAATTGGCACTCACTCTGCAAAGTGTCAGTGTGAATGGACGTGCCTAACAAGATTGCACTTAGAGAGCTGAGCAGTTACATTGCTGTTCATAAAAATAAATCTGAGGGGTTCTTCAGTGCATGTTGGCTGCCTGGCCCTGTAACACAGGTTAAGTCTAGCTATTAAAGCAGGCTCACAATGCCAGAAAAAAGCTTTCTCCTGGGGTTGAAAGACTGTGTATGAACTGTTCAGATGATTAAGCTAGTTCAGGGAAAAAGCAAGAGGCTGGAAAACTTGTGCCAAGAATTAATGAGATTTTGGCACAACTGAATTTGAAACATAGCCTTGACTCTGCTTCCAACTTGAACTCTCCCCAAAACTACACTGGATCAAACCATCAGCTTCCTGGATAATATAACCCAGTTTTCTTTCTGAAGAGTTTGATTTTTGTTTTTGAAGATTTTAATAACAACCTGGCATTAAAATACATTTTCATGACTAAATACAATCACTGAGTGCAGATAAGCTTTTGAAGGTGCTGAGAATCCATTCAATGCTTTACCTTTACTCTTGTTGAAACTCCTGGTATTCGAAGAAGTCCTTCTGTTTCCAGAGTTGCCTCTTCTATCTGGGAAATCAGCTGTCAAACACAAACCAAATTGCATGAATGAAGATGCCAATTAAAAATTACTCATAGATAGTTCTAATATACTGGAATCTTTATGTACTCATATGCATGTGTACAAACATATATTACACGTAGGCACACAAACACAGTTTAGAAATGGATTAGAGTTGTTGTAGATGTAGAATAAAACCTTTAATATGGCTCTTGGCTCATGCATTTTGTGAACACAATTAAAGAGTTTGTGTATTTTATTAAAAAAGAAAACTGTATTGTCTACAGACCTCCTTCAGAGACTGAAGCAGTTTTTTCCAGAACTACTCAGGCTTCAAAAATAAATCCCAACTACTACCCCTGTTAAAATGTTGATTCAAAATAATTACAGTAGAATTAGAGATACAGTACTAACTTTCTTACAAATACTCTTCTTTACAACTTTACCAGAGAAGATCTAAGTACTTTTACTTAGTACTAAGATCAAAGTATCCTGGAACACACCAGTAATCATTCACAATACTCATAAATTGGAGAGCAATTGCAACAAAAAACAAGCTCAGTTCATTTAAGTCAAAACATGCAAAACATCACATTTACTAAATTAGTAAGTAAAGCTGCAAATGAAAGTTAAAATAACTTTGACTGGAGAAAGCTTTGCTACAGGGAGCAAATAAATTCAGGACAAAATGTTATTTGATTGTCATTTGCAGATATGGAACAAGTTGACTTGTTTATGCCTATTTACCTTTTGAAAAATCAGTGGGATCTTGGTGCCTGGCACCTTCTTCTGATCCTGTTCCAGTAAAACTGACAGTGGGACACCAAACAAGCCAGAGTCTGAAGAAGAAAGCAAAAGAAACTGAGATATTATTATCATCTGTTCCAACACATGAGGAAGTGGCATAAAACTGTATTTTTGAAGTGATAATCCTATTCAATACATTCGGAGCTATTGACCTTTTGTTCAAAGTGTTTAAATGTCTTTGTCAATCAAGTTATTACACAAAACATTGTGGCTAAAGTGACTCGTTCATCTCTTCCTTCAACCATAAATTAGGACTCTTCTGTTTGGACTTCAAAGTGTCATCCACATATTCTGCAGTAAAGTGAAGTAAATTGCATAAATGAACCATCTGCATGGTTCTGTTTTGTGGAATAGTTGTAATGATGAACGTGGATTGCAGATCTTCACCATTCAGTGCAAGTTATTATAGTCAAGATGCAAAAGGCAAGAGGAAAATATCAAAAATTTGGCTACTAAAATTAAACATGTAGTTATAACCTGAAGTTACAACAACCGTTTCAAAGAAGCACTTTCAACCATTCATGTGTTGGTGTTTTTTTTTCAACATCTTGTTGAAATTGCTTTTCCAGTTGTTGAAAAGAAAAAGTACAATTAAGTCTGGGTTGGAAAATGGCCCTTACAAGGTGCTAAGGTAGCACACAAAAAAAAAAAAAAAAAAAAAAAGAAACCTAGTCTCAGTTAAACTAGCCCTGATGCAAAACTAGCCTTAATCTTGAAGTAAATGGGACACCCATGTAATTATGGACCAGCTAAATAGAAGAGAATGACTTCAGAAACACTGCTATACCAGCAACTACTAACCCAAATTCAGTTGCCAAAGAACTCTGTCACAAGTACTGATAACTGCTGCATGTGCCATTTTTCTGAAATGGCATATAACATTACATGTACCTAAAAGCTCTTGTGTGGTATGATGCCATGCCAATATTGAACACAGAACAGCTGTAATTACTAAAAAGATGTCAGCCCTTGAGGGAATGTGACATATATATCTAAGAAACATAATCTGAAGTGCCAAATCAAGGAGTTCTTGTATGTCTAACAGAATAAAAAGTCTACCAACACAGTATATAGATTCAGACATAGACTCAATAGCCATACTCTATAGTTTTTATCATCTTGACAATCTTGTCGATAAAGTTTCTATTGAGATAGAAACTTTAGATAAGTTGGAGAGCAAGGCAGATAAGTTGGAGAGCAAGCTGTAGGAGGCCAATAAAAAGGCCAAGTTGGCAACAGCACAGCATTCCACAGAAGAATCATGTTTTCATCACATTTATGTACACAAGCACAAAAGGGAACAGCCAATGCATCCACCCTTGTACGAATCAATTAGCCAAACACTTCCTGAATGAAGAGGAGGGGGACAGGTAGAGCAACAATGCACTGAATTCATTACACTACAGAAGCAGATTTGTAAGGGAGGAAGGCTGACATGTCACTCTTTTTCCTACACATTTTGGTAAGTCTAGCTCATCTTTTTAATTTGGGAAAAAACAGGGTTTTTAACTAATTCAGTACTCCTCATGACTGCCTGTCATGTAGATAATAATGCTATGAGTAAAACTCAATAAACAATAAGATTTGGCAAGAAGAATTAATTAAAACTAAGACCCAAAATATAAGAATATGTTTTGTCTCTTCCCTGTGTATTAATAATAGTATAAGCACTTATGCGAGAAGAAAATACATTTAAGGGAACAATGTCTCATAGATGTTTCTGCATGTCGTTTGCATTTAAGAAATTATTTTCATCTACTGTAAAGCCAATGCAGTATTCAGAAGAATCTATTGTACCTTGCTGCATAGCTCTCAGCCTCCTCAGTTGCTTTCAATTATTTAAACTGAGCTATTGCACTGTCACATTCACTGAACCTTGAGAACAGGGTTTTGGCCAAAGCAGGCTTGTGATTAACCAATAACACATTTCAAGCTCATGTAAAACATTTAGCAGAAGCCAGAAATACAGAAAACAAACAAAGCACTGAAAATCTCTAGCATCTTTAAATTGGTTTCCATGTGTATTAAGTTCCCAAGAAAAACTGTGAATATATCTATGCTTTATAGGCTTGTAGAACAAAGTGGCATGTTGCAACTGCCTCAAAATCCTCTGCAAAAGACCTAAACTTCCACTTGATATGATGCCACTCAGAGCAAAAACTAAATTAGTAAATATCGGATGGGCATGGCTATGTGATACAGGAAAGTCTGTACCAGACATAACAGGAAAGCAGGTGACAAAGGCTCCCAGCATCCTAGCCAAGGACAAGGAAAACAAAACGTCAGGTAGGAATGGCACAGTACCTAGCTTCATGAGAGCAGGAGAAGAATACCCTCAAAGAACACAAACACATGATCTCCCAGGAAATATATGATCATACTAATTTCTGTGAAGCGATTCCTCCTATACACCATGCTACTGAGAGGAAGGCCCCCCTTCCTCTCTCCTTGTTTATCTGCTCTGTATCTGGCCTGAGCTTTAACTTTATACAGAGAGCACAGTCCCTTAGCTAGAGTGACTGTGCATGAACTTGCCTAAAATGTGCCTTGAGTTAAGGTGTATAATTAAATGCTGTTCAGTATCTATGTTACTATTTATATATTAATACAAATTTTCTCCAGGAAAGTCATAAATACCATAGTTTCACTGGATTAAAGCAAACCAATTTGTTTCAGAATATATCTTCAGATATTCAGAAGAATATCTTACTCACCTTTGGTTTTGATTTTTGCAGCTTTTTGCTGCTTGAATTCTGTCCCAAGTACGTCATAGAGAGCAGTCAATTCAATCAGTGCTAAAGAATAGACTTTCTTCATGTCCTGAGGGGCAAGGTCACCAATCTTTGTAGTACCTGTTTTGTCCATTGGCAGTCTGAAATTCTAAAAGCAGAGATTTGTAGCACAGTGAATAATCCAAGTCGTAACAAATTACTTAGCTCTAAGGCTGGGCTCCCTTCAAGGCCCAACCTTTTCATTGTGAAGCCTACTGCTACCAACTGTGTCATGGAAGAATCCCCCAAATAGTTTGCAAAGCAGGCAATTTTAGAGTCACAGGAGGATTTGGGTTCTTAGAAATTTCTGGAGTTCATCTAATCCAACTACTCACTCAAGCAAGGCTAAATTCAAAGTCTGATCAGCTTGCTCAAAGAGTTGTCCAACTGAATTTTGAAAACGTCCAATAACAGAAATTCTGCAGTGACTGTGGGCACCCATTTCAGTGCTTAACACTCCCATGGGGACTTTTTCATTGCAGAACAGAATTTCCCTTGTTGCCATTTATAGCCATTGCCTATTGTCCTTTCACTGGGCACCTCCAACAAGAGATTGGCTTTGTCTGGCTTGTAAACTCCACCCACCCACCCACTTTCTGCATCCTTTTGCAATTTATAGCAGTGGGAATAGCCATCCACGCACAATCTTACACATGTACAATTGGGACAGAAATCCCCCTGCACATATTCACACAAAATAACACATTTGACTGCCAAATGAATAAGAATAAAGGGTTTCCCTTATTAAGAAGGGGGAACTGCAATAATGGATCATTTCTATTGCAATAAATACTCAGAAGCAGTTGTCAGACACACCAATATAAATAACTGAGTTCAGACAGGGGGGTCGGAAGGAGAACTGGATGGAGAGCAAAAATGAGGGGGAGAGGGAGAGAGAGTTTTTTAACTCCATTTTCACCAGCAGCCTTCTAAGTAAGACAACTGCCTGTGCCTGACATTGACAGATGCATGACTCAAAGCAGGAATGTTGACAAGCCTTCCTCTCCATTTGGAAATAAAAAATATTGTAGTCCAGAATGATTTTCTCATCCTGTACAAACCCAGTGATAGCACAGATAGATTGGTAGCTATGGTACATGGCTACAATTGTCCATACTTACACTGTACATAAATATAATTTACAAATTGTAGACACGTAGTCAGTTCCCTTGCCTTAATGTGTCATTGATTTGCACAAAGGCCAGGTCAGATGGGCCTTTAGCAACTTGGTCTAGTGGGAAGTGTCCCTGCTGATGGCAGAGGGCTTGGAACTGGATGATCTTTTAAGTCCCTTCCAGCCCAAAACATTCTGTGAGTCTATGATTACACGTAGTCTATGACTGTATGTAGTACACACACACACATATATATATGTATACAGAAGTAAACTAGACTGTAGCTCTCACTTCCTTGTTATAAGCTGCATTACAGAAATGTGACTCAAACACTTCAGAATCCATTTCTAAATAGCCATTAGTGTCTCGTTTATAATGTTTAAACTAGGATACAAGGGGTAATTACTACTCAAAGAACTGCATATGTCTTTATCTAAATTAAGTGTTTGAAGAACTGTGAAACATTATTACTTCAGTCACTACATTTACTCAGATGTGTTTGGATACACTGTTAAACAAAAGAGATGGTTTTTGCACAAGTCACTAGCTTACAGGTCACATGTAACTTCATGCTCATGAACTGTTAGGCAAAGAGAGGTCCTTAAAGAGATGCCTGAAGATCACTGACAGAACAACTTGGCAGATTTCCCCTAGTATCTATTTTGATTCTTTCTGAATGAGTCTTTTGTTTGAGGTGGGAAGTAAAACAGCACAATGTAATCCTTAGCTTCCCACCACTTCACTTCAGACTTCTACAGACCATTCTACTCTTCATATTCATCCCTCACCTATCTGCCATTGGATAACTACACAAGTTTTCCACAAGCATCCACTAATCCTTTTCAGAAGATGACAGATATCACTACTACAGAGATAAAGCTGGTAACTCGTCTGTAAACGAGTGAACTAAGGACACAGTTTGTGTACAACTAAGCCAACTATTCCAGCTTAATATTACCAGTCAATTATTGTGTACACATAAAGTGGGTTTTCCTAGAACAACAATGACATAAATAGGCATAAAAGTTGTAATTTCCATGTTATTGAGAATACTGTTCCCAAAAATGGGTTATCTTGAGAAGGTTTATCCCCACAGAGATCCGTCCAACAATATTCTTTTAAACCTAATTCACCCAGTATCAGATAAATATCATCCAACCAATACCACTAACTACTCAAAACAAACAATGAGAGCAATAAATAGGAAACATACCAGGGGAAGAGTGTCACCACCTCCACCTTTGCACATTTTGCCTATTGAGCTGTCTATGGTATTAGCTGCCTGTTCTGCAAAGGGTATCTCCAAATTAATGTCAGTTTCTGAAAATGGAATGTCTTGGGGTGGGGTCTTCTGCTCATTAGTTCCAACACTGAACTTAGGACCTGAAAACAAAGTAGAAAAAAAAAATCAACAGCAGCAGGGTTGAGCATCACGCATTGAATGAGTAAACATTTTAAAACATGGAAATTAATCTTGTGCAAGGGATAAACTTTCTAGTTACAAATATACTGACTTCTGCATTTTTTTTCCAGCCAAAAATTTGGCTTCTTACAAGGTTCTATCTCCTATAGTATTTTTTCTAGAATAATTCTGCCAAAGCATGGAGTGTTCTTGTATTTTTCTATTATGAAAAGATTAAGAAACCTACCTCAAAAAAACAACAGATTACCAGGATCTTCCAGAGCCAAATGGCTCTGGCATCAGAAGTTTCTTGACATTGCTTTCCAGCCTCAAACACTGAAATATCATGCAAATAAAACAGCTTTTTTTTTTTTTTTTTATGATGTCACAATTTCAGAAGCAAAACACCATGTTTATTCTACAATGCAAAATGTTAACATCACAAAATCACAGAATGTTTGAGGTGGGAAAGAAATCTCTGGAGGTCATCTGGTCCAAACCCCTGCTCAGGCTTAGTCACCTAGAGCCACTTGCCCAGGATCATCTTTTGAAGATCTCCAGGGAGGGAGACTCGACAGCCTCTCTGGTCAACCTGTACCATTGCTGATATTTAGACAGAACCTCCTGTGTTCCAGTTTGTGTCTGCTGCCTCTTGGCAATGGGCAGCACTCAAAAGAGCATGGCTCTGTCCTCTTGGTACCCTCCCTTCAGTTATTCATAAACATTGACAAAATCCCACTGAGCCTTCTTCTCTTGAGGCTAAACTATCCCAGCACTCTCAGCCTTTCCTCATAGGAGAGGCACTTCAGCCCCTTCATCATCTTCATGGTCCTTCATTGGACTCCCTCCAGTATGTCCATGTCCCTCTTGTACTGGGGAGCCTGAAACTGGACACAATACTCCAGGTGTGGCCTCACCAGTGCTGAACAGAAGAGGTAAAAGATTACCTCCATTGACCATTGACATTTACCAGTGATTGGTAACACTCCTCCTAATGCAGCCCAGGATACCTTTAGTCTTCTTTGACACAAGAGCAAATTACTGGCTCATGTTTCAACTTAGTGTCCACCACAACCATAGAATCATAGAATCATAGAATATCCTGAGTTGGAAGGGACCCTTAAGGATCATCAAGTCCAACTCTTGACACTGCACAGGTCTACCCAAAAGTTCAGACCATGTGACTAAGTGCACAGTCCAATCGCTTCTTAAACTCAGTCAGGCTCGGTGCAGTGACCACTTCCCTGGGGAGTCTGTTCCAGTGTGCAACCACTCTCTCTGTGAAGAACCCCCTCCTGATGTCAAGCCTAAACTTCCCCTGCCTCAGCTTAACCCCGTTCCCGCAGGTCCTGTCGCTGGTGTTAATGGAGAATAGGTCTCGTGCCTCTCGACACCCCCTTACGAGGAAGTTGTAGACTGCGATGAGGTCTCCCCTCAGCCTCCTCTTCTCCAGGCTGAACAGGCCCAGTGCCCTCAGCCGTTCCTCGTACGTCTTCCCCTCCAGGCCTTTCACCATCTTCGTAGCCCTCCTCTGGACACTCTCCAACAGTTTCACGTCCTTTTTATACTGTGGTGCCCAGAACTGCACACAGTACTCGAGGTGAGGTCGCACCAGCGCAGAGTAGAGTGGGACAATCACCTCCCTCGACCTACTAGCGATGCCGTGCTTGATGCACCCCAGGACACGGTTGGCCCTCCTGGCTGCCAGGGCACACTGCTGGCTCATATTCAACTTGCTGTCTACCACGACCCCCAGATCCCTCTCTTCTAGGCTGCTCTCCAGCGTCTCATCGCCCAGTCTGTACGTGCAGCCAGGGTTTCCCCGTCCCAGGTGCAGGACCCGGCACTTGCTCTTATTGAACTTCATGCGGTTGGTGATCGCCCAGCTCTCCAACCTATCCAGATCCCTCTGCAAGGCCTTTCCACCCTCATCCGAGTCCACAACTCCTCCAAGTTTGGTGTCATCAGCAAACTTGCTCAGGACCCTTTCTGCAGAGCTGCTTTCCTGCTTGGTGGCACCCAGCATGGTGCCTGGCATTGTTCCTCCCCAGTTGCTGGACTTTGCTTTTCCCCTTACTGAACTTCACGAGGTTCCTGTCAGACCATTTCTCCAGCCTGTCAAGGCCCCTCTGCACGGCAGTACGTTCCTCTGGTGTAACAGCCACTCCCTCCAGTTTTGTGTCATCTGCAAACTTGCTAAAGGTATGCTCTTCCCATCATCCAGATTATTACTGAAGATGTTACATGGGACTAGAGTATTGACCCCTGGAGTCAAATGACTCCTGCTATTGACTGACTCCCAGCTAGATTTTGTGCCACTGCCTACCACCTGTTCTGCCAGCAGATCCCTGGGCCTAGCCATTCAGCCCATTTCCAATCCACCTCAACACCTGCTTACCCAGCCCATGCATCTGTGAGTAACGTCTGGGAATAGTGGGCACTACACAGATCACGTTGTTGTCCTGCCATTCCTGTCCTCACCTCAGTCTGAAGAGTCTAGGTCCCTCAAATCTGTCTTGACATGCTTCATGATACAGGGAAGGACTAAGTATAGAACAACCACCTTACTTCTCTTTCTTTGTTCTTTATACACCAGTTAAACACTAGACAAATTTGGAATATTTTTTTGTTTGAAAAAAGGAAAAAGAAAAAAAAAAAAAAAAAAAAACAGAAGGAAAAATCTGGAGAGGCAGTTCTGCTTTCAGAAAAAGAAGTGTACTTCTACACACAAAATCAACCATAGATTTTCAGTCCACAGTTAAAAGATACTGGGAAAGAAGCAAAAGGGAAACTATATTGTAAATAATTTAATACATAGCACCAAAGATAATTTAGCCAGATAGATTCTGATCTCTCCAGCACTACTTGTGATGTAGTATTTCTTAAAGGATACAGCCAGGACTAGGTTATTTCTACAAGACATTCCAAATACCTTGATATATTTGTGTTTGAATTCAAATTTCCTAAAACCAGTGCAAATATAAGCAAATTAATACTACTCATTTCAATGGGACCATGATTCTGCCACTAACTCATACCCACAGGAGACTGCAGTCCATTCAAAGATAACATGCAATAAGCACAGAAAAAGTGGGAGGAAAACAAATGTGAGTTGAGGAGAACCATCAGCAGTGTATATGCTTTTGTATATGAATATGGTGTAACATAAGAGACTAATTTCTTTACACCACCGTGGCAAATTTTTGCATGGCCTGGAATAAACAAGACCAGAAAATCTCCCAGAGAATAGTTACAGCTGCAGCAACATTTGACCTTGAAGCAGGGGAAAGGCTGTGGTTGGGCTGATTAAGGGAGAAGGCATCAGGGAAGTGCTGCCTTACACTGATACTTCCAGGGGCCTGATAAAAAGCTGAGCTGCAAACATACAACCCAAATAACATATAAAGCATTAATTTAACACACACAAAAAATTTATAAAATCTTGATTTTTTCTTCTGAACTTTCTGTCTAATTGAAAGACAACAAGTAAGACAAGACTAGTCACTGCCGTGCTTTAGTGAATCCTGAAAGTTACCTACATCTGCTAGGGTAGAACTCAGGGGTTCTGATAAACAGGCAAATGGCCGAAGCCACCAATAGCCACTACCCGGCAGGGCACAATGTTTAATGCAGCCACTCCCACTTCAATTTAATTGATCTGGAGCTAAGACAGTTCCAGAAAGAAGAGAGATGGGTTTGAGTTAAGGTGTTTGACTCTACTTACAGCCAAGCAATACTGTGAGAAGTAGAATAAAGCATTTCCGAAATAAACCTGTTGTGTATTTCCAGTTTCTCTTTCCGAGTATCATCTGCTCACTCTCAACAGACCCTGAAAGACTCCTGAGGCATACACTGCAGATTAAGCTGATCCTGAAACGAGAGCTGCTGCTTTCAGTAAATAGATATATGAGACCTCAGGAACCAAACATATCCAAGGTCAAACTCGTCTCTGGCTTCGATCTCTGGCTTCCATGTCCATATACCTACATACATCATGTAAGCTGTTTAATGCATTTGAACTGAAGGAAAACAGTTCACTGTCACCCCAAGACTTCTACCAAGCTATTGTTGCTTGTACATGACCTACGTACTTCCTACCAGCATGGGACAGATCTGATGTTAACAAACAATAAAGCAGTAGCTGCTATTTCAGACCTCTGGTCCTACTAGGCATTATCTAAAGCAGATGTCTTAGTAATGGTGTGTACATTTTAAAAGTCTGACTGCTTCTGTTGCAGGGAGTTTCCTCTTTATTGTACAGCCTTGTTCCCGTTGTTGTGCATTTATTAACTAGGAAGCAGCTGTAAGAGGAAGCAGCTTCAGTGTTCTGTCAACCTGCCAACTGCAGGCAGTATTTCATGAGAAATGCAAATGTGATACAGAAAACATAAATATTGTCTATGAGGATGTGGTGGCCGTATTTTAAATTAGCCTTATACTCTTTCCCTAGTTCACAGTGCTATTTTAAAAATCCCATTTAACGAAGGGAATTCTTCAGGAGTGGGCTGGGGAGTTGGGTATGAGGTTTCTTTTTAATGGGACATGAAAACTTTAGAAGTGTGAACCTTGTTATTTCCTTGTTTTGCTAGAGAATGCTAGAGGATAGAGTAGCCACAAAGCTATACTCACAGATCTTAACTGAAAATTGGAAATGTAGGATGGCTGTTTTTTTTTAACTGACAAAACAACTATTTATAACACTAATTCACAGCTGACTTTTAAATAGAGAATATATATTTGTAATCTTTTCACTAGCACTCTATCACTCCAGCCATACATTTTTTATCATTTAAAATCAAAAGCAGAAACAAACTCAATTAAAAAAATACAACCACATTTCAGTCTTTTTTCCTATCAAGAAGCAAGTATTACAGCTCTTTTCCCTCATGTTACACCTACTATGTTAAAGTCTTTCATCCATTTGCCACATCATTAAGCTTTGAGATTGCCTCTATACACAGGTCTTATCTAACATTCTTCCCCTGCAGCTAACCCACTGTGTTTAGGAGTCCCACAGTAAACTGACTTTTGCTGTTCCCCTATTTAAGAATGAGTATTTAGCTTTACATCTGTTTATTCTTTGCTTTTCATTTCTTGAAATGTTTCAGCCACATGGATATTTATTCCTTTTCACAAGCATCAAAAGAGAATTTTATTTTTTCTTTTGTAGTTGTTGAACATATTGCTAGCTTTTCAGGATTTCAGTGTTATGGATTGTTAAAATGATAACATATTTTGTCAGCTTAACACACAATTCTAGATTTTCTTTTTTTTTCTTGTATATATTTCCTGTACCTACAGGCAACAAAGAAACATCTGAACTAATAAGTAAGAGTCCTTCAAAAAAACCCTCAAATATGCATTTATTAACAGAAGGAACATAGGAACTTATTAAATCATTGCCTTTCATCAGGATCAGGCAGAAAAGAATGAAAACATCATGGTTTTGTAGTATCCTCTGAGTCTGCTTACATTATTCAGACAACAAACAAGGTGTGTCAGACAGGCAAGAAAGGATGAATGAGCACAGGTTCACACAACTCATATACGCTCATTCTGGCAGAAGCACTTGAGAATGCCACATTCAAGTACTAAATTAGAAACAGAGTCATCACCTTTGGAGAACGGCCAAAGAGCCTTCATTCACTCCAACAGTTTTAAGAAATCCAACAAAATCTCCATTTAAGTTCTGAAATTTTTATGTCTGAGATGGTGTTCACATTTTTCAGGTGAAACTGGTAGTATTTCTTTGTTAAAGAGGGTTTCCATTTTAATATAATGCCTTTGGATTTATATTTCATAAATATTTAGTATCTCTGAAATATCAAGCGCCATTTGCTTTTTGCCTTAAATTCATTCACTGTTTGTATAACACTAATTAGCCCATCGTTCTGGAGGAAAGATCACAGCACAGCAGTGAAACAGGTGCAGTGCTTTTAGCACTACTAAACTTGGATGTTTTTTTCTTCCTGCTCTAATCTTGGGAGCAGAGCCCACTTCAGCATGTTGACAGGAGCAGAAGTGTATCAGGATGGAAGAAGGCTGCATTTGCCATCCACATCACAATCTGTGCTGTGGAGAGTTAGCATATGGGATTTGCCTTTCAGAATTTCCCATTTCTGCAGGGTTCATCAGGGCCACTGAAAAAAAGAACCAGATGTGATAAAAACTCTGTAATAATTGCTTGGTAATTTTCCAGCTCTGGGTCCTACAGTGCAGTTTATTGACACAAGCACCAGGCATCTCTTCCTTCCCTTCTGCTGAACCAGCAGCCTGGCAATCTTCCCATTTCTTTTTACAGTTCTTATTCCAGGGAGGTTTGCTGAGAGTGAGGAAGGGAAGGATTAACAACACTTCTGGAAACGCACAGTTTTAGTGATATTCAGAGCTGTTTTATATTCATCTCTCCCAATTCCACTTCAAAGCATATCCTGTATTGTTTGTTACTGTGTTTTTTTTTAAGTTTAATCCTAAAGCAATTTTTTTTTTCAGAAAACTACAGGTCAGTATTCTAAAAGTGGAGCACAAGTTTATTTGGTGGCTTAATTACAGATAAGTAACTTGTATTAGGTAACTTGATCTACCTGCCTGACTGTTAAAGGAGACTGTAGGGTCCTGTATGATACGTACATGCTATCCAGTCTCCCAGAAGAAGGAGGAAAAAAAAAAAGACTTATAAACAATGCAGAAAAGCAATTAAGTATCTTAAAGTTTAAATAGCTGCCAGCTAATGTGTTGATTGTTACAGCAAAACCTATGATGGTAGAGCAATATAGTGTTATCCCAGCTCAAGAATGTGGGTAAGATACAGGGCAACATGTTTTTTTGTTTGTTTGTTTATTGGTTTTTGTATTGGCACTGAAGGCACTGTTTTTGTATTGGCACTGATTCAGCCAAGGATTTCTGTTATGCTCTGTTTGACATGGCAGTGAGAGGGAGGGGGAAGTTCTGCAGGTCTTCCATGGGTACTGCACTACTCATGCATAATCACATGCTGTTGAACCAGCCCAGTCCTCCACACACAGAATGCTAATTCCTTTATATTTTCCTTAAAAAGGTAAACAGCTTTTTTCTTCTGTTTTTCCTTAATTTTGAGCTGTAGACATATAGCCAGTTCTCGCCTTTATTGTATATTTACAGTCCATTTGTTTTTGCTCTCTTGTATGCACTGATGAGCTTATGTATAATAGTGCTTCATTTCCTGTACTGTACAGTGGAGATAAACCAGAAGGGATAAATTAAGGAGGAGGAAAGACCTAAGCATAAGCTATGGGAGGACAATTCTCCCAGATGACTTCATTATAAGATGATCACTGGTAAAAAACAAGGTTTCCCAGATGGCTCAAAAGACACAAACTACAGCCACACTTAAAAACTTTACAAGTGCACAACAACACAGGCTAGACCAGGTTTTCTCATAAGAAATTAATTTATTTTGCTGAAAATTTACTTGAAATATGAACTTATGTAGTAGATTGTGAAATTGATAGACTACAAACAGAAGAGGAAAAAAATCCACAAGATTTCTGTCTGGCATTACCTTTTGTTTCATCCTGTGTTCCACTTCTGTTTTCAGTTGTTCTTACAGCTGAGGGTTCATTTTCAACACAGACCTAAGAAAGGAACAATAAATATAAATTTGCATGCCTATAAAGACCAAATATGTGGTTGTAGAAACTCCTTTGACTCTGCGCAGGATTAAAACATCCTCCTGCAATCCAAGAATATGCAGAAGCGCATCTGTGTGTTTCAGTTGAAATCCTTTTGAAAAGTCTAAGGGGATCTGAAATCTAGGTAATTAAGACAGAGGTAATTAAGTCCATTCCCCCTCTTCCTAAACTGATAAGTGGATGTAAGACTTAATTTTTCAGTGTTGTAAGGGATAAGAACATGTAGTCTTTGACCTGAAGCCATGGTTTGCTGGAAAGGCAATATGACTGCTCAGAATATTGTTACTGTTCCACATATCAGTAGCAGTAGACCGGGAAACACAGAAATAAGCACACTGGGAAACTGTCAAGGCACCAAAAGTCTAGCTTCTCTTTGGCAGGAATATGGCAGGAAACAGCAGAAACATCACAATACTGCCTATTGTTTTACCTTTCCTCCTGCCTTCCCCCAGGTGATGGGAGGTTGCAGGATTTTCAGAGACTATTATTAAACTGGAATGACTTCATACAGCTGTAGATGGCTTCAGTCCTTTTTTGTTACAGAAAACATTTTTCTCCCATTTAATGATGGGAGAGTGATAAAGTTCTGAAACAAGTTACCTTGAGAGGTTGTACAAGGTATCTCACTACAGGCTTTCTGTGACAGATTAGACAAATAAGGACAAGCAATGATTTCAGAATAATTACCTTGCTTTGAAGAAAGGAATGCAGTATAGGTTTGAGGGCCTAGATTTATATTATCTTATTGCAGTCAAGGAGAGAGGTTTAGAAGGATTTATATTTTATTTTTTTACTTATTTCTATATTTTGTACATCTTACATGACTAAGATTATCTGACTGCATTACTTCTCTTCGATATCATCAGTATCAAAACATGTAGTTTAGAAGAAACAGAAGTCTGTAACAGAACACTGTAACATATGATTTTGAGACATTACAGTATGTAGTTTAAAAAGGAACATGAGTATTTCTTGTAGTTGACTGAAATAACATACTTGAAAGGGAAATTATACTGCTTTAAGCAATAATGTTTTACCTAAATTGCTCTTCTATTTGATCTTGTAATTTTTAGGTGTAGTCAATTCCAAAACAGATCCTGGAAATCTTTTATGGAGTTACTATCTCTTCTGTAACCACATGCAAAGCAGAACATCAAAAGGGAAGTTTTGCCTCCAGAATACACATTTGAGCTTACAAACAGCCCCCACTACCACCATTTTACCTCTGCTGAATTTGAAAGGAGCTGCCCAAGGACAGGAAGCAACTGGGGGAGGGAGGAAATTAACTCCTCTCAGAGTCCACCATGATTCCCCTGCCACTGTGATGCACGCTGCACGGCATCAGCAGGAAAAAGAATGAAGGATGGGGCTGGGATCTGGTAAACTAGTGCTGTACTGCCATCCAGCCTGTTTCTCCTCACAGCTGAAGGTCCATTTGCTTTGGAGGGAGTAGAGAGGACAGACATGCTTCTCTGCAGAAGAGGAATTCTAATTACAGTCTCTGTTTCCCTCCTTCCCCTTTTCTGCGTGAGGAAGAGGAGCTCCTCTGTTCAATAAACCACAAGGGGAAATGTGTCTCTTCAGGACCTGTCAGAGCAACTCACCACATGCAGTTTAATGACACAGATGGGTCCTGGGAGTTAGTGTAGGGGTCTAGCCCCCAAAATAACAAGCATAAATGCCTAGCCAAAAAAAAAAAAAAAAAAGAGGATTTTAGGCTCATGTCACTTTATTTCCTCTTTTTTTAAAAAAAAAAAAAAAAAAAAAAGAAACAAGCAAACAAGCACACTAGTAAATATAAGCCATGTTGTTCCCTATATCTCAGATCTCTCAGAATGACTGTAGGCATTACCACCTAAAGTGTAGGCTTCTGTTTGTTCTTTGGGTGTTTGTTGTCATGATTTTTGTGCCTAGGTTAAAACTAAATCCAGTTTTGTGACCACAGATGGTTGTTTTATCCATTCCCTTTGAGTAACAAAAGACCAACATACATACTCATTTCTACATACTAAAATTGCTTAATGCAATGTCATCTCCAGACCAATGCTATTCCCATAATTACAGTAAGAATTTCCATTGGAAACTGATAAAAAGCTACACACAAATCTTCTGGAAATAGCCCTTTTGTGTCTCTGTCTCCCTTTCCTCTCCCTCCACCCCTACCTGTCCCTCTCTCTTCTCTGTCACCAAAGAAATGACAGCCAGGAACTTACCTTTTCCTTTGGGTCACTTTGTAGCCTGAAGATATCTCTGACATCGGGAATCTGGTGGTGTTTGTTCTTTTTCCTCAAGGTTTGTGTGACAGTTTCTACTCGCTTTTCTACTGCTGCCTTCTGGGTTCGAGTTAATGTGGACAAGAACACCATGCTTTCTTGGGAATCACCAGTGCTCTCACCAAACAGATTGGACAGACCTGCTTCCTTCAGCCATTCTTCTTCCAGTTCTCCCTCTGAGCCAGGCAAAGAGAGAAGAGCGTAAATGTTGGCTTTCTGGTATTGTTAAACACAGCAGATTAAGATGATGTGATATAGCTACTGCAGTTCACAGGGAAAGGTCCACAGGAATACACAATACGGGACAATTCTTTACATTATCACAACCTGGAAAAAAGCTGTTGTTTGTAAAGTGCTTCAAAAGGGTTAACATATCATATCAAGGCTTTTAAAATGGTTAATCCAATACAGATTGCTATGGGACAATTTTTATCGTAACTGACAGCATTTCTATTAAATCACATACCATTTTACAAATGTTACCTAGATACAAATGTGTATGAGAAAGCCTGAAAGCCTCTGATCATTGCTGCTTCATTGATTTTTAGTTCAAACCTCAATCTTTTTAGCTCCTTTGCTGACATGGTTCTGCCCAGTTTTCTCAATACATTAATCCTACAGCTCTCCACTATCTCAATTTAATGAAGGACAAACCAGGTTACAGGAGTCACCTTAATGCTACTTTTTAATCAGTTCTTATGACATGGTCTCCAGACTGCTGACAGCCCATAAAATGATAGTTGCTTTAGTCTTATAGCTGGTAAGGCACCCTTCCTTGACAGATCACTGTACATGAAGGAGCAGAAAGCCACTAAATACTGTCACCTATGGCAAAACTTCCACTTCTGAAATCAGAATGTCTCTAATAATACTTTTTTTTTTTTTTTTTTAATATTGACACTAAGTTCTGTCAGTAGCAGTCTAGTTTGTGCTGAATGCCAACAACCCTCTCAAATTTTCAAGCAACATTTCAATGTATAAGCTATCAAAAGTGGTGGCCTAAGCAGTCCTGTCAACTTCACTATTGACTGCAGTTTCCCTCTGTGCCCAGTACTTGTCCAAGGGGGCATATGGATATTAAAAGTGTTCAGAAAACAGATACAAAATTTTAAGAATGAATTTTGCAACGGCTGTGCCACCAAATCCTGACTCTCTAACAAAAAACTCTTGCAGATTTTGGTATTAGGGCAAAGAAAGGAGGTCTATGCCTATTCTCCAGAGCAGACCTGAGCAAGGCATACTTTGTCTCTCTCCTGCCTTGTCTTTGCATGGCTGTGTCTCAAGTGAGCCCCCTGCCTGGCCTGCCTGTGGGCCAGCTGCTGTGTCTCGCACGTTCAGGAGCACCTGTTCAAATGAGGTGCTGCACATAAGGCAAGGTGTGCAGCACAGCAACATCTGTTCAAGCTCATCAACTCGGCTGAGCTGAGTTTGGTTTCATGCTTGGGTTTCATGCCTGGGCTTCATGCCAGCACTGCCAGATTCAGCAGCTGGAGCTGGAGGTAACTAGGGGAAGAAGGCTATATATAAGTATATATATAAGTATAAGTATATATATATATATATATATATATATATATAAGTATATAAGTGTGTATAAGTATATATATAAGTGTATATATATATATATATATATAAGAAATAGTGGGTTTTGACTGCAGAGCCTGAAGGCACATCAGCATCACTGAGCTGGAGTAAAAAAAAGAGACTCATACATTGCAGAACAAGGACTGCTGGGGCCATACAAAAATGCCAAGCTCACCATTTTAATTTACTGAGTCTGTGGGCCTCTTGTACGAATCAGAGGGGCAGACACTGCAATGTTAAAAAAAAAAGTCTTTTTGAGAGAAGAGTGGAATTAAGGATGTTACTTCTCTTTTGTCTGATATGACCAGAAAAATACATATTCTAAGATTATGCCCTCAGGAATGATGCTTCAGAGACACAAAACCAATACAAATGAACAGCCAAGACAGTTAAAAGTTTAGAAGTTACTCACTAACCTTAAACAGTTAATCATTGGCTTGTGTTCTTAAGCATGAGGCTTCCATCCACAAGAGCTACAATAACAAACAACTTACACAAAGTAAACTGCAAAATAAGCTTTATGACTACAGGCACCTTTCTCATTTTCTGCAAATACTGTTTAAAGTAAAACCAGCCTTTTACTTATTTCTGATACAGTTCTCTTTCAGTGCACTGTCTATTTCTGGTGTTATGTATCAGAGGCAAATAAATTTTCAACAGTGTATGTTCAACAGAGCCCCTTTTTTCATCTAAATGTGTTCGTAGGTGTCCTCTCTTGAAATAACACAAAAGAAAATCCCTAAATCAGCACACTGGTAATCATTCACAACAATATTTTTCATTACCATCTGGCTCTTTTACTACAAGTGCTTCTCGTTCCTCATGATTATTTCTTCTGGTTTCATGGATGTTTTCAATTTCCTTCCAATAGTCATCCAAAGACAGTTCATCCAAGGAGTCCTGGGAACCTGAGCGGTCAAATGACGCTCCATCCGGGGTCTTCTTGGAATTGTCATGGTTCATTGTATACTGGCCAGAACGGCGGCTATTAACATAAAACAGAAAGCAATTCTTTGTTAGTATTTTAAAAGACAGGACATATTAATTCCTCTGAAGGCAGTTAGCCTGTCAAAGTATCAAAGCAAGCTACTGCCAACAAGCAAACCAAGATATTTAAAATTACTTTCAATATCTAGAATATATTTTTAATTTAACATTTCTGCTACACATATCCCCCAGTATGGAATGGCACAGGAGTCTATTTAAAGAAGAAATAACAATTTCAAGTTCTGGTAACTGTAGTTACATCAAATCTCTAATTCAACTTGCAAGAGTCAGTTCCACTAACTTCATGGTAAGTATCTTCCCAGCAGAACTGTTATGAAGAATTTTTGAAAAGCACTTTTCGTCATGAATAAGTTCTTATAGCTTGACAGTACCCCTAGGTTTTGCTTTGCTTTTCTAGTTCTGTTGTTTGTTTGTTTTTTATATTTAGTCTGGTATCTATGACCTTAATTATAAGTGTGAAAGGACAAAGTAGAACTACTAAAGTTATGGTTTGTGAACTATTGAGTCTAAATGTTTGGTCAACGTCACTCTTTGTTTCTTTCTATCTTGCTTCCTCTTTAACTGAAAGCCTACCATTTTTATAGTTTGATGTTACCAGTTTCCAGTACACCCTGTAAATGTATCTTCCAAAAGCAATCTTTCATTTTAATTATAGCTGCCATTAGAAAAAAGAAAACAACAAGCTGAAACCTCTAGGTGGTCTAATCTTGACCGCATTAAGCTATGGGCAAAAATTACTAGTGGTCCAGCAAAGAACTCATCTTAAAAAGTGCAAAGGTTGTTATGATGTAACCGAAGCTACAGATCATCGCTACAGTCAAATATAGCAAAATAGAAGCCACAAACTGATTCATAGTATCATAAAGAAAATGTGGATTACAGGATAAGCAACCTCACCTAACTTCAAAATTCCTACTCTGAAAGGAGGCAGACTAGACCAGATGACCTCCAGCAGTCCTTTCTAAACTATGGTACTCCACTAGTTGCCAGCATACCCAAAATCTTCCTTTTATTAAAAAATTCTAAGTTCTTACCACTTCAGGAACAACTTCAGATGTATTTCATGCCTGAATTTGTCTCCTTATTTAAAAAAAGGCAGGGTTATGTTTGGGGTTAAGTAATAAGTACCAGTTATCCCAAGAGGAAAACACAGCAAAGATCAAGCGTTGTACATTTATTGCAATGTAAACGCAGTAAAGTACATCAGTCCTACCGTCTCATTTGGGTGACTTTGCAAGTTTATCTAGATTTAAAACAAAAGCACCTAGTCCCTATGTCTTATCTTGGGACAACTGACCATTTTTAGTTACCCCTAAGTAAAAAAAAAACATACCTTTCTCTCTGAAGATAAGCCCCTTGTATGTCCAGCTCACTGATCCTTTCACACCATACGTGCTTGATTCTCTGATAAGCAATACTAACTATATGGACTTTGCCTTTAAAGGTAAAGAGCCTTATGGAACCACTATCAGTTCACCCGCCCTGCCTCTCTGCTCCAGATACAAGTTAATAAATTACAATGAATTACAAAGATAATACACACCCCAACACCATTCTGGACCCTGTCCTTACACAAATGCCCAAGAAAAAATAAAGGAGCATTAGGTTTGTGCCCCAATGGCAATAACAACACCTTACATTGCATGCTGCCCAATAAGCACAATTTCTCCATGCAGCTAACTTGGTCCTTAACCCTTTCCTTACAGACATGTCCTGTTTCTGATCTGGGCTGCTTGTGAATCCAACAGCAATTACGTAAAAGGATGGGCATGGAGCTACGTCAGAAGCATCCTCAGAAGCCAGAGCAGGGGCAGTGCAGCTGCTCGGACAGCTGCCCAGGCTTTCAAGCATGGCTCAGCCTTCCTACCTCGGACAGCCAGAGGTGCTGGATCCTTCCCAGGAGCAGACTGCCAAGAAAGGGAGGTCAGATTGCAGCTTATCATCTCTCTCCGGTCAACCATTCAAAGCTGCTTGGCAGGTTTTTGGTGGCCTTTCACCTTTGGAACAACCTGCTCTGGCTGACCCACCTCTGCTGAAATTTAACCACCGCTGAGCACCATGCAAAAGGGAAAGCCAACAGACAGGATATGGTAAAAGAATGCACTTTGGGGGAATTCTGCCAATCTGAGGTGAGATCATCTGCAGCAGGCTGCTGCGCTAAGCCACACATCCACGGAAATGTTCATCCTGTCCTTCCAGAAAAGAAAGCTCCTTAGCTTCCCCAGATTAAATCACACCTCAGAGAAGGCTGTGCCCTGAAATGCACAGCTGGCACCTGGCACAAAGACTCAAGGCCATCTTCAGGGTCCTGTGAGCATTTGCTGCATATCAAAACCACTCCCTTAATTCTAAGAGAACGCACCCTTCAATGACAGCTCCCCGGTTTGCTATAGCCGAACAAACGTAGGCTCCTTTTCTTCTAAGGCTCTCCACAGCCCGACCTCTCCATCCTGTTGATGAATCAGCACAGCACCTCCCAGTTTTGCACAGGCCATAATTCCACCCAGCATAGTGAAAGCCAGCACCGAGAAGCACGTGAGCAACCAGGAAAACCTCCCGAGAAATGCTTGCAAAAAAACGTCACTGCTCTGCTATGAATCTCTCCTCCACCTTCCATTTTGCCTCTGGGCCTACTAAAGCTATTGGGCCAGAAGCTGCAGCACTCAGGCTGTTCAGGAGCTGAGGCCACAAATCGTCACGCTGCTCACACCCTCCTCACTCCTCCTTTTTATTGCCTGGTCTGACACTATCAATCTGCTAGCTCCAATTTCTGTTTAAGTGGCGAAACCTTTCAAAGCCATCTTCTTGTTCTGCACGTCTCCACACCCACAATTAACATCTCTATGGGCCAGGACATAAATAGGCTCACATTGCAAAAGAAAATTGCTAAAACTTCAGCTGATAAAGTAGGTCAGACCTTCACACACTTTGCTTATTTCCAGTTTCTTTGCATATCCTACAAGAGAAGGATGCCGGTGAAGCAGTTTTTGGTACGTAATCTGCACAGCAGTGGTGCCAGGCATCTCCGTCTCTGCCTGTTCTATAACCTCTGGGCAAAATGAGGCGCAACCAAGAGAAAGAGCCATTGAGGATAATGAGCACAACCTTGATATCATATGGTTGGCATGGAGGAAAAAAGACCAAAAAAGAAAAAAAAGAAAAAAAAAAGGTTGTCAATTCAGATTTTCATTTTTACATATATACATTTTACAATACTTCATCCCACATTCACAGCAAGATTCAACAGTCCTTTAGAAAAAAATCCAACTATTACTGTGGCTGCATAAATATGTCACTTCTCCAGCATATTCTGAGGTTTTCAGTTGTTCAGCTTTTCTGTTTACAATTTGAAGAACACTGCTGCTTTTCACAAGTACTTTCAAGGAAATCTCTTTCCTTCTTTCCTTCTTTTCCTTCTTTCTTCTTCTCTTTCCTTCCCCCCAGAAAATGCAAACCTCTGCTAATAAACACAGTCACTTAAAATAATTTTCAAATGTATTTAGCATTCCAGATTACTAACTGGTAAGCTCACTCTCCAACAGGTTTTCCCCAGAAAACACTTGTTTCCATTAAGGATGGAACAACAACAAACTCAAACTCCATTAAAATCTTATTAACATCTATTTCTAATTACTACTGAATAGTTCACCCTCCAGATAGCTTTACAGGGCATAGCGTAATACTTTCATTACCAAATTATACAGTAAACCCTGACCTCTGAAACTCAGACACATGCCCTTTGCAGTCCATAAGATTTTTGCCTACTTATTTCAGTACAAAACTGAGCCCCCAGGTAGAAAACCCATTCTTCAATATAATTAAACATTCCTTTATTGCAGTTTCTTACCAGAGATATCTGCTTATCCCACCCACTGGAGATGCATTTATTTATTAGGAACATCAAGGATGTGAGACAAAGCACTCCAGCTCTTCCAGAGGGGAGCCATTAAAAACAATTCTTGTAATGAATACCACTCGTTATACACTTTGTAGAATTATGAGGACACAACTTACATGGAAATAAACCAGATTTGGATTATTTCACTAAGCACTGAGAAGCCTCATGTTGTGGCAAGTACTTAACAGAGAAGAACTGTACGTAAATATTTTCTTAGGCCTTTCCTTTGTTGACCAACTGCTTCCTTTCTCAGCATGCAAGAAAATGTGACCCTTCAAATTAATCACTGTTTCACACATTTAAAAAATTGTTCTTCAGGTTCTGTCAGCCTGGGTTTTATTTCATCAATGGTCACTTTATACTGCAGTTGTCTTTATTCCCCATGAAAATCTTTCCTATGAAATCTTAACCTCCCTGTCTGTTCCATTGCCTGTTTAGCAGTTCATAGTTGATACCTATCACAGCTAAACCACAATAGCTGGAGAGTAATCAGTTAGTAAGGTGCACTTTCACCAGTCTTACTGATAATTTTGGTTCATGGAAAGCTAATTTCACCTTTACTTCCATTATTCTCCCTTAAGGAATATGGATTATGTTGTATTTTAAAGCAGTGAGTGATGAGGAAAAGATGGCTTTGTCATTTCTGTGGTGCTAGCCACTAATTTTGGAACTGAGTATGATCTTCCTTTCTGCATCACTATGCAAGTATAGTAATTGTATGGTATCCCTTCATACTATATATCTATATATGGATGTATATGCATTTATTAGATGTGTAAATAAACTAAATGGTCGAAATGCTAAATGCAAGGATGTTCATAGTCAGAAAAACTAGAGAATACACCAGTGAACCAAACAGAATAGCACAACAGTTTTGAAAGAGGAGTTCCTCTGACACTATTACTACATGAGAGCTCACTGACTACAGTAAAGGACAAAATCCAGCTTCTACATGCTGTGTGAACATAAAACAAAAAAGATTCCAGTCCCTATAATCTGTCATCTTCCTGAAAAAAAAAAAAAAATGCAAGAATGGATGAAATGCAAGTGAAAGAGAGGAGTGGGAAACACTTTTTCAAAACATATATCAGGAATTTCTATACAGAGATCTTTTTTCCTACCTTTTTCTCAAATTTTTGAATCAAAAATTCAGGCCTCATTCATTCCTGAATAAAAACTGTCACAACTATAGAAGTGTTACAGCTGGAACAGGGGAAGATACCACCTGATTAACTACTGGGTTTGACCTCAGTTAGGATTCGGCTTTTGGGGCTTAAACAAACATGGTCCTTTTACACAGCTGCCTAACAAAGCCTATGGGAGTCTTAATATTGTCTTCAGACAGGCTCTAAATTGAAGGTCCATTCAGTGTTTTATCACACTAAAAGTTTCACAAATGTTGACTAGTATTAGTTAACTTTCATCACTGGGAACAATGAAAAAAAAAAAGCATTGAACTAGCAAGCACTATAATTACTTGTCAGACTGGATTATTACATCTACTAAAACTGTACTCTGAATATACAATCTTCATACTCTTGACCTTAAAAGCTTCTTTAAGTAATCCTGGCTATAAACCATTGCTATTGGGGTTCTTGTACATGCACCACATTGAGCACCGCGGCCACTTTAAACATAAAAGAGCACTTTGCTAACTACAGCTGTATGTCAGCAGCAGCTTCTGAAATGCCTGAGCAAATGGAGTCATCACTTCCAAAGCCAGTGTCCATTTGGCCATCTCCATAAAAGCTATTAATAGCAGCATTGTAGCCATACTTCAGCTGATACTGGGGCTCATTGGTGCTGAGCATGATACAAACCCATGGTCAGAGTTAAACTGATAACCAAGATACACAAAGGCTGTGAGAAAGGAAAAGAGGGGTGGGTACTTGGCCTGAAGAGCTGAAGCATGCTATTCAAATTCATGGTGCAAATGAGTGACACAAACAAGAATAAAGCTCGGATCTCTGGAGTCTTTCCCCATGGACCAGTGAGCTTTGAAGATTGAGATCTGACCCACAGCAAGCTGCAAGGCAGATAAAAGGAAGCACTTTTGTTGTGTGTTTGTGATAGACTCCAGCACCATGCCTATAAATAGAGCAGCTCTCTCAAAACAGAATTATCTTGTTGATATAGGAGTTACAAAGTTAAGAGTGATTCTTGTAAGTAATTTTTAGTTTGTACAAAGGCTAACTAGATTTAAATAACCAAATAAAAATAATAATAATAATAAAACCTTTGGGGTATTGTGACCCATTTTGATAACTATTTACTGAGTAAATCACATGCATAGGATACTGTGCTCTTAAATATAAATACAGGACTTCCCAAGTACTTTGCAAACTGAATGAACAATGAAAAAGATAAGGAGAGGGAAGCAACGTGGTCTCCTGTCCCACTTTTCATCCTGAGAGCTGCACTACAGAAGCAAGGGACTAAGAAAAGCTCCCCCATCCCTCTCCTCCTTTCAAGAAGCCAAGTAGCTTGGAGCAGGGAGCAAAGACTTCCCATCTGAATTAACCAGGAAAGCCCTAATCTAGTGGTTGCAGCAGTTGCCTGGCTGGAGCATCCCATTCCCTGGGATGCCTGCCTGGGAAATGACCTACAGACCTTCCCACAGCCACAGCACCTAGCAGAGGCACTCTCATCTTTCACAGTTTCTAGACAAAGCTAGACAAAGAACTCAAACGATCAGCTATGAAAATAAAGGCCTTGATTCCAAGAATGTGTTAAATCAAGAATATTTATTACTAATTCACTCATTCTAATTGGTTTCTACCTCAGCAATACCTAACGAGACCCAAATCTGGATATTTGGTGTCTAGAACAATCCGAAGATATTTCTCACCCCTGTTAAAGTGCTTCCTAACTTTTAGAAGGCATTACAGGAACTTCAGCCTGAGCTTGAACTTCTGCTTTTTATTCTAGCTCTTAGATCTTGCCATCTGGGGCAACAACTGCATCCTTTTCTTTCCACCTTTTCTAATACTTGTTCTTTCTAGGACTGACTGCAAACTCTTCTGCAACTCAGTATTTTCAAAAAAGTCATAAAGGACACACAAAGATAACAGTAACAAACCAACATAACTTCCAGTATTTTCAGTGAATAGACAGTCAGCACTCCTTTTGCCACACCTTAAGACTTTTCTTATAGCTACTCAATGACCTTATGGGAAATTCTGAACGTCAATTGTTACCAAACTTGCACAAATCCCCCTTAAGCTTCAAAGAAAAGCTAGAGAAGTTGGAAGTGAGGCAAAGTTCTGTTCATCTTCCAGAGTACAAAGTGATTTCAAAGAGGGTGTAAAACAGAGCTAACTTTCTAAGTGAGCACAAAAAGGGCTGAGCAAGGAGAATCAGGTCTCTTAGGATTTCTTGTAATACCTTCGGCTGCTGCTAATACCTGCTCAAAACTGTACAGATTAGCAAAAAAAGTATATATATTCACATACACTATACTGTTTCTTGACATATCCTCATTACTACACTATTAATCCTATACTGCTTCCACATATATCCTCATTATTATTTAAGTAAGATTTTTCCTTATTGAGCATGACCTTTCCCTCTCCTTTCACAACCCCAACCTGTCACTGTAGAAAACAGGAAGAAAACTGTGGCAATAATTAGACTACAGCAGTTATTATTGTGGCAACTATTAGAATATTACATTTATTTTAGAATCTTACATTTATTATTCTAATCTACTACACCAGAGATAGGAGATTGCAGATACTATGCCAAAAACTAATCTGCCCTAACTATATGCAACGTTTCTTAGCTAAGAAGATTAAAATATTTCATGACATTTCCTTTGATAGGACATCTTGTTCCTACAGAGCCACTTAGACTCCATCTATATTTTCCTTATGATTAGGTAAATTATAATTATGGTGAACTGATACACATACACTATCTAAAATGGTGTTACAGATCACTGTCCCCTGTGTATATATACATGAAGTAATTTTATCAGAAAAGATGTTACAACAGTAACATTTATACTTTTAGAATATTTGCAAAAAATAAATAAAAGTTGTTTAATTTGCCATTCCAGATTCTTTAGCGATAAATGTGATCTTGTTCCACTCCCCAAAAAAGGAGAATTACAATTGTGGATTGAAACCTGCAGCCATGAAGCCAGTCCCCCACAAAATGACAAAACTAGTTGCATTTCCTTGTTGTTTTTTTTTTTGGTGACAGTTGTATTCCAGACACCTGCTTATTTCTTTTAGTGAAAGGTAAGTCTCATGATACTCAGTTTTAGAGCTTCAAATAGATCATTTATTAACAGACTTGCAATATTATTACTATTAGGTAAAGTGAGAAGTAGTATCAGAAGTTTTGGTTTTAGTTCTGCTTTGACAAAATGAGGTAGCCTGTGTTATCTCAGGTTCTGCCACCCTACTCCTTTTAATTCTCATTCTACTTAGATGAAGACTCCCAAAGGCTTTGAAAATGTATTTTTTTTTCCCATACACATACATTTCTAGTTCAAAAGCATATGTTTTAGAAAGGAAAATAGCAGTCAGTTCCTGAAAGTGTCGAATCCGCCAGTGGGGAAAACAAGGGGATGAGGGAAGCTGGGTGACCTGTACAAGTAGTCACATCACTATACTACTTATCGTCAACCCCACTCAGAAGCACCTCAGCAGCTCATGCACAGGAAGTCATTACATCACTGAACGAAAGGAGAAGTCAGTTTCCAAACTGACTCAGTATATTTCCATTCCATACAATTCTGTTTAAAACTCTAGTTGCAAACAAGACATAGTGCACATAGCCGGGAAAACAAGGGAAAGAATAGTCCCACTTGAAACTCCTCTGTCATCTTTTTGGCTCTGTCCCTTGGTGAGTTATCTGTCTTTCTCATTCCTTTTAAATGACTTCCACATCACCTGTCTCCATATGGGCATTTTTGTTTTCCTCTGCAGTTTTAATTCTTTTGTTCTTTATAATTAATATCAATCATGAAAATACATCAAAATATGTTCTCTACAACTCTCATGCTGCTTAATGGAAAAAATATTCAAATACATCGTATACATTTTTAAAGTACACTTTTTGTGTAATCTTCTAAGAGAACCACTGGAACTAATCTCCCAAAGAAGAGAATAAAACCTGTGTGAGATTACTTCAGGCTCTACAAATATCAAAGAGCATAAAATAAGAAGTGAAATAGATACAGTATTTGTAATTCCATTATTGAGAGGCACAGAGGGGGAAGATTTAAATAATTTATTTTTCTTTTCACAGCGGAAAAAAAAAAAATAAGCATGTCAACAAAGCCTGATTTAAGATATCCTGGCAAATACCAGGGCCATCTACTAAAGAACAGCTACAGCCATGAAATGATATCGGAGGCACTTTGTGCCTTTAAAAGCAATTAGTTCTCTAAAAGCATTAGCTCTTAGTGTGTTAAAAGACCTATTAATTAGACCTATAACCCTGTTAGTAACTAATATAAGGCCTACAGCACAATCCTGTCATTTTGTTTATGCTTGAAGGAAGTTGGCATGCATTCCCAGTCAATTTATTACAACATAATCCTTACATTCAGTATAAACTGTAAATGAATTTGCATAAGCGTTCCCAAACAGCAGGCAAGAAAATCCACGCAGAAGTCTCAAGACATTTTGTAAGGGAAATGTTCTCATTATCCAAACAAGCCAACAGCAAGGACCCACTAAGACAAAGTGGGTGAGTGTACAAAAGCTGGAAGAGACAGGAGCGCAGGAAGCAGAGCTGCCTGCAGAAATGACCACTGACAGGGCGGGATACGGGCCTGTCCAGAAACAAGCCAAAAGCCAGCAAGGCCAAGAAGCACACGTAAAGGCAGGAGGACAGGGGAGAGAGAGGCCTCAAGGGCACCACCTCAAGGGACATGCAGTGCGGGCTAGGTCATGTTCAAGGATCAGGAAGAAGGTGTTTGCAACCAAGCCTCCTAGGCCAAAGGACATCAGGCTGTACATGAGGCAAATGTGCTTGGTGGAACATCTCTACTGGGTGCCATGCGGAAAGTGCCACAGCCTGGGCATAGAGCAATGGAGATTTGCCCAGATCCAGCTGTGTCCTTCACGTGGCCCCTTCCCAAAGACCCACTGCACAGCAGAAACACCCACTGTCACCTCACTAGAAGAAAAGAGATTGAGGAAGGCACCCACGCACAATTCTTACATTTTGAGTTTGAGGTTAACTGCTCCAGGACTCTCCAGAACCTTTGCAACTTCTCCTTTCCTACTAGATCTATTTTCTAAGCAGATTCCCAGGGAATATCTGCTCCAGGGATGTAGCAGCTAAACTGTGGGCAGCCCTCTCTGTCACATGCACTAATAAACTTCCAAAGGCTTTGTGTCCTATGACCCAGCAGGAGCCCCAATAAAAAAAAAAAAAAACATTAATATATTCCCCCCCACCTCATATCACTGATAGCCTCTAAATGTCAGCAGACAAACGGGGAAGCAGAAAGCTTCTCAGAAGTACTGATTCTGTCCTTCTCTCTCCACTTTGCTACCATCTTTCTTTTCCAAATATTGGCAGAAAAAGCATAAAAATGTGATTTTTTTCCAACCAAGCTCTCTGCAAAGCTTTAATGGTTTTTGTATGAAAAAAAAAAAAAATCCATCCCTTCACTTACAAATTAAGTATACAGATGTACAGCTACCAATTTGAATATGCAAATGTTTTCATGTGCAGGTTTGGAAACTAGCAGGAGCCATGTCATGAAAGCCTGGTCTGTAATTTAAGAGCTCCGGCTGCTCAGTTGCTTCACTCCCACAGCTTAGAAAAAATTTTCCACATGGAGTGGAAATGTCCTCTAATCCAGAATGGAGGTGACACCAAGAAGGAACAACAGGTTTTCTGATGTTGAGTTTGCAAGGAGCAATGGGGAATAATTATCCAGAGTAATTAATCTGTTCTCATAGGTGGGGTCTCCCTCACTAAGATGTCACCAACCACTTAATGACTGCCACAGCCTTCACAACTGTGCTACCTGGTAACGAGGTCTGGGCCTCAGGATTTGAATGCAATGACTGAACTTCCAACAACAAGGTCTGAAAAGAGGCTCTGTTTTGTTCCATGAGAGGGGACAGGCAAAGAGAACACAATAGAAAATAAACAATAGTGGCAAAAACAGAGAAGAAACAAATGCTGGAAATTAAGAAAAAGTAAACAGAAAACATGCAGAGTAAATAACCAATTTTTTAGTAGGACCAACTATTCAAAATGAAAAACAAACCCTACAAAACAATCCCATATGTATTTTGTTATTAGTTGGTCTAGATTTTTACACATATAACCCTTGTTTTTCCTGTTTCCTCTAAAAGCATTACATTTTGTCTTACTCTTACATCTGATTTTTTAATATTTTTTTTCGGTACAAGCAGACTCTTCCATGTGGGCACACGGGCAGCAAGTTCATCAAAACTTAACACACATGTGGAAGACATCATCAGAAGGCAAGAGAGAACATTCAAAACTGTTCAGAAGGGGAAGGCTGATAGTCACAGCATGCAAAAGCTGTTGGCACTGCAGCTGAAAGAAAATGTGCTACTTCGTAAAATAAGGAAGAAAATGTTTTAAGAATTATAGAGACTAAAGAACAAAAGAGCTCTTATCAACTTTAGTTTAAACTACATTAATCAAAACAAGGATGCAGCCAAGGACTGCAAGAATTCTGGGATTTAAGTATTAACTACTGTTATTAAGTTTTTTAAAAACTATTTTTTTTAGCTTTATAAATAAAAGATAATTCTTAATAGAAGTTATTTAGGAAAAGTGTTTGTTTTCCTTCCTAACCAACACCCCTTTCTTTACCAGCATCTTACAAACAAGATAGATAACACTCTCAAAGTCACCACGTATGTGGAACATAAAGGTGGTTTTTCAGCTGATAACATTCTTCGTGATTACTGTTCTATTTTAGAAGATGGCAATTAGTTATATAAAGCAATGCTGTGACAAAGTATCAATCAGTCCTTTCAAAATGATTGCACCACTAATATTAGCCCTAACTCTTACCCTAGATGCCCAAACAAAACACCTGAGTGCAGGGACAACTGCCAGCAAAAAATGCAAGTGAAAAATTATGTTGTACTCTTTTAACTGTCCCCATGTAGCTAGAGGTTAAATCCCTGACTTCAACTTCATTCATATTCCTTTGTGTAAGCAGGGTAAAAATAACACTTAGTTGTAACACTAGAAAGCTATGATTAACAACCCCAATAATAATCAGGGAAAACAAAATACAGTGCTTCACATAAAACACACTAGAACTCAAAATTAGGTGCAATCTATATGCCAGTGTTTCTATAAACTCTTGTTTTCTTTTGCTGTATGCACATACAGTGTGTACAAAAGAACAAAACAATGCTATGTACTCAAGTATTACATTCCATAATTTTTCATTGGAGGACCAAGCTCCCAACGCTAGATATATGTACTTCACATTACCAGACACATCTACAAATAAATACCAGATGTTTTTATACCAAATCACATGTGCATAGAAAAAAAATGCTGTGTTCAATATTAAGACATACAAAAATTCCATTCTAATTAATTTGAAAGCATCATATTATGACAATGGCCAAGGCTTGCAATTCAGAGGAAAGGGAAAGGAAGAAAGAGCCATCCTGAGTGCATTTAATCTGGGTGCACAGAGCAGTGACATTTCTAGACAGGAAAAGGAACAAGATCTGAGGCAACACTGAGCAGAAGCTGCAGGGCACCCTGCAAGTCCGATCCTGACTCCAAACCTGCACTGCCTGACAGCTCTGCCCTGTCCCCATCCCTCACACCACCTTGCCATGTTGGGGAGGATGCCGGTGGCATTCCGGCTGTGAAGTGTTCCCTGATGTTCCCTAAGCACTAGGGGTGCACCCTGCCTCACAGCAGAACCAGCATATACCAACAGGGCTGGGGAGGCATCTCAGAGCCTGACCTGAGTGACAAGTACATCCTTGAAGTTCAGACAAGGTGACACAGTTCAGCACCTTCCTACCAGGCATACCAAATTACAAACATTCTTAATTTTTTCATTGTTGTTGGTTTTTTGTCACTTTGTTGTTGTTCCTGTTGTTGTTTTTCCATGGAAAATGCATTCTTGCAATCTTGTTTTTTTGGATACAGGAAATATTTGGATACAAGAAAATTTTAGGATACAAGAAATATATAAGTAGCCAACTGTGTCTCAAAAGATAAAGAACAATTCCCTCAACCAAATAAGGCACCTGGGCAAAGTCTTATTATATACTTATGAAAACTGTACATGTGCCAATAGGTTAGCACAGAAATGAAAGCATACACTTGTTAGCATCAAAGGGTTTTAAAACCTACACTGTAAGTCAACAGAGCAACAGCAAGCGAACTATAAATCTCATTCAGAAATAAATCAGTTAGAATGATTTGCACAATGCCCTCTAAAAATAAATGATTTTTTTTTAACAAGTATATACAATATTGTCTTAAGTGAGGTAATACACTGAAGCTGTCTCTTTCACAGAGTGCCCCAAGTAATGCTCTTCAGCTGCAATTCCTTCTATGTTCACACTTCACACCAGAGCACCTTTGGATTGTCCCAGGGCAGATATGCCCAAGGACAACACCTCCAGGCCACCCCGCCCTTTACAGTAACTTGCAAGACTCAAACAACACCTTCTGAGCACCGTTTTTGGAGTGCCACAAATCCACATCTTGAAAAATCATGCATCAGATCCTGCCATGTGCCAGATCCCTCCAAACCCACAGGAAGAGCTCTTCAAAGACAGCACAAGCAGGAAGGCAGCCAGCCTGTCACACACCCAGTGTTATTCAGGGAAGAGAGATGGGTATCATTGTTTACTAGGAGAGACAATGTGGGAGAGGTCCAGCCACCAGGTC
Source organism: Heteronetta atricapilla (assembly GCA_011075105.1). Classification (NCBI taxonomy): domain Eukaryota; kingdom Metazoa; phylum Chordata; class Aves; order Anseriformes; family Anatidae; genus Heteronetta; species Heteronetta atricapilla. The sequence goes on along the minus strand of CM021733.1, from coordinate 61,361,476 downwards.
TGTCAGAGGACTGTATGACAATATTTAGCAGAGTCAACTAGATGCAAAACTCAAGCACGCCACCTGCTCAGTGCAAGTCACCACCCTCCCCAGCCACAGCAGACAGTATTTCTTTATTCAGAAACAGCGACAGGTCAACGTCCGCAAGTAAGAGCATCAGCATGACCTCAGCACAGCACCTCCATCGGCAGCTAGGCTTTCTTCTGCTGGAGGTCACCAACAGAAATCCAAGGCAATGCTGTGACCCTTTGAGCAGCTAAGCCACCTCTCACACAAAATCCAGTGCCACTACTTTTTCTCTGTACGTCTTTTCTTTGTATGTCTTTTACTTGTATGACTAAATACAACTCATTCAAGTTGACACCGCAGAAGACGTGCATTTCCTAGCTGCACAAAGGACTTAGTCTGGCCCTTATCATTAGTTTTTCTGGACAGAGTCACATCTGTCTAGCAGTTACCCACATGCGAGTCTGCCACAGCTGTGTATGCCAGCCACCTTGGCTTTCTTCCAAGCTATGAAGCCAGAGAAACTTGGGCAGGAAGACTTTGGTATATCCTGCAGAAGGAACATGCAAGATATTTTGGTCATACCTCCTTAATTTTAATAATTTCCTCAGCATTATGGGGAGCCCACTCAAGACAGATGATGACCAGGCAGAGTCCCACTTGCTGACAACCATTCCGCTTCTGAGAAAAGAAGACATGGGGCATGGGGGATCCTTGGTAATGGAAAGAAGACAAGTTGTAAGGGTCACAGGCTTCCTCCTTAGGACACTAGATGGATGTAGATGCCCTTTCAGTAGCTTGGGACAAGTGGTTGTCCCATGGCCCCTCAGTGCAGCAGTACTCTTCCAGCCTTCTCAGATGGCAACCAGCTGGAAGCAGACTGGGCAGCACAAGGAGATCAGACAGCAGTAAGATGGTGGACTTAATGAGGTAAAGTCACCAAGCTACTGACTGACATACCACCCTGGCAGACAACTATTGATGAGGGATAAAATAAACTTGAAGGCCTGAGACATGTGTTCTGTACCTCCCAGAGCTAATGAGGCCAGCCAGCAGGCAGCTTTCGTATCAATAGATGAACATCTTGCTCTTGATCCACAAGACAAAAACTCTGGGAGCTGCTAGCAGTGAGCCTGCATCCCCAAATCTGGCAGAAGTGGTGCCAATTTCTGCCTCCAGCAATTCAGCCATGTCCTGAACACGCCTGAGAGAAACTCCTCTGGACCTGTTCAGCACCAAGCAATGTAACCTAACTTCTGGCACAGACAAGACACTGGCCACAACCGTGCACATATGTTTCTGCCTGCCCCCTCCTTCAGAGGAGGCACCAGCCCCTTCTCCCACACAAGCTGCAGCTGGCAACCACATGCTGGTAGGTAAAATCCACCACACAGCTGCAGAAGGACAGCAGCAAGCAGAGCCTTACAGCACCTCACCCAGTTCGCAATAAAGGCAGAAAGGTCCTTGCTAGAGGCACTTGGGGACCTGCTGTGCAAATGCAGACAAAGCATTTTCACCACTTGCACGGCTGTTGGGGGTTCAGTGGTGCTAGAGACCACACTCCATAGCATGCCTCTGGTGTAATGGTATCTTCATACTGAATTCTAAATACCAGCTGAAGAATCCCTGCTTTATGCTTTCACAGTCACAGAAGAATAGCCAATTGTACCCTAGAAGCTCAGGGGTCCCACCACAAAATGTAGAAGCTGGAGGGGATCATTTTCTAGTGCTGAAAAGGCTATACAAGGGCCAGATGGATTCCATATCTACTTAAATGATATGGAACTTCATTTAAAAGTGACTTAATTTTAAAAATGCTATTGACTGAATTCTGACTGTGGAGATTTTTAAACCTTCTTTAGAGCTCAGCTGTCCCTTCACTGAAAAGATCCTTTGATTCACTGGTGGTTTTCTCCCTGTTTGTTCATGCTGCTGCAGCCCACCCCTTACATTGTTCATTATCTCTCATGAAAGTCTCATGCACACGCAGTGTCAGAAGCCACCATAGATACAAGGAGGATGTGAAAAGCTACCATTGATACAGGAAAGAAAACAGAATGATCACTCTGCATCCAAGTACCACTCAGGTACTTCCAAGGCAATGCCTGCAGCAGGAAGATGGTTCAGCTTGCTACAGAATGGGAAGCTTGGAGAAGACCTCTGTTGCTAACAGAAATACAGCACTTCACATAAAGTACATTAAACCTCAAATAAGGTACAATCCATTCGCCCATGCTGCTATAAACTCCTGTTTTGTTTTACCATATATATGTACAGTGTGTACAGAAGAACAGCAATGTTATGTACTCTCGACTACTACCACCTGTGATTGTACACAGATGCAGAAGATGTGCTCCAGCAATTACATAAACGTGTTGTTGCGTACGGAAAAATACTTTACACATTACATGCATTATTGAAAGTTATTTCCTTGTTTAAAGTACTACCAATGGCTTCTGGTGACAGCAGCAGCTTGAAATGGGACAAAGGATTGTCTCCAGCTAGCTCAGAACAAGCCATAGAATCAAAACACGATAGCTGAGGATAAAAATAGCAGCTTTAAAGGATTACAGTTTCCTCATTGACTACTATAAGCTGCAGAAGTGTTGCTCCTACTTTGAAAAGCATAAAGGCCTCTGGAGCTTTTAGAGTATGCTTCACTGAACAGTTTTGTTTTTCTACCTTATGTCAAAAAATCTTCATACTAAAATTTTGACTCAGATAAATTTCGTCAGTCTTCAGAGGAATCTTAATACAACATAAACTACTGGTGAGCACAAATTCTTAAAGACAAATAGAAAATAATTCAGTTATAAAGAATGTATTGACATAAATGTTTATTTGAATTCAAAATTGGGGAATGCTTCTAAGAAAATGAAGAATAAAAAACACGTTCAGCTATCCCAGAGTCGTATAAAAGTAAGATAACTTCAACTTCAAATATAACCAGATATGAGTTTCTCATGCCCACAGTGTGGTGGTGTAATGGAATGACTCACTTGAGTAAGTCACCTAGGAAGCTTTGAATGAAAGTGATAGGTGAATAGCCTTTATAACTACAACAATGGTGTGTAAAATGAAAAACTGCCCATTTACTTCTCATTTCTAGACTTCCAGCTTTCCAAATATTCTTATGAACAGGTTTGGTTTGTGGCTTTTTTTTTTTTTGCCTTTTTTTCCCCAAAGATTTGACAATATTATGGAGTATCTGGTGGACACCAGAAAACTTTTGCAGTTTTAATACTTTTGAAGCAACTATCCACTGTTTTGAACAAAAGATATTAGCATATTCAGCCACAACCTTGATTTTTCTGTTTAATAAGAACAGTAACTCCTACTAGTGATTTGTGCAAGATAAGCTACTTGGAGAAATGTCCTCTAAGCAGCTGAAGCTTTATTGGATCAAAGTTGAATTACAAGTTTATTGGAAAATACCCTATATGAGCGTGAAAAAGAAATAGGATTCAAAAAGCTCCAAGACAGTAACATAATAGAGCAAGGTACAAAAGGCACCAGTCTTGTCCAGAATCAGAGGCTGTGCACCTGTGTCAACACCACACCACACATGGGAAAAAAGAAACAGAAAAACAAAAGACCAACCCAGGCTGAAGGAAACGTTTCCCAGTTTAGGCTCAAACCACATGAATGAAGAAAGCTATGCCTCTTTGGGGATGGAGGCAACATACCTATAAACTGGGCAGGCTCACACTGGTGTTCAGCTAAGGTCTAGGCACACTGCGATGGCCACACGCCCTCAGCACATCCTGATGATCTGCCCACTGCGGGGGCCTGGCATTCATAGGACAGGGAACACCTTGGTGCTGAAGAGCTGGGCTCCAGGCTGCTGTGAAACTCTAGGTACAGGCTTAGATTATAATACACCATTTGAAAGGTTTGAAAAGACCGTCACGTAAAGTTGCTTATGCTGAATTAGTCTTTGTTGTCCCATCCCACACTGTCTCCTGCCCTGTTTCTCACTGGCATGGCCCTCTGCCGATGTGCTGACCCACAGTCTGGCTCCAGCTGCATTTTTCAGACTATCTGCTAGCTGCTAACTCTCACCTGCTAATTAACAATGTATCTTAGCAGCTTCTTCAAAAGTATACAACAAAAACAGAAGTTGTGCCTTTCAGAGATTAAATATATACATATATTTAAATTGAAACTTAACAGAAACTGTAACAGCCTATATCGAGGTCTGTGTTTAGTGAAATCTGTGTCAAATAATTCTGCAAATGAACAGTGAGTGAAAACGTCTAAGAGAACATGTCCCTCACACTCCCTAAGAGAAGATGACTAAACTTTAACAATCACTTCAAAAGTCCAAGAAAGGCCCCAAAACCAAGACTGTGACAGCATCGCACATTTTACTACCATATCTTCATAAGCTGTTTTCTGATTTGAAGTACAAAGTGCCAAATACCAGCTTTCACAACATGAAGCTCATAAAGTTTCCCATAAATTTTCATGAGCAGTTTCTACTTACACAGAGAAAAAAGATAATGTTTTAGTTTGTGCTTGTATGCACTATCCATCATAAGAAATTGACACAAATATATATTTTTCTAAGCTTTAACCTCAAAGAAGAACAAGTACCACAGTGCAAATATCCTTTTCCAAAAGAAGAAGGCACGAAGAATTTGGGTCACTGGACAGATACTTGAACATTTTAATTAGTACATAATATTTTTACTGACATTTGTAATAATGTCTTATTCCTTAATGCCTTAGTCTCTTTTACCCTTAAACTAGAAAATATGACTGCGATGAAAAGCTAGGTTTTGTTTCTTATAGGAAATCCTATGAGTATTTTGATTATTCTTGTTTATGATCCTGCTTCAATGTACTTACTGTGTGCACTATGAAACTAAAGCAATCTTACTAGTGCAAAGTTCAGAGCAAAGAAAGGTGTGTTTGAACTAGGCATCAATCAGCAAGCTTTCACAAGCTTATCGACTAACAACCAGCTATAACTTAGAAGTTGCGATTTAATTTACCTCATTACAGCATGTGGGAATCAAAGCTGGCCTTTTCTTTCTTTTTTTGGGAAGCACACTGCACTATCCAATTAGTACATGATGAGGGGAAGGTGAGCTCTCCGCAGGGTGAGGTGAGGGTAAGGGCGTGGGTGCTCCACAGTATTCCCCACCAGGGAACACCACTGGATCCCAAGGATGTCTCCTCGTGCTGCAACATGCCTTTTGCAGGTAGAGGACATGCACACTACTGAATCACCGAATGGCACGAGTCAGGGCAAAATAAGTCAGAGGTTAAGTTTACACCAGCTGTAGAGTGGCTGCTAAAGGACAAAATGTACCTGAACTGACTAAAAACCTGCCAGTATAAAGCTAAGCCACCAAACGATCTTTTTAACAAATCTGAACCAATAGATTTAAATTATATCCCATCAACCTCTTACAAGATATGGCCATAGCCAGTACTAGGACCCATAAAAATGAGTTCTCTTGTCAAATCACAGCCCCGTAATGATCACATTAAGCTGACACAGATGTAGGCTGCTGCCAGAGGGTTCTGTCAAATCCTTCCTTTTCTGTGGGTTTCTATAACTTCCCTTATGTCAGTGCTGTCACTGATGCAGTCACTTGCTGAGTCAGGTTAAGAAACCAATCTGTCTGAAAACAACTCTTGTGAAAAATACTGCTTTCAGATGGATTTTTTTTCTTGATCCAGCTCAGCCTATTTCGATCGGACCATAAATGTCAATGCCAGGGCAAAGAAAAAAAACATGTAGGTGAAAGGTGGAAGGAAACTCCATTTTCAGTGATGTCCCCACTCTTTTCAGCTCATCCCAGCCTAATTGGCCACAACCTGCACCACTGCCACCGCACATCAAAACTTCTGCTGGGTTGAACCCTCCGAGGCTTTTGAGATGAAAATAAAAAGTTTCAGTAAATAGCGTAGTTTCTCTCTCCTGAGATAACACTTTCAATAGAATAAGAAGATATTCTTCAAGACTACTGGCATAAAGGCTTCTCAGAAGATGACGCAGCATAGCAGAACACAGCCACCCTCTGGAAACAGGAACGATGGGAATGTTTTTTCCTACAAAAGTAATATTGTTACTAGTGTTCCCTCACCTGCCTGTGGCAAAGGAAATCACAAGGGGAGGCTCCAGAAGCTACACTATGGATGTCATTAGACCTATAATCCTTTTAGCAACTGCCAAGAGAGAAAGCATTTTCCACTGGCTCACGGTAACCATAGCTCTGGTCTCCCATTGTGACTGCTAAATGAGTACTGGCTTTGTAGATGAGTATTTACCAGTACTTCCTTGCTGTTCAGTAGCTGAGGCTTTCGCTTACTGCACCAAGTTCCTTCCTGTGTATCTGGGATCACAGGCGCATGACCACAGCTATAACCACAGTTGCTATATCACTCCTCGGGTGACACAAACACACAAGAACTTCCCGGTTTATTTGTCCAGTTACAGTCTAGCATTGCATTCTCTCAAACTAGTCACAAATCTCCCTGTTATCTCTTGATATAGTATACTCCTGGACCTTGATGTCATACTTTACTAAAAGCAAAGAATTTCTCATAGAGGGAATATTTCAGCAGTAGCCTTGAGTCCAGCCAACTATTGTTCTGATGATTACACAGCAATCAGCTAAAAATAATCAACTGATTAAAAGTAATAAAAAAATAACAATTCACTAAGTGCCATATCACTAAATGTTGACAAAACAATTCTCTCACATCCTCTTAAGTATTCTCCTGGTTTTCAAACAGGAAGTAAAGTTAAAACATCTGACTTCCCTAAGTCCTAGTGAAAGCTGTCCGGGTGATTTAGGGACTGGTGGACAGGACGAAGAGGTAGTCTGAGGAGTGGTAAATCGAGGATTTGTACTGATGCTAAGTCAGGCAAAATACACCTGTTCTGCTACAGTTTGGCACTGAGTATGCATGATGAGATATTTATTTATGTGCTGAAGACAGCATTATTCTTACCTTGTTGCTTTCTCATGTGTGAGATACCTTCGATCATATTTCTAAGCATGCTAAAAACATTCACTTCTGCTCCTCCTCTAATACTTCACTCGAAACCATTTTACTCTTCCAACATTAACACAGGCAATGCACAGTACATATTCCAATATATTTTTATCTATTTGTTGCCTTTTGGTCTAAGAAGCCTCCTTAGGAAGAAACAGTGTTGTAGGTAGAACACAGGTAAAGTCTCCAAAACTCTCCTGAAAGCATTTCAAGGCTAACGGGACTGGGATGTTGTAGCAGAAGGTGCAGGGAACAACCACACAGAACAAGGGTGAATAAGGAACAGGTGATCCTCGCGGGACAGTATCAGTAGGCATGTAACCTTTGCTGTGCTCGCTTTTACTCTGTTGAAATACCAGACAGTTGGCACAAAACAATAACCAAAGAGTAAGTGCATAGCTTCAGCTTTCTCAGGAGGGCAGAAGGGTAACTTGCTCTTGTGCTCAACCCATTACACTGGTTGGGTTGTCACCGAAAATATATCCCAGAAGACGGTGGCTAAAATTGTATTTTATAAAATAAACCAAATTATTTTTTTTACACATCCAAACGCTTTAAAAACAAAAACCCTACATTTTTCACACTTGTTTGGCTAGAAATACTTAAATTCCCTGCCTGCACACAATTATTTTGAGATCAGGATTCCAAGGCAGAGACGGGTTCACCAAAAAAACAAGCAGCCCTCACAAAACAGCTCACTGTCACGTTGGAAATGCTCAAAACTTACTAGTGTGGAATTTTTCTTCCCCTGGCCAAGTTCATTTACTGAGTTTGGAGTGACAGTCAGTGACCCATACATAACAGGAATCTGCAATGCCACTCACAGCGGGAGCTTCTCTGTATCAGTTACTGTAATTATGGCCTCAGTTCAGCTGTAGCATTCTGATTCACAAAAGAAAAAAAAAATGAAGGCACACACTCAGTAAGTCTAGTAAGAAAACATAACTATAGAGCTGGGTACTCGCACTGCAGATGTCTCAGAAGCACTATGAGCAACCTTTTAAAACCTTACCGCTTTCAGATCCAACCTCTCTGGTGATAGCTATGAAACAAGAGTAAGTTATTGGCAATAACAGTTTCAATCTTTTCAATCAAGTGCCAATAACTGCAGATGGAAAAAGCCATTAGTCTTGTTCAAAACCAAATTAAATAATTCTGCTCTTCAAAGAAAAAGAAGAGAAGCAAATTAAGAAATATTCACTTGATGCCACATTTAGAGCTAATGTTGAAGTTCAAATTTACAAGGCTCCCCTGGCACTTTGCTCATGAGAAGTTCAGTTGCATTCTAACTTTAAATAAAATATAAATGCTTATAACAGCACATTTAATAATATCTTGCATTATGCTTTGTATCATCTAGATTTGTACACACTCAAGAAAGCTGTTAATTAAAATGTTTAAAAGGGCTTTATGCTTCACATTCCTTATAGGTAGACAAGCATGTCATCTCATTCTCTGTATGTTATTAAAATAAAAGCCAGTATACGGTGAGCCCCAATTCTCCTCTGTTCTGCTACACAGCTCCACCGATTCAGCACAGTTATTCTCATTCGATACCTATTTAAGGGCCTGACTGAGAGTGGAACTGAATAGACCATTTTCACAGATAGCAAAGGGCATTAAATCCAATCTAAATCCATGACATAGAATGATCCAGGTCAGTTAGTGAATTGAGCTTATTGAAATAATGTTGTTTTGTAACACTGACAGACGTTAAATGGATATCTAAGTGCATGAACCAGGGACCGTGTCTGCATAATGAGGACTGCCCTGAAAAAGAAGGGCTTGAGAAAAGCTCAAAGGACATGAAACTTGAGGTGAGTTCCAACAGGATACTTAGAAAAACAGCCATGCCTGCAACTGGAAGAGGTGCTAATTAGCATCATAGAAGTGATTTTACCTGTGTGGGTGACACTCATGAGACTGACACTGAATTACTCCCTCTAATTACACCCTGTAATTCAGGCTGGGAAGGCAAAATAGTGGAACACATGTAAAGAAGGACGCTGAAAATTGAAGAAACTAAAGAAAAGAGTCACCGAAAAATGTTTTTAGACTGAAGAAACAGAGACTCAAAAATAATTACTTATTTAGTAATTCTTAGCAATTCTTAACCTGACTCAGCAGCTTGATGATGAATTAACAGGCAGCTGAAGTGCTTTTTACTCTATTGAAACGACATAGCAAGAACCAAAGGCAGATGCCAGATAAATTCAAAGAAGAAATAAGGTGCAAGCTGGGGAAGGGGTAACTCAAAGAAGACAGCAATCTGGAAGCAGGGAATGGTGGGCTATCACATCTTGATGTCTGTACATCATGTTAGTGGGATCAATACACCGGTAACTAAGCAACACATTAAGGGTCTGCAGTACACTACATATTTATACATTCATAAAGCACAAAAGACAAAAAAGTGATTCTGAACAAAGCAACTGAGCACACTGTTGTCTATCAGCTCTATTTGAGTATGTTGGTAGGCACAGGATAATAAACGCTGTTCAAGTTAGCAGGCAAATTCAAGGCAGGCAAGATTTTTCTAAGGTATTTGTACTCACATAGAGCCTGTAAACTTAGATAAAACATTGCAATGGCTTTATAAAGTCAGCTGTGGTGTGATAGATCTTTGCTTTGCATAAAAGCAAGCACCACATAGCAGGTACTATGCTGGGGAATCTGTACTGGCATCACGGCAGACAGGTTACAGGGGGTAGGAACAACAAATGCCGTGATTATACAGAAAACCCAAAATCTGTGCTGTACTAACAGCTTGCAGAAGAAATTAAAAAAGGCTCTGCCACCACAAGCCCATTGTTATAATCAGGGTTTGTTGCATGCACACAGAGCATTACATGCATCTCTCGCAGTGCTTTAGTCCTTCAAACTGGGTTTCACTGGATTTCAATTCCAAGAGTGAGTCACTGGTGGGAAAAGAGAGGAAAAGGAATGAGAGCTTTTCTCTCTGAAGGAATGAGAACAAAAACTGCCCTTCAAAGAAGGCATGAATTCATATTCACTACTAGATTTCTTCTTGGCTTGAGATACAAACTATTAAATCTTCAGATTAAACTGAGAAAATACTTGAACAATGAAAGGCGATCAAACCGTGAATGAGTGATTTAGACCAAAGCTGCCTGTAGAAAACACTAAGTATTTTATGCCCCTCACATGTCACCCATCCCAACAGTCAACACAGATACTACAAACTACTAAGTTAGTAAAACCCATTTTTATGAAGATAAAAAATAAATATTTTCTTTTATGCACACTTGCACAGTAATCCACGATAATGGGCTCTTATCCACAACAAAACCTAACTGTGACCCTCTCCGCCACCACCACAGGCTTTGGCTGACATCTCCCAGATTCACGTGGGCTCAGCAGTTAATAGGACAGGGAACCTCAAGTACCGTGGGTGCTTGCTGGCAGGCGTCATTTGGCAGAGGAGACCTGAGGAGGTGGAATCTTGTTTTCCAGCAGCCAAGGGTTACAGCACTCTCTCCAGAACTGGCCTGGGTTTTAGTTCCATCTAAGGGAAACTGGGCTTGTAGTTCTTACTTTGCAAACCATTGCTGGCAAACCAAATGTAAGATTTAAATACAGCAAGTAAGTGAGGGTGTGCATAGGTACATGACCTGTGAGGAAGAAGAGCCATGTTCTAGTCTTTATGAGAGGCTGAAGTCCTTCTTAAGAAGTCACTAGTAACATGAAGATTCACGGGACCTTGGGGAGAATGTGATATTAAGAAGGCACTGGCTTGCAGAGCTTCAAAACTCAAATTGGTCTTCTGCAATAAGCTTAAGAAGTGCAATGAAGCGGCAGCAAAAGTGCACGTGCTGGCTGCTGCTGAGAAAGCACAGTGACTCATTGGATACACACAGGGAGACTGTGACTCACATGACAATTTGGTGCAGCCAGGGAGACAATACAGAAAGGTAGCCTCTGAGATAAGGCAAAGGTAAGGGAGACAAAAGCAAAGTCAACTTGCAGCGGCCATCACATTTAGAATCATTTATCTGTCACTCGGTTTGCATTTTAAGCTCAGCTCTTGAAAAAGCTCTGTAACAGAATTTTATTTTCCTCACACACACGCATGCAGTTAGTTTTGCATGCATCTAGCGATTTGTAATTTTTTTATATCCTATTCCCCACCTATTCAATACTTCAGACCTGGCCTTCACCTTATAATCACTTAAAAGATATTTTTAGTTGCATATATACATACATATATATATATATATATATATACACACACACACACATTCACACACACATTCTTTCTTGAACAGGAACAGTCCTGCAGAGGCCTGTCTGGATGAGACTGTTGTCTAAGAGTAAGTAAAAAGAGCCCTATGAAAAGTCTGCTGTTAACTGAAATGTCTGTGTGTGGCTGGCAAAGAGGACGCAGGAACTGCAGCTCTTTCTGCTACAGAAGATGGGGCAAAATCCCCAGAAAGAAACTGAAGTGGCACTGGCTGTCTATGCTTAGGTACGTCAATTTCACATTTCTCTCATGCATGAGGCTTATGTGCCTACAAGGGGCCAAAGTGGCTGCTGAAACAGAGTCACGGGCAAGTTACTTGATTCACTCTTATTTTCCACAGTCTATTTAACATCAAGCAGTTCCACTGGAAAAACGAGAATAATGCCTGTCCGTGGACATCATAAAAAAGGGAGATAACACGAAAATGCAAGCAGCAAGACAGCCAATAAAGCAATAGTAGATCTAATGGGTTAAAACTGAGAAGTGAAATGCAAGCAGAAAACTAGCAGTATGGAGGGGAGAGCTATTAAAATTAAACTAGACTGAGTAAACTGCTGTTGTGATTTCTCTAAGGTAGTTCTTAGATAAATACTTAGGTATACCATAGAAGTCACCCTTAATCAGTATCTAAAATATAAGAAGATATTCCTTTAGCTATTACTTTAATATAAACTGTAAAATAAATTCTACAGCAAAGACAGCTCTGATGCTAGTTTAAGCTTTGTCACTGTCAAGACAACATTGCTAAATTGTCAAACTTTGTAGTAATCACATTGAAGCTGTTCTAGATTTTAGCCAGATGAACAAATAGTAGGGTAAGACTTTTTTACAGGAAGTATTTCACAGGCTCATTGTGCCTTTAAAGGGCCAGAAGAGAATGGTAAAGTAGCTCAATAATCTATTAGATCAGTAAAATTCTGCAGTCCTATGAAGCAGGATTTCTTGTATGCCTGAAGAAAAACAAATGGTTAGGGAACATAGTTTCCTAGGCTGCCACTTTATCTGGAGCACAGCCAATGCATTGCTTTTTCCAGGATGCACCAGTGCCATGCTTCTCCAGCATTCAAAAAACAATGCAGTCTTCAATGTTTATTGTTTTGAATGCCCTCGAAAAAAGAAATAAAAAAATCAACATAGTTGACCATGAGTCTTTCCAAAAGGTTTGCTTCATTACAATGCAAACAGCTGGCACTGTATTACATTAGCTTCCTAGTGCTCTGATCCCTGTTGAAAATTACAGAAAATTAGTTTTCGAGGCAGCAGAGGGGTACGTAGTGATACTGAAAGCTGTCACATGGAAAGAGGAAGCTTTCTGGATCTTAGCTGAGAGAGCTAAATGGCAAACGTGCACGGTCTTAGAAGCTGTAATGCTGCCAGCAGCAGAGCTCAGGCAGACTAAACGTGGGAACCCCCTGTTCTACCCAGCTCTAACGTACACATTTCTAATGCTGTAATTAACAAAGGAGACTGCCTCTCACCTTTATTCCCAACAAACACACTTAGTCATGAGGAAGGGAGCACCTCAACAAAGTCAGGGCCGTGGCTGTGCTGTTCCAGCACTCGGTAAGGCTGCATTGCTTGGTTCGGTTCTTGCCTTTGCCGTGAACTTGGCATGACATACCACAGCGCATCAGTTATCTTTTGTCCAGGGTGACATTCAGCACTTCCTTCTATCTTTTTTTAATGAGATTATAATCAATTTGATCAGACACGCTCTACTTGGGCACGTGTGCAAGTCATGTGCCAGTGCCAATATCGTCCTGGTTTCAGCCAGCTTCCCCGCGTTAGTGAAAGTCCCATCTTTATCAAAGGGACCTTTGTGGCCACTTCCAGCAAGGCTGGGGCAGACGGAGCTAGGACAAAACTCCTTCCCTCTCAGCAGCCTCAGCTTAGTGCCATGACACAGCCGGGTTACACACAGCCCGGTGCAGCCGCCCTCCTCCCAGCCACCACCTTTCGAGCTGTCAAAACCTTCTGCAAGTTTCCCTCGGCCTCACCATCGCTTCCTTCAGCGCACCCCGTCACAACACCACCACTCACCCACCACCCACCACCCACCACCACCACAACCACCACCACCACCGAGCACCGAGCCATGCCGAGGGCCGGCCGAAGCCCCCTCGGGGCCGCTCCCCGCCGCCTGCCGCCCGGTGCCCGCAGCCCGGCCGCCCGCGACCGGCCCCGAAGGCGCTTCCCCGTGCGCCCCACGAACCCCCGCAGGGGCTCCCCGCGGGGCCGCCGCTCACCCGCCTGGGGCGCCGCCGCCGCCGCTGGGGTGGTAGGCGGTGAGCACCACGCTGCGGGAGCCGGGCAGCCAGCTCATGCTGCCATCCCCTCTGTCGGCGCCCGGGCGGAGCGGGGCGGCTCGGCTCGGCTCGGCACGGCACAGCGGGGCAGGGCCGCCCACGGCAGCGCCTCCTGCGGCCGGCCGCCGCCGGGCCCCTCCTCCGCCACCGCCACCGCCACCGCCACCGCCACCGCCGGTGTTTTCATCGCACGCCATGGTTACCAAAATGGCGGTGCGCGGCGGGGTCAGGGCAGGACACCAGGCAGCCGGGCTCCCTCTCCTGCTGTCCCCTAGCCCCGCGTCCGAATCGCTTTTTTTTTGTCATTAGGAAACGGACTGGCTTCAGTGCTGGCATAACTATCGCGTTTCTTTTTCCCTTGTGCAGCTGCCCTGCTTGCAGTTAGGTATGTGAAAAATTCAGTGTGGGGCTGCGTGAGGTGCTCCGAAGCACTTAGGTACCTCGAGGGCCCAACCTTCAAGTATTTATACGATCTGCAGGGGGGTAATTTTGACCTGCGCTCACTGGAAAATTGCTCCCAGTGGAGAATCCAACAAGGAAGAACTTGCCACCGTGTCTGAGCGGGACCGGTGTGTCCTTCAGGGCGCTCCACACACCTGGAGCTGTTGACTTTGTGGATGATACCCAGACATAACCGAATTTTGTCATTGACTTAAGCAGATAACTTTATCCAGGTTTCTTTAAAGGGTGGCCTTTTATGGGACACCAATGGGCTGTCCCTTATTTGTCTTTAAGGGTAATGTCCCTGTGAAATGTTGAGGAGACTCTCAGCATGACAAGCACAGGAAAGCGCTGAAGAGTTCAACAGACCAACCATTACAGAGGGGCCTTTTCACTTCTTCCACCACTGAAGGTCAGCTTCTGCCTTGTTTTAGGTGCATTCAAAGAGTTGAGGGTTTTAACAAAACCTGACTCTACCAGGGCTTCTGTACGATGTTTTATCTGGAGGCAACTGGCCAAGGTGTTTTGACTAAAATGTTTTTGTACACAAATTGACAATTTTTAATCAAAATTTTCAAATTTAGATTTAAAAAAAAAAAAAAAGTAAAACAGGGAGTAGTACCAATAAGCTTTTCACATATCCATTGTGATAAAGGAGAAGAGACCCACGAAGTAAGTGGAAATTTTTCTTTTTGTCCAGCTGTCTCAGGGCAGATCTCCGGTGCACACCACAGGCTGTGCCCCACCTCCCCAGAAGTCCTTGGTTTCCAAAGGATAAAAGCAAAGGCACAGCCACTGTGCTTGCTACTTCAGCAATGTCTCAGTGGCCCAGCTACAACAGCTGAAGTAGCAGTATGCACCAAAAGCAGTGCGCTGGGACAAGTTACCTGTGTAACTTGCCAGAAAGCAAGGACATGAAAACACTGTAAAACTCAGAGCTGTGAAAAGATTTCCTTGTACCCTCAGCACACACGTACAGCACTCAGTACATCTCACGCTGTGTCAGAAAGGCAAAAGCTGGGGCCTGATTTCTCACATGCAGACACAAGCAGACCCATCTCTTTTCTCTGCTCACGTTAGAAGCACATCAGCATGAGATGAGAAAGCACCCTATTAGTATATGCCACTACACCTATTTACTGTTGCCTTTGGCTCTGTCTTTAAATGCATGCGTGGCTAATTGTTGAACAGCCTATGCAGAATACAAAATTATTTTGTTAAGGACCCAACCTTTTCCTTTTAAATTAAAACTAGAAAACTAAAAATGTAAATGAAATGAAATTGCCTTAGGACCTGTCATTTTCTAAATCTTCAGCTAGCTGGTTGCATGCCAAATACTCTACTTAGTTGTAAAACTTCCTTTAAAGAATAGATTAGAAAAAAAAAAAAAAGTAAAAATATTTAAAGCAGTTTGAGTTTAATGGGTGTTTGCCAAAGCCCTATGCCCAAAATAATATATATTAGGTGCCATAATAGTAAAAATATAAAGTATTTATCCTTTGATAAGCATCTTAAAACACATTATAATTAGGATACACCACACTTCCACTGTAAAAAGAATGAAGAAGCACAATGTAACCAGCACGGCATCAGAAGGAACTGGTTAAAAAAAATACTGCAAACAGAAAATGGGGAGAAGGGTTGCATGCTGCTGAGTCCACAGGGGAGTAGTGGAGGCAGACAGAGAATGGCAAAACTCAGACTGAGTTTATAGTCACCAACTGGAGAATAAGCACGCTTTTGTAAGTGTATCACAAGGAGGGTTGGAAAAGTACCTAGAAAGAAAGAAGTTCTATAAATAAGTGAGAATAGAGACTAAATTACTGGTAACTCGGAAATAACAGAGATAGTGATTCCCTTCTTTAAATGTCTTTAATATGACATGCTTCAAATGTGCTGAGCATGCAACAGCTCCTGTGAATTTAAGAGCTTAACTCTAGGCACACTTTTTTCTTTACTCTGGTTGACAGCTTGATAGGATCAAACTCTGTCCTGTTATGACAGCATAACTCCAGCACAGTTTAGTTTTCCTTGCTGAAATTATACTGGAGGCAGCTAGATAATCTAGGTCATCTACAGATGCACTATTACCGTAAACTGACAAGAGTATCACCTCTCTTTCACCAGTCTGTCCTCTGCCTAAACCAACTTATACTCAATAATTATCAAGTTTGCAGTTAGTATTCTTGTTCTTAACAAGGTACTGGTATATTTATTTGAAATGCAAGGTTGTTTGTTATCAGCTAGATAAGAAGGCAACATTTGAGGCATACAGCTTTATGTGGTAGAAAGAGATATAATAGAGAAAGGAGATTACAAATCAGGCTATCTTACTGCTGAACCCAAGACTCCTTCAAAGAGTTCAAATATTTAGATTAAGATGTCACGCACTACCTTTACACTTAATATAATCAGTCACCAGGGCCAAGCAGTGCAGGATTCTCATGCTTAGTATTTTCTTCACAAAGCAATTGCTAAAAAGAAAATGCCTCATCAGCACCATCCCTCATCATTGTTTTTAAAGGACTGAATATATATTTGCTCAACATCTGCTTTTCACTCTTCACTGCAAAATTACTTTTCTTTCCTTTTTAAGGTGTTTTTTCCAATAAAAATCCAAAACTACACTGATTTTTTTTTTTTTTTTTTTTTTTTAATTTCCAAGTGATGGCTGATTTTTCACATTCCATGTTCCTGATGATGCAGCAATTATCAGCAAGTAAAAATGCAGTCTACTGAATTTTACTGAGTACTGCATTTTACTGCTTCTGCCAAGAAGCACTGGTTTGAGAAAATTATAACAGATAAGCTTAGAAGTTCCAATTCACAGGCTGACTTAAACGGCCCAGCATGGATTTATTCCTGCTGAGCTCCAGAGATCCCCTTAGAAGCAATACCATAGTGTTCAGACAACAAATGCAGAGCTGCAGTGAATGGACAACTGTACCTCAGGACTTGCAAAATACATTTGTAATGACCTAGTGCAGGGGAGTTTCATCCTTTCCCTAGCATTACCTACTGTAAAATTTGTTCAGAGAGATTTTCAACTGAGAAGAAAATGCCTCAGTCAGCTCACTCACCTAACTCACATTCAAATAAAACGGCAGCATTTCCATTGTCCAAATTACGTTCCCAGGATTCCAGCTAACAGCCAGAAAAGGCATGAAGCAGAAAGTTGTTCATACATTGTAAGATGAAGTCTAACACTTGCTAAGCTTCATACCCCACATGGTTGTGCACTTCACTACACAAAGAACCACACACTTGAACAGTGTTCTGCAGCCCTTAATGAGCAATGCGAGCGGCAATATGGGAAAGAATATTATATATAAGAAAGATATTCTGTCCTATTGTATATAGGAAATATATATTTCCTGTAGTATAGGAAAGAATGTTACACATGCAGTGTATGGTTTCTGCTGCTTAACACTTGATGTCTATATCCGTGCAAGTGATTTTAGGCTCCGCTGCAAGTCCGTGAAAGAAATTCACTTTTAGTGGGTAAAATCATCTGTGGATACTTTAGGACATGAAGATGAATCATGCTCTGTAGCTGTCTGTTTCCTTCCACAGGCTAGAAAGATAAAGTAGATGAGCAGGTCACATGCAGATGTCCACATCTATCAGATAAGCTACATCTTTACTGTTTTTATGTTGCCTGTGAACATACAGAAGAGGCCATGTTCAGTTACAATGTGCAACATATGGCATACAAAATGTGGAGTACTCAATACTTTGAAATGTACTAGTATGTAGGTGTTTTAGAGCAGCTTAGCTACCCCTGAATATCAAAATAGGGATGAAGTCACACGTGCACATTTACACAGAAAGTGAATTTGCATACAGAAAGCTGATAACATCCTTGCTAGCCTACACATCATGAATATTTCTGATGGTCTGATCCTTCAAGCTAACGTGCATCCCACATTCAATTTTTCCATAGCATTCTTTATGCAAAAATATGTCCAATACTATCAGAAGACAGCTCAGTACGAGGGGGAATTTTGTAAGCAACATAGAACTGACACAGAAGCAACCACAAGGACACAACTGTGGTAGGAGAAACAACCTCCTTCTGGCTTTCTGCAAGTGCTGGCCTTCTCCCTCACTGCCCTCCACACACAAATTTGAACAGCTGGCTTGTTCCAAACCTCAGCAAAAAGAAAAGAAGAAAGAAAGAAAGGGGGGGGAGGAGAATTTACATCTTCCTCTCTTTTCCTGCAAGTTGCTCTGAAATGTATCTGGTGCACTCTGGTGGCTGCTTTGATAATTCTTAATGTGATGAATGCAAAAGGTGAAACAGTAATTACTGATGCCGTTTTTGAGATTATCCATATGAAGACTAATGAGCATATGAATTTATTCCAGTTTATTCAGTTTGATTTTTCTTGAATGCACCCCCTGGAGAAATTCAGGTCTCGCCCATCACAGTCCATCTGTTTACCTTATGAAAATCACAGGGAGTTTTGATTGCATGAGGTTCTCATCTCATCTGCTTTAATGTTTTCACTCATGGTCAGACAGCTGCTGAATTTTACCCAGAGGCATATCAGTTTCAGTAGTGGTAATTTATCCACATTTATTTGCTGTGTGACCTTGCACAATCCCCATAACCATGCTTGCCTCCCTTCTTCTATCCATATAACAGGGCTAATAATATCTAACTATTTATGAAGGTTATTCACCATACATTGAATTGCATTTAAAGGTACTGAAAGTGCAGTGTATTACTTCTCATTGCTTTACTATGATGACTTTTTTTTTTTTTTTTTTTTGGTGTGTGATTTACAAGGGATAAAATGGCATGGGTTTCCTTATCCAGGAGCACAGGGAACAAATGATAAATCTATTACACTTTGCAGTATCTCAACATGAGGTATAGGACTTAAGGGGAAAAGTTAATACCACTCCTGAAGTTTCATACCACTTTTGAAAAGTTATCATCAGTGTTGGGGGCTAAGGGTTTTTCACTGGTGACTCTGAAAGCCTACTTTCTCTTGAAACAGTTTGATACAATTTTAGTTGTTTAAACTATCACTTCACATATGCCATTAATTTTGAAACAGCAGCGTATTTTCAGCATATGATGGGCTCGGTCTTTATTAATGCTCCCAAAGAGTCACTTAGATGTGGCACAGGTAGATACACTCCCCAAGTGTATGAAACTAAAGACCGAAGAAAAACTGCCGCATGGTATCTATGCTTTTGATCAATCCTCTCTTAAGTATATACAAGGCAGCTCTATAACCCTCCCAAAAGAGTTTTTTTCCCTGTGTTTTCCCTACATGCTTTCACTTTTCTGTCTATCCTCCTGACCATCTTTCTTTCCTTTTTCTGCATCTGTTCCAATGTGAATCAAACTTCCCTGAGCATGGGGGTCCCGAACTCTGTAGAGCAACTGGTATCTTGCACAATGTCACAAGCACTTTATTGTGCTAAACATTAGCTTTTCACATGGCTGTGTCACATTGGTGCTTACAGTCCTCCTATGACCGACTTGAATGTACATTTGTATGATACAGTTGGAGCAGATTTGCTGACCAGTTTGCACATCAGAGCACGCATGGGAAGGTCATTCCAAAATCTGTTAGTGATGCATGCAGAGTGGTGGGGGGCATTCAGTTTTTTTGTTCTGAGGTTGCTGTCATATGAAAGCCACTCTACCTCTCTTGTCCTTTAAATTAGTCATTAAACTGCTATATCCAGCATTTGGGTGTAACTAGACAGACGGAATGGCCAGCCCAACTTTCATCACGTGAAATGAGGATGGGGGCAGAAAGTGTGGAGAACCTACATGAAACAACAATGCAATTTGCTGCTTTAAAAGGCAAGCTATCTGTCACCCCACTTCACAGCCTGTGCCAGCTATTCTCCCTGACCACTTTAGATCAGGATTGAGTAGGGACTGGGATGTTTTTTTCACTCTACATCTGGCAAGGAAGTTGAACCCATGCTCCCTCTTGCACACATCCTCTAAGTCAGCCTGCTTTTTGACTCTGTGCTCTTCTCTTCATTAACCTTCTAATTTTGCTGTTGTCTGCAGATTTCATGACAGCGCAGAAACATCTGGTGGAATAAAACATGCAGCAGCAATGACAAAGATTATTTTCTCGGTTTAGTCAGAAAAGCTCATGAACATTGTGACAAAATCCTAAACCAAGTAAGCCAGAGCTATCCAGAAATGTAGCTGCTAGGCTGGCAACGAGCACTTCAGAACAATGAAAGAAACAATTGCCTGAGTCATCAGCTGTGTGAAAGAAAATGATTGCTCTGTAAAGGCTTTTAAGCTGAAGCTTACCCAGTTAACCTAGAGCAAAGTATTTTTAGTTATTTCTTACAGATATGAAAAACAAAAATACTTATTTTGCATCATTCTCTTTCACCCAAAACATTTTCTTAAATGTTTCCCTCTCCTTTGTTTTACACAGCTGAATAAAATTCAGAGACTGTTCATATGGAATATTTCAAGCTGTCAATATTTGTATTATTTTCCTATTTTGAATTGAAACATTCTTCCGAATCCAACATAAATTCACAAATGGTTTGCATCAACTCAGAACTGCATTTTCCAGGAATTCAGCTAAAAGAAGGCCACCACACTTCAACTACATATGAAGTCCTAACTACAATTTGAGAAATATCACATTAATGGGGCAACATCTCTTAAAACTGTATCTGTATGTATCAGAGACAAATCAGAAGTGAAGAATTAAAGTCCCCCTTTTTTTTTTTTTTTTTTTGTTATCAGCTTACTAGGCTCATTTCTGTTATTCTGGCATTCTGTAAAAATCCTCAACACAACCGAATATTTAACTATGACTTTTGCACAAATTTGCTTTGACCGCAATGCTTAGCACTTGTAATTTTGAATTAAATAATAGGATATTTGGAAGTGTTTTCCAATAGGTTTATTGCAAAAAGGACCGACCAGATTTAGAACAAAGAAATTCACAAACATAAACTGCAGGAATAAAACTGATCATTTGTTTATGATGGTATTCCTGATGCTTTTTATTTGCTCTTCATAACTATTCAAAATGTAACTCTCTTGAATAAAAAAATACAAAGAAAACTAATGTGAACACTTGTGCAAGAAGTTTTACAATAAGTAAATACTCGAGTGTTTGTTTGGTTCTTTGTGATTGAAAACAGCCCATGAAAAAGCTGAAAAAATACCAGTCATACAGCAAGAGAAATAAACTCAAAGCAAGATTAACGCTGTACCCATGCATGTATACAGCTATATTGCTATATGTACCTAGAAATAACTTCAAAGTTCATAAGTATTTCTAGGCTGATGCATAGCCACACACATTACTCACAAGCAATTTTAGAGAAAGCATCAAATTAATAGCCTCTAAGGCCTTTGTCCTCTACGGGTTTATTTGTGACAGTCACAAATGAATAAATTTAATAAATCATTCATTGTAGCTAATTTGCTCATCTCTGTCTGCAGGGAGATTGTGACAGACAGGTTTGCACTGCAAAGTTCAGAGCTGTAGAAATACATGGCAAGAATAGAGTACCAGCGCTGTGTATTTTGGAAGCAATAGCTGATGTTACAGAAGGCTAAACTTGAAAGTTTGCCTACAGCAGAATATAATCTGTGTATTTTCTGCAGGAAAAACATAGCATTTACAGTTCAGTTGGAAGATATTCACAAGAAATGGTATTTATGTTACAGCAGTCAGATTTACTTTGATTTAAATCAATATAGGATCTTGTTATTTAATAACTCACGTGATGTACAATACTGTTCACCATATGTCCAAAAAAAAAAAAAAATTGAAGCATCCTATAAATAAGCATGCATATAGGGAAACATTTTGTATATATGCATGTGTAATACACATAACATAAAAAACTGGTCAAGCCTCCTGAAATGTCAGTCTATGAGGATGTAGCATGTGTGGCTTCACTGGCAGAAACAAATAGAGCCACGAAGAAAGATTGCATGGCAACACATGCACAGGGCAAGCCAGGGAAGAGGGGCTGTCTGTCAGGGGGCTTCATCTGCATATGCAGCACAAGGGAAAGTGGCACTGGAGCAGCTCCAAAGCACAAGGCTGTCACCAGAGCACAGGGCAAGGAAGGCTCCTCATTGTCACTTAAAGATCAAGTGAAACAGTGCTCCTAACTTACATCAGGGGAAACGTTAATTTAGCCCAGGGATAAAAAGCAATTCCCAGGATCACAGCCCACCATCCCTTACGCATTTTTAGATATTTTTACTAATACAAAACCAAGTTGCCAGCAGGCACTATGATCTGGTCACTAGTATTTCCGTCTAAGAATTTACATCAGTCCATCATGGTTTCTTGTCAGGGAACGGATTCTCTGAAAATATGAAATAATCATCAGGTTCTCTTTTCCAGCCTTCCTCAACCGTAAAAGAAAGCTCTGTGTTAATTTACATGATGTGAATGTGTGGATATGACAGACAGGGGCAAGGAACTGAGGAGCACATTTTGTGTTAATGAAAGGTGACATTTTTGAAAGGGTGCATCTATTCCAGCCACAGCATCATCTCTTTATCAGTAAGCATGCATATTAACAATCCCTGAAGAGTAAGCCAGCTACAAAAACTCTTTCATCTGTTTCCAAACTAATCTTTTACCATCTTTAAAACTGTACTTTGAGAAGTAAGCACTTTCATAATATAAGGTGGGTATTTCACAAACTCACTGAAAAGATTCATCTTGTATGTGAGTATGCATGGCAATGAAATTTGGCAGAATATATTACCTACAAAAGAGATATTTCTGATACCATCAGCTCTGCTGCTCTTGAGGGAATTTACCACCTACTTCATGTAATGCTGTTCTGGAACATTTTGCAGAAATGCACGTGGGGATGGTCACCTGCAGAAGCTTTCCTCCAGTTGCCATCTGCTGGCTGACATCCAAAGGATTCAACCACTCACACAATCTGCAATTTGCTCAGAACTGGAACTGTGATATTAACAAGTGTCATAACAGTATCATTTATGTCAGCTCAGTAGGTTAGCGTAATCAGGTGGTACTCATCGTCACTAATTACATTGTTTGTGCTTTGCTTCCGTCTGTGCTATCACACCTAATCTAGATTTAAGAGGACAAACTACAGAATGTTAAGGTGAAGGACAACTAAAAAACGTGGCAAAACCAGCACCTGTGCCCCATACAAACAAGCAAGGCTCAGATACTGTCCAAATGTTTTCTCTCACTTATCTTTCTCTGACTGTATATTGCATATATACATATAATGACCAGCACTTGTTTCCAATCTTTGTAATTGCCTAATTGACATAACCAGAGAATTTTGATAGGTTCTTAGTAGAGACAGATAAGAAAAATAGTGATAAATACACAAAAGATAAATTGGTAAATGACATGATAAATGTCTGTCATAACACAAGAAAGACTTCCATAGCTGGGATCATCAGTGCATATGAAGAAGGTAGCCTTACTTCATCAAAGCATGAAAAAGCTTTGGAAAAAAGGTTAAAAATGACAGGACAGTAGCATTTAGCTTTTCTGTAGCTAGAACATGTGAAGCAAAATGTTGACCCCAGCAGAGTTACAGACTAACCTTCTACTCCTTTTCCTGGGACTAAGATTTCAGGCCCGAGTTCCCACCCTGTGAGTTCAGCATCAGTGGCAATGCCAGGCTGCCTCACTCCTCTTGGAGAGGATGCGAGAGAGATAAGCAGCACAGCACTGCAGTGAAAGCACAGCTCTTCTTCAGGACTTGCTACATTTATCTGTGATCAGCTGCTGCAAGAGAGTCCCATCCTCTCCCTATCATTATCTGCCGTGACGTTTGTTCAGGAAGATTTTAAACTGGCTCCTACAAGGACTTCAGTGCCCTTTTTTTGCCACTAGTGAAAGCAACACTGGGTGCAGCTGGAGTTGGCTGGTCCCCACTCACTGTGAGCTTGTGAATTCTCTTCTGAGGAATAAAGACATTACTAGGGTAAATTGCTTGGC
Organism: Heteronetta atricapilla; assembly: GCA_011075105.1. NCBI lineage: Eukaryota > Metazoa > Chordata > Aves > Anseriformes > Anatidae > Heteronetta > Heteronetta atricapilla. Next base: position 61,337,480 of record CM021733.1, on the reverse strand, counting down.
CTCACTTTGAGTTTTGGATTCACAAAACACTTGTAATGTTTAAAGTGCTTTTCCCTTGTTTTTCTGTTCATTGAGGATAATTTTATGAGAAACAAATATTTGCCAATTCTTTTTATTAGTGCTTTTTGGTTAGATCACCATTTGATGTATTTAAACTTCACTCTTCACACTCCATAGGTCTTTTATGAAGCAGCAACATGATCAAATGCTTACATCTCCCTTTCTTTGGTTAAATAAATAGGAGGGAAGAAGGAACAGAAACCTGAAACTCCATAAGGATTCATTCACTTACAGTTCTTCCCCCCCAGTACTTCCACTGAAATGACGAGATCACCAAGGGTTAGCTCATCTTCACACTCAGAAAGAAATTTCCTGTTCACGCTCATCACAGCAGTACCCAGTTTTGGAGCACTTCTCAAAAGAATTAGAAGAATTACTGAAAGAGAGCTTTCTCATTGGGTCTTGGTACAACTTAACTTTGCATTTCTACTCTTCCAGAATTGGTAAAGAAAAAAAGGAAAAAAAATAAGAAAACAAAATAAAAATAAAAGCACCCCCTAGTGTAGATGCAGTTTTATCAACATAAGAGTACTTGTAACTAATTTAATACCTGTTTGTGTATTTAGGTGGCTGTACCAATCCAAAGTGTTCTACTATATCTGCAGTAGGGCTATTGCTAAAACAGCTATTGTTAATAAAAAAACACATTTCTCACTGACATAGTTTGGTTATCATGAGTGCAGAAGCACAGAAATTACTCACAGAAATTAGGAAAATTAATCCTCAGCCATCAAACTCTCAGCTTTAGTTTTACCCAAGAATCAGCACAGAGATCACGTCTGTATGCTGTTTCTGGGGCTCCTGGCCAAGTTCCTCGCAAGTGTGTCTTCATGAATAAAAAGTTAAGGGGAAAAAGCTGTATGCTTGCCAAAATAATCCCTCTGCTTTTTCTTTTCCTGCTACTTTCTTCCCCTCAATTGCTTTGGGGCATCACTAAAAAGACAGAATTGCTATAAAAGATTATTGTTATTTATGAATAGATTTCAAGCAGAAGATTATTTCCTTTTCATAGCCCTAGTTTGAGAGGTATCTATTTGTGGAAACATCAAGTTCTACAATATTATCTATGCAAAGTGCAATTCATTACAGTAATCATAGGAAGATGCTTTCACAAGGAATCTGTGCAACATATAATGTGTGCTGTAATGTTATGCAGAAATATGTATTAGAGTTTATAACCGTAATAGTTATAGAAGTGTTAAGTGCTGCCTAAAGTACTTGTTACAAGGGTGAAAATGGAACTGTGCTTTTCCCCATGAAGCAAGTGCATCATTTGTTAACAGCCAACAAGCTGTGAAACGGGAGTAACTTCGGGGCACTGTCATATCCTGCACCACAACGGGCAGCCTCCGAGGGCTGCAAACACCGTGCTTCAACGTGTAGGAACTCCCTACATCCAGCTATTCATTTCAGAATAGTGTAACTATTTAATCAACCTAATCTCATTTGGCTGCAGATAACTACTTTAATGAAAAGCAAGGGTAATACTTTAAAATGAAGCTCCATAACAATTGCCTTTGTACATAGACTGTGTATTGCTCACATTTGGGGATGTAAAGTACAGTGGAGTTAAAATAAAAGATCATGTACTATTTCTAAATAGCAACCTATAGAGCATATACAAAAAGCATAAGAATATTGGGAATATACTTACAAATCTAGTAATGACATTTAAAGTCTTTTAAGCCATAACAGTACATGGTGAACTCTTCTGGCATAATATACGCTTACTGAAGTAAGTAATGTACATTGATAATAAAATAACTATTGCCTAAGTCACACTGCCACACCACATTTGCAGTTAAGAAGCCAATTGTCCTCAACACCTAAACAAAATATAATTGAAGCTATGTTTATGTTAAACAATATCAATATTCAAACTATATTAAATACTGTTTATAACTCAGGGGTCATACATGTAATCCTAGCAATATTGCTATCAGCTATTATAATTATAGTACAAAGGAGAAAAAAAAGAAAAATAAATAAAAAAAAAGAAATCCCAATGGATTGTTCACCGTCTCTTCCCATACAAGAACTAAGGGGAATTAACTATAGCTAAGATGAAAGATGAAAAAGCAGATTCAAAACAGACAGAAGGTGGTGGCATTTCCCACAGTGTCATTATGCCGTGGAATTGCTTGCCACAGGATGCTGTGGATGTTAAAAGCTTACAGAGGTTTGAGGCAAGATGGGAGATGCTGGCAGAAGAGAAATCCACTGAATATTACCCAATCTGTAGGAAGAACATCTGGCTCAGGAACTACCTGGCAGTATTTGTTTGCAAGCTGGTGAAAACACCGTGAATGTCAGCCCTGCTTTAAAACTCCTATATGGACATCTTCTCAGTGCTGATAGGATACCACATATACAGACTGCTGGTCCAATCCAATACAGCAATTTTTGTGTTCAAATAGACTATAATCAAAAGCAATTCTGGTTCCTTGTACCAATAAAAATAGTGTAAATGTGTATTGTATGAATGACAAAAAGTTATGATTCAGTATACAGTACTGTAGCAAAACCACAACAAAACAAGAAAGCCCAAACCTTTATTATACAGCATTTTAAAAATTAACTTGATTTAACTTTTATATATATATAACACACCTTGTTAACTTGGTGAGTGAATTACTTAAACTTCCTGAGGATACAACTTTCTCATTAGATTTAAAAGCATCACCACTGAAGGAAATCTGGATCACATTTAATCTGCTGTGGACACAATCAACACTCAGGAACTCAGCACTCAACCTGGGCCCTGTGATGCATAGCTCGCCCTGCTCCCGCATCGCAGAGATGAAGCAATTCTTCAATTCTAGCCCTGTAGCTCAAGCATTTTAAGCACAGAATAACACTGACAGTGCACTTATCTGCAGAACACAGGCCCCTTTCTCAATTGCAAGCCAGGTTTTTTAGCTCACAGGGAATGTTCGGTGTTATCTTTATTCAGTGAATTATGTATTAGCAAAGTAAACCTGTATTTAAATTTTAATGGAGCATTTTAGTCAGGCGAAACTGTTGTTATTTATTCCCTGATTGGAAATGTAAATATCAAAAATGTCAATGGACAAACAAAAAGATGTCCTCTGCACTCCAAATTTCTGAGTAATATTTTGAATTAAACAATTACAACTCCCAGATACATTTTGCTAGGGCAAAATGTACAAATATTAAGAATACCTCTGAATTGAAGACTTTCTTAAAAAATTCTATTCTGGCTATAAAATGTCAGTATATATTAACAGCTCCCATGTCCTTCGAAAAATTACATTCTCACACATGCCCAGAGCTCATAACGTTGCTCATACTGATGTGCACAGACTGTCCCGCTGTTTGGTTCCCATGTTATGTTTGAGACAGTAGGGACAGAACCTAAGCATGCACTTTAAATAAACTGTATTTCCTTCAGACTAAACTGAGATAGATGGTGCAAATAAAAGAACCCCCTCTGAGAATACTCAAAAGAACTCTGCTGTTTAAAGATGACATTAAATACAGTTTACACATCAGGCTTTCACTATATACAGAGTATTATATATTTTGTTTCCTTCCATTTTATCCCTAAACATTTGATCACTTTTTATACATCCTGCAGTCTCATAAACATGCCTGTAATATTTAATTTTATGTACTAGGGCTTGTAATGTTTTTGTTTTGCCCCAACTATTCATATTTGCACTCAGTCTCATTATTAGAAGCAGCTAGTACCAAAGAGCACTGCAGAATCCAGTGATTTTCTAGGCTAACAATCTTTGCATGAATGTTACCAGAGTGTGTCCAAAGAATCCTCTTAATTATAGATTTGTTGCACAAACTCCAGCGCATGATTCTAGAAGTGACCGAGAAGTTCAGTCCCTATTCATTCAGTCCATGGCATGTTCCAACCATGGAGATCACTGTGGTCAAACACAAATAAGTCTGCTTTTCATTCTGTGTATGTGCTAGGAAGAGCAGACAGAGGAGTAAGACCATCTGTACTCTCAGTCCTGCCACTAGGAATATTTAGTGTCCCAGAGAGCAGTTTTGCTTTCACTTCTCAGAACAGTCACTGGGCTGGTGGCAAGGGGATCCGGGGAGAGCTTGGCCATGAGCCCAGCTCCCTCAGCATGAGCTGGGAGTCCTCCTGCTGGATGTTAAGAAAGGGCTTTGAGCATTTCTGCTGCCAGCAATAGGACTTTTTAAAATAATTGTCTGGATCACAGCATAAGAGTTCCCAAACTGCAAGTGACCTAATCCTTCTCCCTGTTCCGGTATGTTAGAGAGTTGTATCCTCAGGACAATCTAGAGCATAAATACACAGTTCTGGGTAACAGTGGATGCAAACAGGTGCCCTTCATTGCCTGTGATTCTCTGTCGATATACCCATCCCTACTTTGAATTCACCTGAAATTACAATAACATATTTCATAGATCCTTCATTTCAGAGTTTCTGCTCTTAAGAGATATAAAATTATTTGCCTGATTGGAAATAAGGATTTTTTACCCTCTCCTCTGTCCATGCCTGCACTTCATTGTGTTCCCAAACTAAATTCAGAAAACATCCATGGAGAGGGACAGGATCTTCAGGCTAAGTTCTCTCACCTCACAACCAACATTGGTCATTCTTCTGTATATCACCTGCTCATGAAGAGATTTTTTAAAAATATTATCTACTAAGAGTTCATTTATACATTACATTATAACGTTACAAACATTTCATCTTCTGATTTCAAGAAATAATTTGTTATTTAGCTAACTTTTTTTAAAAAAAAAATCTCCAATACCAAATTTATTTGATATATGTGAGCATACCAGCAGCTGTCGGTCAAATCAGTGTCAATCTATCCCACGATCCAGCAGTGTCCACACCAAGCTGTCACAGGTGAGTTAAAGAACTTCAAGCTTCACGTACGTATTACAGCAATTTGAAGCTCAGGGAACACCTGAGGCAAATGCAGCCTAATGTCAGGAAAGCAGCAGCTAGCAGGAAATGTTGAGATGTCAGCCTGCAACCCAGGATCTTCCAGCTCCAGGAGCTTCAGAAGACCCTGCCAGCTTCCCCCTTGGCCTTCCGCCAAGAGTGGAAATTACAGTGTCATGACACGCAATGCTTACTCTTTTTTTTTCTTCTTATGTGCGCCAATTGTCTGTTTTATTTCTCATGGCAAGCTTTGGGTTCTGCTATCCTATTTGACACCCCCCTATCTATAGATATTTTTTAAAAATGGTGTAGAACAACATTGGTTCTTTGGATTCTTACTCTGCAGATGACAAAAATAAACAATACTATACTATATGTAATATGGGTATACATTGAAAAAGGTTTTCATTGCAATAAATATGCATATTTAACGAAACATAAAGTACAACCAGAACCCGTAACACTGAGATTGCAATGGCACAAGAAACAATCTACCAGAATACTCCCATTAAAATAAACAGGAAACAGTTGTTGTCAGATGGCAGCACGATGCCAGCTGTCAAAAATGAGTGATTACAGAATTCAAATCATCCTAATCCTAGTGCATAAGCATTAATAGAGGCTTTTCTTTCATTAAAAATGAGTAATGTAGCTAACCTCTGACACTAGCCTGAACTTCTGACATACCTTAAGAAAGCTGTGTTCTGTTGCTAGCAGTGCAATAGATGAAGTAATATTTCCATTAGCAAAAACATCAGCAGGATTTATAAATCTGATGTAAACCTTGAGATGAATAGCAACACAAAGCCAAAAACATTTAAATTGTATCTCTGTATTGACTCTAAAGACATCTTAAAAAAAAAACCTAACACCCCATACTGCACTTAAATCTATTATATACAGGTCAACAAGATTTCCTCTTTATCAAATTGAAATTGACCTTATACCCTGCCGAGTGAAAGAGTTCCACAAATTGCCAAGGACACAGACTGCAGGGGGAGTTCAGCCTGTATGAAGGAGCTCACTGCATGCAAACAGCTCTTGCTCAGGAGCAGAAATGCAGTCCTGAAAGACTGTGAAAAGAAAGACACTCCAAACTACCATTTATTCAAACACTCCTGTCCTGCTCTTTCCTCGTTTCATGTTTTCTTCATCCCATAACAATGAAGATCTTTTCTGATCCCATCTGTGGCAAGTGCATGTACATGTATGTGCACACATTCCTCTTTTCAAATGATTAGTCTTAAAAACAACTTCTCACAACATCACAATTTTATTTTAAAAAGACATTTTAAAGCACTATTATAATCTACATTTTGATGAGTGGCAATGTTATTATTACTGTTATGACAGAGGTCATCTTTAAATTCTTTCAGTTTTGTTTCATCAGTTGTTATTGACCATATTGGGCATATCACATAGGAGATAGCAGAGTGCCACTGTGACCCTGCAGGGAACAAAAGCTAAGGACAAATTTGCTGCTGCAGGTAATTCAAAGGATTATCACACAGCCCAATCCTTAAATTTTATTAGAAATTTATCCCCTAACTGAATTAACTATCCACAGCAGGTTTTTATCCAAATTAAGTTTACTTCTTAAGTTTGTCTAGAAGCAGATGGCAGTCTTTAAAGATTATTGGAGATATAAACCTTTCTATCTCGTATGTATAATTACAAATCAGTATCAGGTCTCTAATTTGTAGACAGCATGCACTTTTCTCTGGCTATGGAATCTTCTGTCATTATGCCCAGGTCTAATTGCATTTACTGTCACACTAGCAAAATGTAGCATTTATCTAAGAGGTTAATCTACAGCTAGTGTTGGCTACCAAATGTGGGACCATATGCTTTCCTACTATGAAGTGCAGAGGACCAAAATTGTTTAAGCAGAATTAGAATTTCCTATAGGGCAAAAGCATAGGAGACCAGTTCTCCTCTAGCACCCACCCTTTGCCCTAATCCCACACCAGTAAGACATAGGGAAGAAGGTCCCACAGATCACTTATGTGGCAAGGACTCAATTTAATCATCAGAGACAGACTGAAACTGGTTCTAAAACACATTTCTCGCCTAGCTGTCAGAATGTTACCACAACTGTAATCATATTTCTGCATATGCATCTGCACATCTGATCAATTAGGATTATAATGCATGTCTACTTGCAAGAGTCAATGGCATTTCTGTTATGGACAGGCTTAAAGAGACTGCCTTCCTCACACAGGAAATGGTAAGGACTGTGAAGCACAAAATAATGCACATTCCTTCAAACTGCAGTGGCAATTTAGTTTAAAATTCCTATTTAGAAGGTGCCTAGTCTTCTTTCCACTGAACATTACTGGTGCAGTATACACTCTTTGTTCTTTTCTGTGTCCAGACGAAACTATGACACAATGGCTGGATATCACCTCTTCTTGGGTCACTTGAATAAGCATAAACTTTCAGCAAGGGTCCTGATTCTCAGCTGAAGCAATTCACTTTCAAGTGATCCATCACCCCGGCCATCAGATAAATAGATATCTTTCTCCTGCTTAGACTGGCTGTAAGTAAGAAACATAGAGAATTTTTAATTCTGTGAATAACATTTGCCTGGATTTTAAGCTCTTTTTTGTGAGGACATGAAGCATGAGTGACTCAGTTCTTAAACCTGCTACATTTATTGAATGACTATGACTACTTCCTTTTTGCTGGACATTTTTGAGTTGAGTTTGCCTCCAAATGTCATTTTTGTCACTTGTTTTTACTTGTATTCTATGTTTAGGCCTGGGTGGGCATTTTTAATTAGCATGCATTTCTGTTCCCTCATTGCTTGTTGCTGCTGCTCTCAGTGGGAAGAGTATTTTTTACAGCTGCTACTATATTCTGATTTTTGTTTGTTTATTTGTTTTTACAAAGTCACCAACTTCTTGCCATAACACTGCTTGACTTGTGTATCAGTAATTCCAGAAAATGACTCAGTCTCTAATTACTCCATCTGATAATTATTCAAGTTCCCACAGCTCAGTGGGAAACACAGCTAAGAGCTGTTATGGTTTGCTGACTTTCAGTAGGTAAAATGTACTTGCCTACATGATTTCTTGGGTGGATTTTCAAAAAAATTTCACTGTACTTCTAGCTTCTCATTTAAATCTCTGATCTTGTTTTGATCTTCCTGCTACAGAGAGAAAAAATTGGTCAAGTGATGCAACCCTTCCCTTCAAGCTGATGGATTCCAATGGCTACATTGGCTTCGTCTTTAGGCTGGAGATTAGGAAGGTGGTTCTGAAAGTATAAAAAAGGAATAAAGCTGATAAAAATTTGTATTTAACACATGATAGGAATCAAGTATCCAATGATTTTACTGACCACTCTTGCAGCAAATAAGAAATGGGATTATATGGCTGTTCAATTACTCGTTGCAGTCAGCTTTGCTGATGAGCGGCTGTGGCTGAGAGGTTAAGTCAGCGAAGACAGGAGGAAATAAGTATTTGAACAGGAAGAGCAAGGGAATAATGGTGAATGTGCATCTAGCAGAGTTATTATTGTTATATTTCCTAACAGAATGAGGGAAATGATTACTCAGCTCTCGCAGATGTTCCCCTCGCTGGCAAGTTCCTGTTAAAGGGCAGAGACTCCACCTCCAGACAGTAACAGCATCCCTCTCGCTCCTTACTGCACCTGGCAAGCCTGGTGAAAAACTCTAATAGTGAGTGTTTCCTGAGCTCTGTGAATCCTCCCACCTTTGTATAGTTTTGGGAGGTATCACATGGAGATGAATGGGCAGAAATGAAATGCTAACAACAAATTGGTGATAGCCTTCTTTAACCAAAGAGCTGTCCTACGAACAGATGAAAGTCACCACCGTATCACCCATGTTTAATTGAGTGCGAACAGCTGGATGGGCACTCAATTTAGTTTCCAAATTTTTTGTCATCTCACATAAATGGATTAGAAAGTGGTTTAAGCTACTTCAAAGTAGCTATAATTACATACCATCTTTTAGAGCCAATGATGGAAGAGGCTGACATCTTTGTCGAGCTGATAGATTTCAGTAATCACTTTTAGTCAATACTAGCTGAATTAACTACTTGAATACTGTGTCTTTCCTAACACAGAATGTTGCTGAGTGAACATGTTTTTTCATCCTATGTCACTTCTAAACAAAAACAAGGTTTCAAGCTTACATATTGATGATTTTAAGACCTTGAGTTCTCTGTTTTACAGCCTCACCATGGGCTTGTCATATGTTCAGTATCCTCTATAGAAAAAGAAGTGGCAGTTCCATAAAGACAACTGACAAGTGTGCAGCATCTTCAATTGAAAAAATAAATGGATTTATCTAAACACTGTACTTGGTATGAGCAAAAAAACTACAAGAAAAGGGGAAGGAGAACAAGAAAGCTGTGTCCTGGAGGTCAAAAAGCATACAAATAAAATGAGAACTGCAAAAAGTTGACTCTTGACAGCTGACAGGTCCTGAAACTTAGTAGTTTAAATTAAAACAAATGTATACTACTCTATGACAATATAGAGAAAAAGAGAACTGACATTGCAGTGAAGTTTTTATACAATAAGAATGGAATTGCAATAAAAAATAGTGTTGGTATGTCCACCGCAAAAGAAAGTAAACTTTCTGATGCAGTTTTCCATAAAGGGAATGACAGCACAAGCCAGACAACTGATGAGTGTAACACGAAATCACATTCAAGACAGAAGCAAAGTTTTAAGTCCTGGTTTCAGCTAGGATAGAGTTAATTTTCCTCTTAGTAGCTGGCAGGGTGCTATGTTTTGGATTAGGATGAAAAGAGTGTCGATAACACACCAATGTTTTAATTGTTGCAGAGCAGTGCTTACACTGAGCCAAGGACTTTTCAGCTCCTTGCTCTATCCTGCCAGTGGGCAGGCTGGGGGTGCAGGAAGAGCTGGGAGTGGACAGACCCAGGACAGCTGACCCCAACTGACCAAAGGGGTATTCCATACCATCTGACATCAGGCTAAACAATATATAGGGGTGGCTAGCTGGGGTGGAGGGTGCCAGCTGCTTGGGGATGGGCTGGGCATCCATCAGTGAGTGGTGAACAACTGCATTGTGCATCACTCATTTCATACACATTATTAGTAATAGTGCTATTATTATTATTATTATTATTTTCCTGTCTTAATAAACTGTCCCTATCTCAACCCACAGGCTTCACTTCCCCATTTCTCTCCCCCATCCCAGAGAGCGAGGGGGGAGGGTGAGCGAACATTTGTGTGGTGCTTAGCTGCCGGCCGGGATAAACCACAACATTTGGTAAAATGAATTCAGACAGAATAGATAATCTCTCAACACTAATAATGAAACAGTTCACCTATGAAGTGGGAAATTCAGTAATATGTCATTAAAAAAAAATAAAATCAGCTCAAGTGATGTCACATTAAGATGAGGGGAGCTGGCCTCAAGTTGCACCAAGAGAGGTTTAGGTTGGATATTAGGAGAAATTTTTGTACTGAAGGAGTCATATGGCATTGGAATAGGCTGCCCAGGGAAACAGTTGAGTCACCAGTCCTGGAGGGCTTCAAGAAACTTCCCGCTCTACTCTGCACTGGTGCGGCCTCACCTCGAGTACTGTGTGCAGTTCTAGGCACCACAGTACAAAAACGACATTCAACTGTTGGAGAGTGTCCAGAGGAGGGCGACGAAGATGGTGAAGGGCCTGGAGAGGAAAACATATGAGGAGTGGCTGAGGTCACTGGGCCTGTTCAGCCTGGAGAAGAGGAGGCTGAGGGGAGACCTCATCACAGTCTACAACTTCCTTGTGAGGGGTAGTGGAGAGGCGGGTGACCTATTCTCCACAAACACCAGCAATAGGACCCATGGGAACAGAGTTAAACTGAGGCAGGGGAGGTTTAGGCTCGAAGTCAGGAGGAGGTTCTTCACTGAGAGGGTGGTTGCACACTGGAACAGGCTCCCCAGTGAAATAGTCACTTCACTGAGCCTGTCTGAATTCAAGAAGAGATTGGACTATGCACTTGGTCACATGGTCTAAACTTTTGGGTTCACCTGTGCGGTGCAAGGAGTTGGACTTGATGATCCTTATGGATCCCTTCCAACTCAGGATATTCTATGATTCTATGAAACGTGTAGATTTAGAACTTAGTAGTATGGTTTAGTGGTGGACTTTAGTACTAGGTTAAAGGTTGGACTAGATGACTAGGCAAAGCAAGGGCAACAAAGCTGGTGAGGGGTCTGGAGAACAAGTCTTATGAGGAGCTAAGGGAGCTGGGATTGTTCAGCCTGGAAAAGAGAAGGCTCGGGGGCGACCTTATTGCACTGCACAGGTACCTTAAAAGAGGCTGTAGCGTGGTGGTGGTTGGTCTATTCTCCCACGTGCCTGGTGACAGGACAAGGGGGAATGGGCTAAAATTGCACCAGGGGAGGTTTAGGTTGGATATTAGGAAGAACTTCTTTACTGAAATGGTTGTTAGGAATTGGAATAGGCTGCCCGGGGAAGCGGTTGAGTCACCATCCCTGGAGGTCTTTAAAAGAAGTTTAGATGTAGAGCTTAGTGATATGGTTTAGCGGAGGACTTGTTAGTGTTAGATGAGGTTGAATTCGGTCATCTTGGAGGTCTCTTCCAACCTAGATGATTCTGTATGACTTAGAGGTCTTTTCCAAGCTGAATGATTCTATGATTTTATTTTATGAATTATATATATTATGCTTACACTCTTGGGTAGAGAAAAACTGTGGTCTTGACAACTTTAGAGTTATTACTCAGAGCTCAATAGAGTGCAAGTCTCTTAAAGAACTTTGAATGAAATAATATTCTGAGATGAAGAGGGAAATGGAAAAGTATAATAAATGCTGCATAGCTTTACCAAGGTAAATAGAGAGTTTGGTAGTAAAATAGTTTTATTAAAAAGTTGGGATGCAACCAATGTAACCTTTATGTACTTCAGTATTGCATTTGTTATTGAACCACAGAAGGAGCACAATTACATATAGAGTTGCATAAATAAGAGATTTGGAGCAATGCAAGTTTATAAACAGGGGAAAGAATTGGCTGAAAAGAGATAGCAGTACATTATGTGGAAAAATGAATTGACAGGTTGGGGCAAGAGAAGGCTTCCTATTAAAATTTCTCAATGTTCCTTCTTACTAATCATCTTCTTATTTAACATTTTTGTTAATGACTTTGGCACAAAAAGAAAAATGTGAACTTTGCTGATAGCATGAAATTAGAAATATCAATTTTGAGAAAGTCCAGGCTATTGTACAGGAAAAATGGATGAATAAAAGGATTGGAAAAAAATAAAAATGAGACACAAATGCATGTATTTAACAGACTAAATAACTAGATTTTATGCTATAAACCAGGGGATTCCTCTGTTTGAAATGAGAGATATTGATTGTTCATAAGACAGCCATGAGACATAGCACCATACAACCATACAAAAAGCATAGGTAGTCCTACTATGTGTCAGGCTAGATAGCAAAGCGTTAATATCGTCAAATACTGATGAGGCATTACTTAAAATTACAGTGTCACCTCTGATCACTCTTAATCAAGAAAAATGTATTCAAACATGGAACAATCACATGGGAAAGTAAAGAATCTACTCAGTATGAGCAACTAAGAAGCAAGGGTAATATAGCTGGTACTGCTGCCTGCGAGTGCTCATAAATACAGAAACCTTTGATGAGATCTAAGTTAATGGAGAACATCAATACAAACAAAACACACAGAAACCTTCTATTGATAACTGTAGCTTGAAAGTTAGAAATCCATTCTTAAGTATCAAGAAGAGCAAAGTTTCAGAACGGTCACCCAGAAGGACTTAATCTTCATAATCTTTAAAAAAGCTCAGTATGCTTATCAAATCAAATCAACTAGAGGTTTTTGCCTTTTTTGCCTTTTTTTTTTTTTTTTTTTTTTTTTTTTTTTTTTTAAATAAACCACAAGGCAGGATTTAGGGAGCTCTAGGGAGTTCTTCCCAACTTTGTATCCACTTGTGCTATGTTCTTACACTACAGTGGAAGAAGCACACAATACCTATGCTGCATAACCTCACCTGAGGCACCCAGAAGAACCCTACGTAGTCTTCATTGTCCATCAGGGTTGGCCAAGCTGGTTCCAAGTCCCCAGAAGAGTGGAGGCAAGGACACCCAGCTGGATTCAGGAATCCCAACATTTCCTGGGTTGCCCTAAGAACATGAAACTTCTGAAAAAGAAGTTCCATAGGGAAATATTTTGTCCAAGTATGGTCAACAGGAATGCCAAACCAAGAGGTCCAGACTATGTGTTTTTGTAGCAACAACAGCTTCAGCCTCCAAGCAGGTGGAAGAGTCATGCTGCTTCCTCATCCTCTCTGCTCCTTCCTCAAGCTGTACCCTCACATCCACACAACAAGGTGCTGGAGCAGCAGTAGTGCCCCATTCAGAGTCCCAGAGCCCTTCGAGAAAAATTTCCCAGGCCTGCCAGAAATATTCCTCAGGCAGTGTCCAGTCCATCAGCCACATCTTGAACCATGCAGACCCCAGACCATGGATTTTTAAGAAGCAAATTAAGTCTGTACTCATACCAAAGCCTTGTACAACCTGGTGAGTGTAAAGATGTTGGAATCAGAGGGCTGGACGAAGATGGGACTGACAGCCCTACCAGAAGTATTATTTGCTGACCAACTTTTTTAAAATGTAAAAATTGCACATATCAGGGGTCTCACGACCACTCTGAGAAAAATAATGGTTTATTTGTTGCTCTTTCAATTAACAATCTTGCTGCATTTCATGTGGCCACTTTCTGAAGTGGGTTATAAAAACAGGTAATTTGTAACAAATACTGCATTTCCAAAAAAGCACTTCAAGTCTGGTGCTGTTCTTTTCTACCCATATAGCTTAATTATTTCATTTTTTCTAAAATTGAAACTGCACCTAATATAAAAATACTTCAATTCAAATTTCTGCTATACAATTTACTGTGGAAATATCCTTGGTGGCATTGAATGTTCACTCCCCAGATGAATGTCTTACATTCACGGGTCTATGTCTTTGTCTGCAGCTTGTGTTGCTTGGTGTTGTGTTCTGGAGCTGTTCTGTCTGCTGCTGTCTCCTTTGTCTGTTTTTCTCAGGAATCACTGCTCATCTCATTTTTGTACAGTGCTCTGCTTTCACCTGATGTGTGATCTTTAATTATGTAGAGATAATTACATAAAGCATATTTGTATGAAAACATCTCACCCTTGATCATAAGTTAGTATTTTTTATTTCTTGGCTGATCCATTCCCATTCAGTGAGCCTGCTTTTGTCTGACTGAAGCCAATTAGAAGTTTATGGCTGAGCTGAATGGTAACGTTGCTGTTGACTTAAATGGGTAAAGTCATCCTTTGTAAGGGCTAATTAGTCAAGGTAAGAGATCAAGTACTGCTACACAATTTCTCCTAGCAAGTATGACTACTGTATTTCAGTGTATTTACTTCTGATTTTCAGAAACGACATTTTTCAGAATTGCTATACAGTACCCAAGGGTGCAATATTTTTCCTGTAGCTTTGGGATCCTTTTTTTTTGGCAATGATGTCAAATTAAAAGCTAAAAAAGATTCATATGATTTCCATATTTCTGCTAACTGTGCAAGTCCTGTAGCAATTTGAATTAATTATCCGTTTTTCAGCAAGTATTGAATTAAGGGCATAATTATGATTCCCAGAGGACCTGATTATAACAATTGTTTGGGCTGCTCAATGTACTATTTTATTGGCCTAGTTTAATCTTGTCACAAGCTGTATTTTTCTCAACTTCGTAAGTACAGTCCTTCACATTCAAATATCTTTTTCTTATGACATTATTAGCATAACAGTTATTCACTTAACTGCGGTAGAACCTTAAAATCCAATTCATGAACCAGACCTTGTTGGTTAAGTATTTACACAGAATAAAAAGATGACAGCTGACCCAAGCACCTTATCATTTAACTGTATGCTGAGCTCATGGGGAGACAATGCTGATGATAAGCATTTTTCCCAGCGCTCCAGCTGCCTATCAATACTTCACTCAGTAGAATAGCTAATTTTTCTATTTCCTTGCTGTTATTTTTTTAGCATTTCCATTCTCATCTAAATGAAAAAAAATATATATATTTCATGGGTAACCAGAAGCCTACTAAGATGGTTTAATCAAAGCTCACAAAGTATACTATTTAATGAATATGCCATACAATCTCATATTTACATGCTCTCTTTCCTATTCCACTGTTTTCTGGGGTCGTAGTTATCCTGCTGGCCACTTGCCAAAGGAAGCACAGAACAAGCCCACTATAATGCCGAATAGTTGCTGTTTGTCACTGAATGACAAGGATCTATCTGTCATGATCTGGTGTGGTGGATGGACAAAAGTATTATGCAATTGTGCTAGAAGCAAGCTGCATTGTAAGCCTGCAGACAACAGAGTACCTTCCCCTCTCTGCTCGGAGTGACATTATGATCTCTCTCACTGATGAGTATTGGTACCAGGGAACGCCTTTCCTTGTTCATATCCTTCCAGCTACTGCCACTATTTACTACTCCAGTGATACTCAGTGAAATATTTGTCCTCTTATTTAGCTGTGACAAATGGAAACTTACCCCAGCTCACATTTGTTCAGCACTGTAATATTCAGTTTCTTAGTTAGCATGGTGCATTTACTGAGACCCCTTTGCAGCAACATCTCCAACAGCTCCGCCTCTCCCATGAAAGCAAGTAGGCTGGACTTTTAAACACCTAACTCAAATTCTATTCACTTTGTTCAGTCAGTACTAAAACAACCCCATTGTGCCTTCAGACAGGCCACTGGCCACCCACTTGTTACATTTCCAGACATGCACATTTTCTGACATTCACATCTGATGCTCATTCAACATGAGAAAAGCTTCCTGTAAGTTTGGAAAACTTTGGTAAACTTTTGCATCCTTTCTCATAAACACCCAACAGTGACGGGGCTGCTGACGGTTTAAGAACATAACTAAATTGTTTTACTGCATCCCCCCTTCTGCCTGCATTATTTGCTGCTTCCTAATTCAGATTGCCTTTTTGTTTTGTTGTTATCTGATGAATATATAGCAACCAAAACCATGAAGCTCTGGTTCAAAAACAGAAACACCATGCTGCTAAACCAGCAACCACTGCCCAGAGGAAAGAAGGGAGGCAGGGGAAGGAGCCGGCAAAGGTCTTCTGCATTTGCTCAAACGACAACCGCCAGGCGGGGACATCCCTGCCCGCAACACCTGCGCTTCTGTCTCAGCCCGAGCTGCCTCCTGCGACACTTTTCGCCTTTGGACCGTTTGCGAAGCCCTCGGGCACCTGTGTGGGCGAGGAAAACTCCGGCTCCCGCCCGCCACCCGGGAAGCGCAGGCTCGCAAGTGTGAACCTGCCGGTCCCGGCCCGCCCCCGGCCCGTACCTCAGGTGCAGGTAGTGCACCAGCTTCGTCACCACCGTCACCATCCCGCCGCCGTGCCGCCTTCCCCAACGCCGCCACCGTCCGGGGACGCTCCCCGGGGCTGCCGCCCTCCTGCCCGCTGCCCTCGGCCCGGCCCCGCTCCGGGAGGCCGGCCCGGCCCAGAGGCGGAGCCGCCGCCTCCATCTCCCGCCCCGCGGCCTGGCACGGGGCCGTGAGGATCACCCTGTTCCAACCCACCTGCCATGGACAGGGACACCTCCCACCAGACTATGTTGCCCAAAGCCCCATCTAGCCTGGCCTTGAGAACCTCCAGGGATGGGGCATCCACAACTCTTCTGAGCAACCTGTGCCAGGGCTACCTCTGAGTGAAGGATTTCCTCCTTATATCAAATAGTTTTTAGTTTAAAGCCATTACCTCTTCTCCTAACACCATATTCTCTGACAAAGAGTCCCTCCCCAGCTTTCCTGTAGGCCGCTGAAAGTACTGGAAATATCACATGTAAATCTATATAAATCCCCATATAAAACACACATGCAATCTCTATAACTGTTTGATTGGGATTATTGAGAGAATTCTATGGTCTCTGTTCCTCTGGAGATCAGGTGGTCACAGAGCAGGTGATCACAGTGGTAACTCCAGGTTTTCAAATTATGAATATTAATTACATCCTTTCTGCTGCATTCCAAATTGAGAATATCCCTTCAGCCTAATCCTGCCTTTCTCATGCATCCATCCTGGGCATTGAACCAGCATTGAACCAGGCAAAAATCTCAAAAAAAAAAAAAAAAAAAAAAAAAGTATGTGAATGTAATTCAAAGATGGTCATAATGCACACTAACTTGTAAAAGGGAAAGTTGCAAAGATGTACTTCATAGTTTCTGTCTCAGAATGCTTGATTTATTATAATGACTTATTCTAATGAAGCACTTTATTGTGTTGATAATATTCAAATCACTGAAACTGTAGAAATAAAGAGAAGTCACAGTACATAAAATGTTCCTAGTTCACCAGTATATATCTGGGGACTGTGGGTAGCTTAAAAATAAATAGTGCCACAAAGATAAATCTTATACATTTAATGAAAAATTAGAAGTTTTTTTTTTTTTTTTTTTTTTTTTTTTTTTTTTTTCTACAAGTAACAGTTTTGTCACTGTACCCTTCTGCAATAAGTTGAGTACTATAAATCGTACTTCAGTTTATCTAGGAAGAACTGACTGGAAATCCCCATAGCCAGTAAGAATTTTAACTACGTTTCTGGTTTGCTGTAGTCTCTAATCCTTTCCATCTGCACATTCTTGACAATAGCAGACTCAAGAGAAGGCGTGTGTAGTTTTTGTTGATGAATCAGATAGAATACAGAGGTTCTGTAAAGACAGAAGAGTTGAAGGAGCTAGTTAAAAATGGATCTTTTTTTGTTGCACCACTGTACAAATACTGCTATTTAGAATATTTATAGCCCCTTCTACATAAACCTTTATATGCCAGATCCTCGGGCTTGTTGTTTTCATTAGTGACTATTTTCCTCACTAAACATTTTTTTCTGTACTTCCTGTATTTCTCAGCCCATGTCAATTACCGCTCAAAAATACATGCACTTCACTTGCTTGTCCTCATACCCTTCATGCTGCTCTACAACATTTACACCTCTGCTCCATCTGTGGGGGAGAGGTAGTTTCATCTCTAGTAGATGTAACATGGCTGGCTTTCTGTTGTACTTATTGATCCCCCTTTTCATCCACATATTTGTTCTTAGCATTTTTTATTTCTCACCAGCATTCCCAAATTAATCTTTAGCTGCTAAGTCTACTCTTGTAGTTTTTCTCAAAATAAATCTGTGTGAAAAAACATAAATTCAAAAAGCTGAAGTAGATGTAGTATAACAAATCCATTAGCATAATCCAAAGTGTTTTTCCCCAAATCATATGAATTGTCTCACTAGATTAAAAAATCAATACTTTTTCTTTTTTTCCTGCAAACATTTAAAGTGTCTATGGAACAAAAATTCTTAAAATTCTGGTTTGCAATTTCTTAGTGGATTTTAGATATCAAATGTTTAAAATAAATAGAGTTTGCACCTTTAACTTAGGGTTTTGTTTCTTTGGGTTTGTTTGTTTGTTTGGTTTGGTTTACTCCATTGTTTGAGTTTCTTTTTTTTATTATTTTTTACATTATGTTCTGCTGTAATTCTGTAGTCAACAGGATAACATACATGTTTTGATAAGTTTCTGCCAACAAATCTCAATTAAAAAAAAAAAAAAAAAAAAACTTTCCTTGAATCTTTTGGATTTTGTGTGATCATTACCTTCTGGCAGAATGCTGCCCATCAGAAACTTGTAAATAATTCTGAAAATCAGAAATTTAGCCCTCTACTTTCACCATGCTAAGGATGAAAGCAGACCTTTTTAGAATAAGATATTTGGTCACACATAGTGGACAGATGAGGCATAAGCTGCCGGAAGGGGAAATTAATACCTAATCCTATTAGTTAATAGGTGGCTTTCTCTGAGCTGTATCATCATATATCCTTTTTACAGTATATAACTGATGTAATATAATTCTTTGTTTTCACATTCTTACATTTTTGGCTTGCAGACCTCTTTGTGATGTGCACAAATCAGCAAACCTCGGCATATTGCTAGAGTCAGGGGTAGTGACTTGAAATAGAAGACCAGTATAACAAGCATAATTAAGGGTAAAGAATTTGAGAAAGAGCTGCTGTCTTTTGAAGTCACAGCTTTGCCTGCAGAGGAAATCCTTGAGAAAGGATTCAAATAAGCTTCATGGAGTGAAGAGGTACAGTCTGTATAAATATATTCTCCATCAAAATGCACTGTGAGTATTGTCAGAAGAGTTCACTGACTCTAAAATGGATCATGTGATTAAGTGTCAGGAGAATATAGGAACTATCAGATGTCTTGAGCATATCATGTTCTAATACATAAAAGAATCCAGTTCCATCTAGAGAATTAAGCGTTCATAATTTAACACAATCTTTACACAAAACTCCAGAGAAGAAGTTTCTGGTGAAAAAACTTGTATTTGGTAGCTTGAAATTATCTGCATTTGTGGGACTTGTGTCCTTTAGCAACATTATAAACCCTAGGATTTTTGTGAGATTTAATTTTGATAATTTTGAAATACACTTCCCCCCCCCCCCCCCCCCCATCCACCCAGTCAAGAAAGCAGGCTTGAGGAAAGATACATAACACAAACTAATAACATTAGCACAGTTCTCACTGTCTCACTGCAGCTTCAAAAAGAATAGTTAAGATTGCAATAAAATTACACAGCATTTGTACTGCTGTATGAGATACACAATCTAGTAAACGTATCAGCAGTTAAATGTCAGTTTCTTGATCTGTTCGTTACTCGGTCTGTATCACTTATGCATACTTGATCATAGGCAATACTTAACATGAGTTTTATAATTTGCTTTCCTTAAGCAAGCAATTATGTATTTCAAATTTTAAAGTGAAACTATAGGAACGTATATGCCTTCCTAAAATTCTCACCAAGTATCTATGCATTTTAGGTAAGAATACTTGGAACATTTTTTCCTATACTATTTCTGAACTATATGGTTATTTGTTGTTTGTCAGATGTCATTTTCTGCCTTATTTATTTCCAAAATCAACCAGAATCAGCGTGAAAAGGATACTCTAACACTTAATTGTAACATTCTTCCAGTCTTCATAGAAAAAGGCACTTTGTAGGAAAAAAAAAAAAAAAAAAGTACAGTTTCAAGGTAACAGCAAGATATCAATTTTCTATGTTAGAAATTAACATAATGTTTTACATAATGATCCTCTTTGCTGATCATTAAAATAACATAGTTACCTCGGCAACTGGAACATTTTGCAAATGTTATCTAGTGATACATAACACATTCTAAAAATATATGCAACAAATAAAGTATGAAACATTATCATTTGGGAAGAATTATTTTTTTTTTCAATAAAAATACCTTCTAGTCTAAGCAGATTTTTGTGAGAATATTTCAGTTTAAGGCAACTTTGTTTTTCAACTAAACTGTTTTTTATATGCTTGAAACCTGAAGACCTCTTGTTGCTTCATTTCATGACGAAGGAAAACAATAGCTGGTTTTCAACTACAACTTAATGTTTTTTTTCTTTAAATGTATCATTGATAAAGGTTTAGAAAATAAAATTTATTCCCATGTCAAGTGTTGCAAGCTTAAAAAGCTCCAGGAAAATATGACACATTGAAAAAGTCGACTAATTAATTAGATCTAGCGAGTTTACCACTTTAAATCTGAATATATCCACTGCCTTTCCAGACCTCTCATTCTCTTCTTACTGGTACCCATGTGAGCTTCACAGGCATAACTGAAATCTAATGTGATTGAAATGAACAGTCACTGACACTCTTAACCTCCTCTCTTTTTCAAGCAAAACTCATTTAACTATGTTCACAATTGGTTTTGGCTTAATTAAAATTAAAATTAATTTATGTGTAGAAGTGATTTTCTGAAAAATTTTGCCCGGACCTACTTACCAGCACATCTCCCATGAGAGAGAAAATTGCTCCCAGGTATGCAATTTGGTTCATATCCTCCAAAATCTTTTTTGCTCTCCCTGGGTACTAAAGACACTACAGTCTTGAAACACCCTCTTCCATGTGCCATTGCCCCTTGCTGGCTGCTCTTCTCTCTCTTGGGAGTGTACGAAGGAATACTTTACTCAGGTTTTGGTTGCCCATAGTTTGTGTCCTAGTATTGCTTCCAGATCCCCAGTCCAGCATCCTATATGTCAGGATGCCATCCAGGCATATATCTTCCCCATAATTTATCCTTGTTTGCAGAGGACACCTGTGTATATGAACCGGCATGCAACTGTAAGATGTTTATTTGGTCTGGTATTTGTTTGGTTTATTTTTCCTGAACTGGAAAATGGATGGAGTAGTGTGCAACTGGTATTTCTGAAGAGGAAGGCACACCTCCTAACGGATCCATATTACTCATCCTGAACAGAGGAGAGTTGAGGCATGAGTCTGTGTCCTAAAATCACAGTCTCACACTAAAAGGTTTAAAGCCAATAATAAAGGTATTAATTACATCATCAAATTTTATAGCCATTCCTAAGACCTTTATCCTCTCTGACATCTAATGAGAGAGTGCCTGCTGTCTGGGGCTGTGATTAGCTCACAAAAAGGACAGATTAGAGTATTAGCCATTACTGAGCAGATGGATCATTACATAGGATCTTAAGCCAAGAAATAAAAATTCTAAGTAAATCACATTTAGAAGATACAAAAATATTTAAATGAAGCCTTAAAATGAAATTAATTGAAAAGCCTTAAATACCTGTGAAGATTAACGAGGATCCAAGTTTTTGGTTTGACAACACACATACCAGAAGATGGAGTGAAGAATGTATAAGAATGTATAAGGCACATTTTTTCTCCAGTTAATGAAGCTCTTTCAGTCACAAGGACTACTTCTACTCAGGAGCCTATCATGCACAGGAATGAATATCCTGCATGAATATCCATTTTAGGGGACTGCAGTCAGATGACTCAAGTACCTATTGTTGTTTATCTAGTATTTCTCAGACTGTTTCCTGTATTTATCAGTGTTGCAGTTGTTGGGATTTTTAGTACACAATTAATGAGTACTGTAGGTTTTTGCTTTGCTTGCATTTTTAAGTTTGGATACAAAGAAGGTGGTTGATAAAGTGTTTTGTTTTAGAGAGATAGAAAAATCATGGGCTTAGTCTGAAGAACTAGCTTATTGTTTACTTCACTGTGAAATTGTAAGTATTTAAATCTATATTTTTAGGAAAATGCCAACTAAAATCATTACATTGTCTGCACTGTATAGTTTTATGTTTGGCTGTGTGTACAAGGTTGAGTTAGTTTATTGGTCCCAGAACAACTTCAAAATGTGGTTTGCACTCTGACATTACATCAAAGGCAGAGCTGTTAGAATAGAAATATAAACCGAGAGTCTCAAAAAAAAAAAAAAAAAAAAAAGTATTTCACTCACATTCTTTGTTACGAGCAAGACACCATTTGGAAAAAGAGTGAATACAGAGCCATTTAGGGAGAGGACTGAATTGAGGAGAACTATAATCTATCTCAGTTGGTGGTTGGGAATGATGGAAAGGATTTTGTCTCTGAAAAACTTAAAATGACTTTAAGTATGGTGCTTTTAAGGTATGGCATTTCTGTACTGTTCCATTGGTTTCTATAGCTAATGTTTACATGTTCCAACTATCTTCCCTGCAAACTCTGCCTGGAATTTCAGAGTAGAAGTAGATAAATTCTCCCTCTGTGTGCAATATTTTCTAGAATACTTACACCCCTATGACACCTGTGCAACCTCATGACTACTAATCAGAAGGAGTTAAGTAACCAAAGACTAAACCTATGTCAACTCAATTAGTCAATATTCATGGGCCTGGTTGAGCCAGAGAGCAGAGAATACTGAAAATCCTGGGGCAGGAACCACAGATTAAATCACAGATTATGGGGATATCTTTGGATGTGGAGACTACTTTTCCTAAAATAATGTAGGCACAAGCAAAAAACAGACTTTGATGTACATGTGGCAGTTGTATTGTGAAGTTCCAGTGTTACAAGTTCAGCCTGCAGGTCTTTTTTTCTTTTACTGATCTTGCCCATTTCTGTGTTTTCCTTTCCTGCTTTCATTATTCCTTTTCCATATGTGCCTGTTGTCTTTTGATGCCCCAGTTGCTTTTCTTGTAGTCTTTGGCAATTCTGTTGTGAAACAGAAGGGCAGAATTGCCCTTCTTTTCTTCCAGAGTCTCTTCTTTCCCACCTGTCTTGACTATTATCAATCAATCACATACAAATTGCTCATGTGGGTCACTTCTTTATTGTTGCAGAAATAGCCAGGTTTGTTATATTCAAAAGTGCCATTTTGGTGTATCAAAGAGAAATCACACAGTATAGATAAGACCTCTAAAACCTTCTAACTAAGTAATGCCCAAACAGATATAACTGATTTTCTTACAGGATTTAAATTTATTTGTTCAATATGAGCTTGGACTATACTTTAAACATTATTTGTAATATTTGTGATTGATGCTCAAGATAACAGTAACAAAAAAGACAAAATAATATATAATTCCGAAACTGTCTCACTGTTACATATTTGAAAGTAATACAAAAATCTCATGATGTTTTTAATAGCTCGACTAAGGTTGTTAATCTTCAACTGTTTTTTACTGTGATTGTTTCTCTACCTAGCTGTAAATGCTTTGGAGAAATTCTGGGGATAAAACTCTCTTCATAGTCTGAATGTATTTTCTTGCTGGTGGTTTAAGATTTTAAAGAGAAAACAAAAGTTAAAAATGTCTAGACTGGGTAATAGAACAAGCTGCAAGCTGCAGCAGGGCTGACACCCATAGAGGAAAATCCTGACAGTTTAAAAATAGTAACTTGTTTCCATCTGTGGATTAGCTTTAATCCACTAATGTTCTGGCACATGGTACCCTACCTACATGCACAAACTGCATATGGACTAGGACAGGGGTATGGATTGACATTGGACTAATTAATTCCTATCCATTTTTATAGTTCTAAACTGAAAAAAAAAAATCCAGAAGCAACTTGCAAATGTCTTTCAAACAGATAACACCAGTCAGCTCTGAGAACACTAATATTTATGGAGATAGAAATCCATTAAACTCAAAGTGGTCCATGGCTCAGCACAGCCATCAATGCAGGTTGGTTAATCAGCTCTCTGGAATTGTCTCTGCTAACTTCAGTACACAGTGCATTATACTTTGTATGGTCTTAATGAACCACTTCTAAAGTCTAAGTCTTTTCAGTACCGTGTATTTACATGTCTGGTTTGTCTCTAAAATTACTTATGTACCTATCATTCACAAAAGACAATCCCATACTTTTGGGAGTCTGAAATGTGCATCTCATTGTACATGTACTTTCAGTATTAAAATGTACATACAAACTATAAAACTTGCAATGTGTTTTAAAATGTTTTATTAGATCTTGAGGGCACATATTCTTCAGAGGCATCATCTGCTGTGTAAAATTAAGGCAAATGCAACACTGTGCTCCTGTGCAACACCAATCCAGTCCTGATCTTCCAAGCAAACTGCAGTTGAAATCCAATTACTAACATTATATTTAAGATGAATTTGCCTCCTAGCAATTTTGCTATTAAGATTTTATTATGGTTAAATAGATACAGCCACTACTGTGATAGGTTTGTTGTTGTTTTGATTACTACTATCCATAGACCAGAACTTCAGCTTGGGCCTCATGCAGCTGTGGGATACATAAAAAAGTGACTGTAGGCAGCATTTGCCTTTCATCGTTCCAGCACAGTCACATCATAACTGGATCATTAGTGAAAGACAGAATGGCCTGAAGCTGTCACAGAAAACATTTGGCTGTAGCATTCTTGGAAGTCAGGGAATCAACTAAATATTGATGATTGTAAGTCTGCCTGTTTCTGTCTTGAGCACCTTCTTGGTGAGAGCTTTAAGATGGAAAGAGATGCAGAGATATGCACTTTTCAAGGAGTCTTCTTTGCTAGGGCTTTGCCAGTAAAGACTGCTTTATACTTAAAATGATATATGCCAGCTAGGGTGACTTTAAAGTTCTGCACTTGTAAGATGCCAGACTCCAGCCTGAGTTACAGTCAATATTTTTTAAACCGCAACAGATAACAAGTGGTCTGAAAACATTAAATACAAATCCATTTTTTCCTTTATGATTTTACAAGAATGCTGCATCATTGCTCTTATCCTCTCCGTAGTTTGTTTGTTTTAAAATGGAAGTAGTGTGTCTAATTGCTTAATGGAAAATGTACATACAAAAACTAAAAGTGATTATATACAAGAGCTAAAAGTCATTACATTGATGTTGCAAACAAATGTAACATACCAGAGTTCTGGTAAGCTAAATATTAGCCTTATGATTAGACAGTTTCTAGCTTCATTTTAGTTATGCTGTTAAAGAAATCTTTGAAATTATATAAATATAAACACAAATTCTAAATTGCCTTTTCAAAAATCATCTAGAACTGGATAAATGAAGTTGTCTTTGAACAAGCAGTATGCCAAAATCTGTCCTCCACAGATCATGGAAATTACTCCAGATCCTGAAAGAGAAAGCATGACTGTTTTGTATTAATTTTTGCAGTGGAATACAAACATTATAATAAAACTTTAGTCAGCTTTTCTTATTTTTTTAATGGTCTGTTTACTTAAACATTTTGCCCAAGTCTTTAACCACCCACACAGAGATCAGTCCCGGTAGCTGCTGATACAAAACCAGTTGCAGGACAAGGGATTTATTTGCCTATCTCTGTCTTTTAGGAGTTTTCTACAGCTGTCGATCTATGTTATACATCATAAAAGAAAGAAGAGCAGAAGCCAGCACTTTCTCCGTTAACTGTTTTCCAAGACAATATATACTAGTGCATGACTATATTTCTAATTTTACAGAAAATTAAACATTCTAAAATTTAGATTTGCTATTCACTGTAAGGAAATTTGATGACTGAGATTTACCTCATCTATCATAGTACCTGTACATAGTGTTTATAAAAAATGTTTCTGAAAGTGTCTATTTCTTTCAATTGTATATAAAGAGTACTAAGGAAGATTAGTTTGGCTAACTGTCTTTTTGACACCTGAATTTGATGAATAGCTTGATTTTTATTCAGGAATTAACATTGCTCATTTCAGCAATGTGAACATATCTGCTGTTTGGTAGGAAGAATAACATTAATCGCGTACATTCTGGTCTTAAAATAGGTGATTTTTTAAGGCAAGTCAAATGTTAGCTTAGCGCTACTTGCCTGCGTCCTTAAAAGAAGTGTAAATGTAAAGAATATATTTTTTCCTTAAATACTGACAATTCCCAAAGTATTGTGACAACAGACATTTAATAGAAAAAGAAATCATACTGTAAATGCAATTTTTCTAGATTCTAGTGATTTGAACTTTAATTTTACCTAATGCCAGCCACCAGTGTAACATCAGAGGGAATTCAGACATAACTGCAAGGAAAAGTAAAGGAGAAATGTAAGTTTTTAAACAATAAGTATGAGGATATGCAAACATTTCATTACAGTATACAGTATCTGTTTAGTTATCTTTCAGAAATTACATGCTTTAGATTTATTGAAATTGCAAACTCTTATTGAGGTCCTAATCATTCAGATATTTGGTCATACTGTTGTACAAAGGTGGCTGAACAATCCCACTGGAAGTCATTTTTAAACACTAAAAGTGTGTGCTAAATTGAAGGTCTAGATTGTAAAATCTCTGAAAAATATATGGTTTGTTACTACTTAACTGTACAAAGTTTAGCATAATGGAGACACTGATCAGCTAGTAGAGTGCTTCTGTATTGCTGCAATGCAAATAATTTAACCTAACATTTTCAGTTTAATGGGTGATAACAGCACATGAAAGCCAGGCTAGAATTGTGCACTGAGTCATCACAGTTACCTAGCTTTGCTATGTGTCATGCAGCTATCCTTGTCTCCTGTAAGATGACCAATATCCCCACTGTATGATCAATATGAGCCCGTTTCAGCCCCCAGAAGAGCCAACGGGGCTGTTGAGGCACTGAAGGGAGCTAGGAGGCATGCTGCATGCTTTGGCAGCGCAGGGGAACTTTGGTTGGCCATTTGAAAGCAACAGTAACAGTTCTGGTGTTGTCTGGAGATCAAAGTGCACCATATGATATAATGATAGAAGATAGTTTACTACATAAAATATATAGAAAGAAGAATTTGTTGTAATTTTTGTAAATTCCTTGATTTAAATTAAAAAATATAGAAAGAATAATGGTGGCTTAAATTCTGTAGTGAAATCAAATTCAGTAGAATTCAAATTCAGTAGATGAGAAATTATGATTAATCTTTTAAGATGAACTCTTTATTGGTCTCTGGCATAACTTGACATGGGAACCAAGTATAAACTGCTCTTACATAAACTGCTAAAAGACAAATGAAGCATTGGAAAGTGGAAGATGAAGTATTATGTAGTAGAGTGGGAGTTCTAATTTGACAATGATATTTTTTCCTATTCCTAAATTCTAGAATACAAATATTAAGCTCATTGCTGCAGGATAAAAAAATCCCCATGTGGATAGGGTTAAAATGTATTTCTGAATCAGCCATAGCAGCCTCCCGCTAACCAACATGAGAAGAAGGAGCAGGATACTAGGTACTGGTACAAAGTGGTGGTGAGGCTCATGTACAGCAGACAGTTATTTTCTCCTCATTTGCAAAAAGGGGAAGAGATTCAGGAAAAAAATAAAAAAAGAAGAAGAAAGAAAAAATGCTTCAGTGGTAAAATGCATTAATTTCCTCAATGAAATTCAGTTCAAATTATCTAACTTAAAAACTCTGAATCATCTTTGTTGAAGTAAACTTCATTTTTACTCTGAATTAGTGCTGAAGTTTTAATGAGTAACACTTAAAGTGCCAGAAATGGACAACTATTACTTTCTTGTTGAAAGGAACACACCTCCCAGAAATTGTGTCTAGGCTAGATATTTGACATTAACTGTCAGATTATAAGCTAAAACTCTGAAATTTTATAAGAAAATTGTTTTATTTTGTTATTATTATTTTTTAATACTCCAACAAATACAGAATCAAGTTTTAAATGTCAATTTTAAAAACATGGATAAATCAAATGGATAGAAAATACAGATGAATGTGTATTCAGCTCCAAGGAAGAATTAGTCCCATAGTACAGTGGGTGAGTCACAGTCAATTGGTCCTTCAGTCTGTGACGCTAGGCATATATTTAGCAGCAAACCTACTTACCAACTGAGGTTATGATGATATGAATAACAGTAACTGTTACAGCATAATCCCAAACCCATTCTTCCACAACCAGGGCAAATAACAGACCACAAATGAAGAAGGTTATTTCCAATGAGACTACAAGAACTGTAAATGAAAACAATAATTTACACTAAGCATAGCTTTGAAAGTCTTTTTCTTTCTAATGTTCAAAGGTAATAATGCTAGGAAGTTAAAATCTCTGATACAATGTTATGCAAATTATTTCTGATTACATCAAATATTACACTAACATTTTCATTATAAAGTTCATTTCTAATTTTACCACAGACACCTGCATGGGTTGTATCCCAATTTGCCTATAGACTTTCAAATGTTCCATATTTTGTGTAAAAAACATGAGGATGAACAGTGCTCAATGTGTTGCCTAGAAGAGAAACAGTGTGGAAATCTTACTCAGAGACCATCCATCCAGGGTCTTCGTGTATGGCATTAAATAGACTTGGTTGATACTGACACAAGGCAACTTTTTCTCTTCCAAAACAGAACTGTATGGTTAAGGGGTTACATCCAGTATGAAACTCCAAAGTTTTCTCCCTGTCCACTTGTTTGCATCATACACTTCTATCAGTGCAACTTAAAGATGACACATGCAAGGGAAAAGGGGGAAGAGAGCAAAGAGTCTACAAAGTAAGCACAGGCCATCCATGTGGATCTCATGGTGTATAAAACCAGAAGGTCTGGCTTATCAGTTCTGATAGCAAGGCTGACACAGCTGCCATACTGCCACCACACCACGTACACCTACCATCTCTGCTGTCTGGCTTTGTGTTATGTTAAATGACGAGAGAGGATTCCCCACCAAGTGACAATAACTGAATTATCTTGCTGAGACACTAATAAAGCAAGCTGACCAAGGAAGTCTGCGCAGTCTGCCTCTGTGAGGCAGTCTGCCTCACAGGCAAGCTGTGTGGCCTGCAGAAACCACCTAAGCTGTCATGGAGCAGAGGAGCTAGGCCGGGTGTGGAAGTGCTCCTGCTCCACTGTGAGGTGCAGGCTTCCCCAAAGCCTTGCTCAGCTTGGCTCACAGGACACTTTCTTGCCAGCATGGGAGGTAGGACCAAGAGAAACCCTTGTGGGTGAACCCCCATGTCCTGCTGGGTAGCTAACCGAGCTAGTGGGGCTTGAATGGAAAACGCCTGAGGTCTACTCCAGCTCAGTCCTCAGTGCTTGTGTAACAAACAGGCAATAACAGTGCACTACAGATTCATAGGATTTTCAATCTAAAGGCTTTTCATTCTTCTTTTTAATGTCCCTAGGTATACTGAACTCCCATTTTAACTGAATTATTATTTTTTTCATTGTAGTAATGTAATAGCTAACATTACTGTAACTCGGAGTAGAAGGAATGTTATTTTTGCTGTATTTAATTTATACATTTGGCAGCATTTTGTGCCTCTCAATTTTATTATTTTCTTTACACAGTCAATTAGTTCTTACTGTAATATGGATCATTCATGAGCAGTTTTAAAAAAATGTAAAAACACCAAGAAAAAGATAAAACCACATGTGGTTAGGAAAACAGAAAATGCACCTCAAAAATGTGATGTTTGTAATGCATAAATGCTTTCTTTAACTTATTAGATTTAATGTTAATGTTATTAATTTAAATTTTGCCAATAATTCTGTAATTTCAAAAGTAAAAACCATGTATACAGATATAATGAAAAATAATAAATAAAATACAGTGTAGACAGATGCACCGTATACTTTTCCACAACACTGGGCCAGTAACAATAGCTCAGTTCTGAGCTAAGACTTCCATTTTTATTTTGAGATTATCTTTTAAAGACATCATTCTGTTTTTAACAGGCATGAGTAAGACCCTTAAAAAAACTAATTCTCCTTTGCAACACCATTCAGAGAGCTCAGGTGTGTCTCTGTGCCCATAGCCTTTAAACAGATCCTGCTAGGTTTTGCTACTCCATGTTACTTCATCAGGTGGACAAAAAGCGTGACTGAATATTACCAAGTTGCATGATGTACCAACTATCTTTGGCACCTTATAAATATGCTGCATCAAATTATCTGATACAATTCTGGAACAGAAAAATCACATTGAGATTCAGTAATTGCATTAGAGCCTTGAGAAGTAATTTTAATGGAATATGATTTAAATTTTATTTTTCCATTGCTACAAATGACGTGTTGTTTTATTTTGTCTGAAATCTGTGTTGTCAATGTACAAATACACATAAATTTTTATCACTCTTTTTAACATGATCAACTGAACAATTTACTTTTGAGCAGTTCTAATTACAGGTGCTGTGGTTTGCCTTTGTAAAATAGATTACAAGTATGAGAAAAATATCACCTGTGCATGTAATTTAAGAATGACAGTTTAGGAAAGTGAAATTATTTTGAAGGCTTCAGATGATACTGCAGGAATTTGTATTAGGATATATAAAGATATGTTTTGGGACTGAATTACAATCAAAATCTGAAATTTTAATGCCCACTATATTACTAAAAGGGCTCTAAAATATTAAGAAAAATGAGTTTACATCCAGATATAATCTTTTTTCTTGGCTGGGGAAAAAACAACAACAACAACAAAATTAAATTACCTAAATAATGTGGGTTAAACCATGATGGATTTGTCTTAAAATCAAAAGGTGCCAAACCATCCAACATTTGAATCCTGTGGAAATAGAATAAATAAATTTAACCATAAATTTTCAATAATGCCTTAGTGATAGCATAACATATTATAGGTACTTTCAAATAAGATTCCAAGTGGAACATTCTACATTTCATTCATGTTATGGTCTTGCCCTTGCACACAATTTCTGCGATATCCTCTCCATCTTTTTATTTAAAATGTCTGACACTATACATGCTAGCTTCCTAAGGGAAAATAGTTTATATTTCTTATTGACTATAAAATCTTTCCTTTTTAATTTTTCATGTCATCTTTTCTTTTAAGTTTATTTATTTACAAGTGCAAGGAAGTATATTAGAGCCAGCATTTTATATTTACTTTTGAGTATTATTTACTTCATTCATTTAAATGAAGTTCAGGTATAAAAAATTGACTGAATATGAAGAATGTATTCACAGAATAATGGGCTGGATGCCTCCAGTCTGGATGCCTCCTCTATATTCATCTGTAACATGCAGTCATAGTAAAGACATGGAAATCTTACTTGAATACTGCAAAGCCAATGGAAAGGACTACATAATACACAGTGTAGAAAACTGCCATGCATATCAACAGGTTCAACAGAACAACCTGCAAAAGGTAAAACGAGAATAAAACTTAATGCTGTGTGTTTACATTAGGTACGTAATTGACAAAAATAATTCCAGATGTCAATTAATTTTAATAATTTAGAAAATGTAATATTAATCAGAAAATTTGCTGTAACTGATTACAAAAAGGTTGTTAAAGGCTTTCTAGTAAACTTTATCTCCTAATGTGTTGTTATAATGCACAGTTTTTTGTTTTAATTGTAAGTCTACTACTTAGCTACAGATTTTTAAGAATTCAGGGAATGAGAAGCACATTTGAGAGTTTCAGATCATTCAGATGTGTAACTAGCCTAATTTTTAACTTAAAAGAAATGCCATCCTTGTAATTTTGTTGAAACTATATAAAAATAAAATGTAGAAAATTGTGAAGGTGTGATTGTTGTATTTTCCATCCTCCAGAAAGTATGTCATTCCAGTGTTTACGTCCAAAGGTAGGGATGTAGGCAACTTAAATGAGTAACGAGGGATAGCTGTTAAACACCTTTCAAAACTTAATTATTTTTGAATTTATTTTAAATAAACTCCAACTCCAAATTTTAAAAATGTACATAAAAATATGAGTTTCAGAAAGTACCACTATCTTATTATCAAGCATTGGGTCTATAAAATAAGAAACATTATAAAAAGAACTATAAAAGAATTTGTGCTTCCTTGTGTATCATGGCATCATTTTTTCTTTCATTCCATTGAAATGTCTTCACTTTTGACCTGAAGTTTCAGAAGTAATGCATCCAGAGCAAAAACTGTGAGCCTTCACCTGATAATGTACCTAAAATGCCTTCAGATCCTTTCTTTTCAAGTGAAGCATAATTCACATCTGTGCTCATCTAAGCTGGCTTCCTGAATTATGCAGGCCTTAGGAGCTGTATTAATTCCTCCAGATATCATGTAAAATTATGTTTTTAAGTTTAATATACTTTGGTAATAACCACGGAGTCTTGCTAATGCATAACACTGGCATTTTTGTTTTCTCTGATGATAAAATGATATTCCAGATGTTTATTTGTGCTTCTGTTGCTGGTGGGTTGGTTTCTTTGTTTGTTAGTTTTGGTTCGGTTTGTTTTGGTTTGGTTGTTTGTTTCTTTTGTTTTGTTTTGTTTTGTTTTTCCCTAGGGAAATAGCATATATAATGAACACATATAATGAGTTAAAATTTTTCTTGCCCATTCTCCAGTTTGGCTACCAAATTGTTGAAACTAGCAATAGATCTTCGACATACGAAACATTTTAAGCTTTATTGAAAATGCAGTGTTGGCTGTTATTCCAGCAATAAATGTTACATACAGATTTTGACCATCTAGCCTCAGCCATCTAGCCATCTAGCCTTTTGTGTTGTTTTACCTATTCCACTTGGAGTATAAATACTATAGGAAATTTATCTTTGAATTGCTTCCTGTACTCTTAAGGGTGAGGAAACCACTGCAAAATGCTTCTTCCTATGTAAAGTTCTGTATCTGTTGCAGCTTATCCTTTTCATCTGTATTTGTGGTTTTGCCTCATCTTCCATGTGTTCCGTTTTTCCTCTATTACATTCTTTTTAATCTTCCATTCTTTAACTTTATTCTCAAGCTTACATTTTGTTCACCTATTCACTTCATGTTTATTTGATGCTGCTAGTATGTCCTATTTCATATTATATTTTTTTATGATCCTGTATATTCTCACTTTAACTGAACTTTCCCCTATGAAATTTGAAGACGTGATGAAATCCTGGTGCTTTGTCCCACAGTGGTACTCTCTTGTTATTCTTTCATCTTTCCATATTCTTGAGGTTCAGCTAAACTTAACATGTAGTGATAAACCCTCTTTCATTGTACTTTGTGTTTGTTTGTTTGTTTGTTTGTTTGTTTGTTTTTGAGACATACAGACAACAGTAGTATCATTTCTCTTTCTGGTAATCCTGTTCTTTAGTGAAAAACTGAACATGGACACTATTAACAGCAACACTCCACACAGCAAAAATGTAGTGATGACCCATAATAAGATCATTGTGGTCATTCTGATCTCTTACCTAGTCACTCTGGTGCCTCAGTTGCCAATAATTATTTTGTGGAAGCTAAATCTGTATTTCATTTCAGCTTTTAAGTGTCTCTCCACCATTTTCCACTTTACTTCAAAGTACGAGCTGAGTGGCAGAAAATGCATTCTTAAGAATGCATTAGCTTGATTTGGATAGCATTTACTCAAGATGTCTCTACCCTGTGTTTGATGGCCTGTCCTACCTAAAAGAATTCAAACTTACGCTTTCAAGAAAAAAGCTGTATCCCACTTCTGCATACTAGTAGATTTCACAGTGACTAACTAGACAAAGTATTTTTTCCCCTTCAATAGAAATAGAAATTACAGCCTTTACAGTCTTAGTTCTGCAGTGGACATTTTAGTCATGGTCTAGATATTTAAAAAGAGAACACTGCCACAGAAAGATGGTGTTACATAAAATACTTCTAGGCACATCAAACAAATGTGCCTAGAAGTATTTTATTTATTCTGGTCCAAAATTCCATTTAGGCCATATTCTGTACTTTACAATAGCCAAATACGTAAACTGGGGGAAGTAGTATAAGGACATGGGAAGTACAAGTAATATTTATTTCCAGGGACAGATGTTTTAAAACCTTAGAATCTTTTAAAACCAGAGATTGCATCTACATCACAACATTTTGAAGACCTTGATGGGTCTTTCTTCCCCTACTTTTTCAACTTGCTTTCATTTTCCAGAATATTTTCTGAGAAAAGTACCACAATTTAATTCTGGGTGTTGTGAGAAAATACCTTGGGTGGGAGGGGGGAGAAGAAGGGTGGATAGAGGGGGAGGATGCTTTAAACCTACTGAATTACAGTTTTAATGACTAGCTTGTGAAATACCCTCTCGTTCTTATGTTATCAGAAATAATGAATATTTTTCCCTACTTATATTTTCTGTGTTATCCTTAATTGTTTCTGTCTCTGTACTGTCCTATGTGTCAGATACCTAAGAAGAAAAGCTCTCACCTACTGAAGTCCCTCCAGATACAAAAGCTATACTATATCAGTGATTGCCATTGTTGTCTTTCCTAGCACTTTTTCTAGTGCTATATTCTCTTTGTGAAAAGATGTAACTAGATCAACTTTCAACTTCCTCTTCTATTAACAGGTTTTAAATTTTGTCAAGGTACATTAAGTGATTTAGTTTGAAAGTAGCAGTGGCAGTTTTTATTGCCTGAGAGCAATGTCATATTGCAATAATGATCTAAGGGGAATGTAATTACTATAGTTATTCCATTATTAAGTAAATACATTTGGACACATAAATATGGGTCCTAAGCCTGCAAATTTATGTGTGTGCCATGCAAGATTTCCTGCTGAATTTCCTCAGAGATCAAATTTAGCTCAGTTCCGGAGATGGAATTGAGCTGATATCAAGTAAGTCTGAAAGTTCTTATGTTTTACAGAAATTCTTGTCCATGCTAATCAAAAATAAATTTAAAATAGAAAAATGAAGACTATGATGAAAAATTGCAAATACAGATATTCATTCAGAAGTAAATTATTGAAAAGTAACCCTGTATAAATGAAATAGACCGTAGTAAACTGTACATAATTTTTCAGTGTATCAGAATAGCAAGCGGAGATTATGAACTGAGTATAGTAAAGCACTGTATCAAAGCAAAAGAAGCCAGTGTTTCTGTCTTTGATATGTGACACAATGGGACTGTATTTAAGAAAGGATAGGTAAGAACTAACAGGGTAATAGAAGTCCTTTTTTGAAGAAAGGTAAAAGAAATCACGTGTGCAGTTTGGCTACAGGGACAGAGGTAGGGAAAATAGTTGCATATTTATAACTAAAAAGGAAAATGAATTATTTGGAGGAGTAAGATGAAAGAAATTAAAAGCAAACCAACATATAGAAGTTATAAGATGCTGCAAAATTTCACAAATCATTTCCATTTTGCAGTGTTTGAAAGAGACTTTATTTATTTGTTTTTATTCAAGAATTTTAATCAAAATTGGTTATTGAATGGTTCTATGCCCTCATCCTTGCTATGGATTTTGAGGATAAATTTGGAAAATGTTCTTGACAAGTGATTCACAACTAATAAAGACAAGAAAAAAAAAGAATATATTTGAAATCCTCGTTTCTAAATAAAAGTCAAGCCAAGATTCTAGAGAAAAATGTAAAATATAGCCAACTTGGAAATTTAATTTTCATTTTGATTTAACTTGTTGTATGTTGGTAAAAGCTGTTGAAAAAGGAGAACTTATTCAAGGAGTCAGGGACTCTGAAAAGAGCTACAGATGAACGTTAGCTCATACTAACTCAGTTTTATGAGCTTCTTTTGCCATACTCTGACAGAAAACAAGCCCTCAAGGCTTTGAGATTTAAGCTGGGAGAATATGAAGAGAAATAAGGAAGAGGTATTACCCTTAAACACAGCACTTAGGAAGACAAAGTGACAACCAGTCCGAACTGGTCGGTGTCAGCATTTTTAAAAAATATGTTAAAAAATGAAGAAGGTACAGAGAAGAACCACATGAGCTGATGGCTTGAAAATTATTTATTTATTTATTTATTCATTAGGACTACAGCTCTAAAGAGGTTAATCTGTTTAGCTCTGAGGGCTGATTTGATTATGATGGATAAGTTCCTTTGCAGGCGGAAAATACCAGGTATTAGGGGCTCTTTAATCCATCAGAAAAGCCACATGAAGTAAACAACTTCAAGTTATAGCTGGACAAATTCAAAAGATGCATGCAAGACATTTTCAACTGTAAAGGCAATTAGCCAATGGAACAGACTGCCTTTGGAAATAATGGGTTCTTCA
The DNA here is from genome assembly GCA_011075105.1 of Heteronetta atricapilla. Taxonomy (NCBI): domain Eukaryota; kingdom Metazoa; phylum Chordata; class Aves; order Anseriformes; family Anatidae; genus Heteronetta; species Heteronetta atricapilla. The sequence continues at coordinate 61,301,234 of CM021733.1, read as the reverse complement.
AAGCAAAACCAGGTGCCTCTCTGGATGAAGCTTCACTCAGACATCTCTGTTGTTCACTTCTGGCCAGAGGTCTTTGAATGGCTGTGTGGTTAGATATATTTACAGAATCATCTGACACTTACAGAAGTATGGATACGGCAAATTTACTAACCACTTATATTACTTTTATTTTGCTAGATATTGAAAAGTGAAAGTACATCACTGCATTTATCTCTCACAGTTGCAAGGAGGCAGTATTCTAATGCAATAGAAGACAAACCCATTGTGCCTGTACAAACTGATATTTGACAATCTTATTCTATTTTTATTTCTCTACATCAAAAGAAAGCAAAACAAAAACTGAGAACATTTAATCTCTTGTCAACCAGTTTTATATGAGGGGAAAATACAGCTCTCCTTTTCCCAGTATCTTTAATTTCATCATAAATGACAATTGGCTAAATAAACTGTTTCATTCATTCTTTTGGATCATGGGGTACCCCACGGCCATGTAATGTTCATTGACTGCAATGTTACATGCAAGTTTAGTAGCCATGCTGTACCTCACCCCCTGAAAGTATCCCTAAACTTTGGAAGTTGAATCTTGGGCACTTTTTTGGGGGGGGGGAAATCATTATTATCCCATTTCTCTGAGCAGACACACATTTCCTGGAATTCTCCTTTATCTGTCTCATTTAAGCCTTATCTGCTCCAGATGCAGATTTGTACTGTCATAAAAGTGGTGAGACAGAACTGAAGGGAAAATAACAGAGCTGAAGGAAGGCTGTGAGCTGATGGCCTGTTGACCTCTAATTACAGTAGGTGAATTCCTGGCCTCTCTTGAAGTGAGGCACAAACTTGCATTGCCTTCAAAGGCCCAGAATTTTTCTCTTTGTACCCAGAATATTCTTAGTCCCTGTCTAATGTAGTGAGGTATTAGCTTACTTTGCTCACTTGAGTACAGCTAAAGAAAGGCATGCAGTGCAGCACTAAGAATATACTCTTAATTTAATAACACAAAAATAGAAACTCTTTGAATATTTTCAATTTCTATAACATTCAACTCCTTTTCCTTTACACTAAAATTTATATGTATATTTAAAACTCAAAATTTATTTTATTTTCAAACTATTTTTTCCTTTCTAACCCCTCAAATATTTCAAAGTGGAAAACACAAGTTAAAAATAATACCTCATTTATTATATGCTAAAACAGTTTAAAGAAAGAATATTAGGAATACTCTGATGTCATTAAATTTCAGATTTTATTAGACAGTTCAAAGAATTAGATCTCATAAATGCAGCTACAGCACATAATTTTAAATCCTTCTTGTAAGGTGTACTTTGCAGTACTTACTACCAGCCCAATAATAAGCTCTCCCGTTCTTTTGGTTTTTAGGAAGCGAACATTGAATGTCTCCATAAGAATGAAAGCAATTACTTTTTCAAGACCTGCAGTAGCTACCTAATACTCTAAATACTACCCAGTGACATTATACAAACTCAGTTTCCTTTACCTTGGTTTCAGCAGTTTTGACCTTGAGAGCCATGGACACATGATGAGTGAGATGAAGTGATGTTGCTATATTCCTTATGTCAATATCAGCCAGAAGAAACAGCTGGTTTTCACCCCAAAAAACATTCTTATAGGTGAGTATAGGACAGAGTGAGGTAGGTTGATTGGATTAAACTGAACTGAGACAGAAGCCATCTGTGAGCTAACTGTAAGCAGCTGAAGACCAAACAGAAAATCCTACTCACTCATTTAATGTTCATACTTTTGTACCTATGGTCAGCTAAAGCATATCTATAATACAAGTTGGCCATTTAGAGACAAAATTCTGAATTTCTACCTTGTTTTTTTTTTTTTTTTTTTTTTTTTTTTTTTTTTTCCCAGCATTCACTTGATCACCATTCCTTAGGTTTATTATACCTTCCTTCATTTAATTAGTTTTACAATTTCTAACATTAATTCTGCTGACTGTACATGTAGAACAGTACATTCTTCACATTGTTCCTGTTAGCATTTTTATTCTATCACTTTATTACATCATGTATAATTCACATTAAATTAGGCATAATTAGGTTAAGAAATGACAGACTTATGTTATGACTCTTCTCCTTTTCCTGAATCATTATTTTTTCCTTCAGTAGAATGAAATTTAGCATGCTCTAAATCAGATCCACCTTCTACTGAGCACTTCCTTAATGGATTTGGATTTGACTTTTTACAGACACATTATGATTCACTATGCTGCATTACATAGAAAAGGAGATAATATAAGGGAATACTTCTGAAACTGAATGAAGAATGATTTATTTATTTATTTATTTATTTTGCTATCACCAACATAATATGAGCAAGTTTCATTTTTTTGTCTTTTTAATTGTACAAAATTAATGTTGCCTGCTTTAAGCTGTCATTTGTAGTCAGCAAAAGTCAGCTTTTGCTTATGGATTGGATAGTTCCAAATTATGAATACTGTCAGGGAAATTACAGGTAGTATCGTGTGAAATTCCTTCCTGTGCAAAACGCTAGCACAAAGATCTGTGCATAAGTTAAACAGTACTTTGAGAGCTGAAGTGATGTCAAAGGAATAGAATGAAACAACAATAACAACAAAATTAATTTGCTTAAATTGTTGCAATAGTCACAAGTAGCAAATTAATGAAGAGATATATTAGCAATTTTTATTAATTAAAAAATGTTTGAAAATGAACAAAAGGTTCCATTCAAAGAGCATCATGTCTATCCAAAAAGACCAGCTGAAAACATATGTGACCTAAATTCTGCATAAACTTTTGCAGTAACCATGAGTAGCAAGCTAATTGAAAAAGTAATGGATTGCATTAACCTAAGACCATTATTAAATATAATATTTCACTGACTTGTTCACAAAGAGTTAATTTAATCAGACAAAGTTTGATGATAGAACCAAAGTCACTGAGTTTGACTGAAATGTAATGGAAGCTGTAGGCATGGATTTACTGAGGAGACTGAGTTCTTCTTCCTGTTCCTATTGTGAAGCTGAACATTTAAATACTCTGAAAGAGAGGATTGAATTTCTGTTGCAACTTTGCTTCCAAGCATGGAAACAACTGAATTGTGGTAACAACGAACCGTCAAATCAAAACTGGGAGTGGCAAAAACTGTGTGATCCAAAATACTGACTAGAAAGTCAGTAGTGAATGGCAATGGAAGAGATACTGTGTTGCTATTTGCAAAATGTTGACATAATGGAATAATCTTTTTCTTTTTTTCTTCTTCTTTTTTACTAGGTCAATTATAGAAAATATGACAATTCCTATTCAGCACAGGGAGACAGAAGACAAGTTTTAACACAAGTAAAACTAAATGATCTATTTCAACTAGCCCTATTTTTATTTTTACTTTTATTTTTAATTTTTTATTTTTAATTATAGACTGTTTTCTGAAGCATTGCAGTGCAGATTGTTATTCAGGATATGAGGAAAAATAGTATGGCATTGATTTTTAACCCCTGGAGTTTGTGCTGTTGTGTGTTATGGAAACACCCAGGAAACAGTTAATTCAGTAGCAAGTTGATAGCTTATCCTCACATGTTTGAGAATCATTAATAAACATTGTTATTTGGGATTTGGCTGTACCCATGTACTTCCTTCATATGAATATGGACTCGACTTAACAAATAGTGATCAAAGCAAAACTGCAGACAATTGCAGAACAGAGAATACTTGCAGAGAGTTTTTGAAAGTGCAATTAAGTATACTTCTATAAGGCAGTATCTCTTTCAAGTAACTGATAATGGCACTTCATATTACCCAGGCACTACCTACTTTCTATCTGTTACCAAGGGCAAAACAAGATATATTTTGTAATAATGAACTGTAAGAAAATGTATAAAAGCTTAGTGCTTAGTTTGCTGTCTAAGCTCATTATTTACATTTTTTAAAAAAAATGTTCCCATGGAAATCCACAATTTATAATGCAAATGTAATTGCAAAAAATAACAAAAATTTGAATAAATATATCATACAGCCATATTGCATGAATATCTCTCATAGAAGTTAACAGGTGATTTATGTTGCTGTTATGCCAATTGTGGGCTTTACAACACGCTGTGCCTTAAGATACATAGCCAGACACAGAAACGCAATTCTTAGGTAACTTGAAACAATTAAAAATCTTAGAATTGGGGAAATTACTGAAATCCAAAGTATGTTGATTCATTACCCTGCAATCCTAAAGAAAATGCAGAGATCAACCAAATGGATGCTGTGGTGAGAGATGACATCAAAACATGTGTACTCTGTCTCCATCTGCTGATGGGAGGAACTTTTCTTAATTGTGTAGGAGGAAGAGTTTTGGAAATAAAAAGTGGACACTATCTTTATTCTTTTACAATAGTGACTGCAAGACTATTGATAAAGTGAAGACAACTTGATGAAAATACATATTTTAAAACAAAAAAAAAAAGCACTTACATTTACTGACTTACATTGTGTTACAGCTGTTGTAAATATGACTTCATTGTATCTTGAGAAAGACAAAACCCATGCAGAGGTTAATGCTGGTCATATATGTACTATACAGCCTTAATATGACAGCTTGGTTTCCAAGCTTGGAAGCAGAGAGAATTTTGTAATTTCTAAGCTCCACATCTTTGAGGATCCAAACAATTAGTTTCTTTCCTTCTTTCACCTTGGCTGCAGATGGATAAATTTTGAGGGATGGGAAATCTGGGAATTCAGTGGAAGTGGTGGAAGTACTTCAGATGGACCAGTCTATTACTAGTTTCAAAGTTTGTCAGATTGCCTTTAACAATGCCTTCATTACTGGTAATATCATATAAATGAACTTTTAGCTCCTGAAAAGTTGTCTCCTTGCATTTCAGCTTAAAAGGTCACAAACTCTAAAATGTTCATTCACTAAATGAATTGTTTAACTCAAAAATTGGCATAATTCTTTCTGACTTGCAAACAGCAAATGAATTAAATTCCTTTTGAGATACTTAACCCCAATGAGCTACTTGTATCTATGGAGCTGGCTTACCTGCAAAAACTGTAAATGACATCTTTTGTTTTGTTAACTGACACTGCTGGTTTTGAAAACAAGTTCAGTATAGACCTTTATAGTGTTGGCAAATGAACCAATTTAATAGGCTTTACTTATTCAAACTAGAAATTAATCGTATTGTTTGTAAATGGTGTGGGAGTAATAGAACTGAAAATGAAGTATTTTATTTATCTAGAGAGATGTTCTTACGTGATTGCAGCAATGTAAACTTTCTACCCTGGCCCTACTATATGTCTAAGAACCAAGTTTAATTGTCTGTATTAAAAAAAATAATAATCAATATTTAGCCCTTTTGCTGAGAAGCTTAATGTGTTAGGTCAGAGGTTGTTAGTATTAGGTCAGAGGCTGGACTCAATCAATGATCTTGAGGTCTCTTCCAACCTAGAAATTATGTGATTCTGTAATTCTGTTTATTACCACAAGCCCAACTTTGGAAGATATTCTGGCATCTCCACTAGTGTTAGTGGGAATTTCTGATGAGTATAGTGAAGCTCTGAAAAATCTCTTTAGAACTTAGGCCCATGGAAACTTGTTGTTGCTGTTGGAGGAACATGTATCATGCTGGATCAGATGGCCTGAGAGGAATGAGGCTTTGGCACATGCACTCACTCTGGTTGTTGTCAGCAAGGACACAAGGACCCTCTGACCCATGGTCTGATTCCAGCTGCTGGCACCACAGACGTGCACATGGCATGGTGTAGACAGTCCCTCACCCAAGACAGTTTGAAAGGAATTTAAGAAGAAAATGGGTCAGACCATGCTGATCAGGAGCAGACCATGGCTTGTCTGCATGCTGACTGGAAAAACATCCATTTGAGACTGGCCTTTTTTATCCCCTTACCCCTCTACTTCCTCACATTTGTTCCTCCCCAGAACACCTAAATCACTCCTTTTCAAGCTTTAGTTCCTCCCCTGATCATCCTGTAATAAATCCTGCACAATGCCCAAATGTTCTTCCCCATAATGTGTTCTACACCCTAGGTAGCAACCTTCTAAAAGGGGATGGGTTGTGATGGGCCTCACACCTAGGCAATGGGGCTGAGGGTCTCCTGGGACAGCCCTGGGAAGTGTCCAGAGAAGATGTTTGCTCCTTGGGAGTTGGTAGCTTGGGTTCCTGCCTGCCATTGTGTCCTTGTGCTCCTCTGGGCATGAGATGGGCCTGTGATGGCCTGGTAGTAGCCCAGCATGGTTATGTGGGCTCCACCTCCGACATTGTCTCACTGTGTTCCTCTATGAGTATGCAGATGAGCCATTATCACATAGCCTTACAGCTAACAAAGCTGTTTCTCCACCATTTGGAAAAGCCAAAACCTATCTGACAGGACTCAGTGGGTGATTTTGGAATGGTTGAACATTTTATGGGACTTCATTTTGTAATTGGGTGTGATAGTTGGCATAGGCAGCAACCTCTCCAGCCACCATTTGATTTTATGTGCAATTCCATTTCTGTGCCCAAGAATGTTCCCAGTCATGCTTTGATTTACTGGGGTAGATGTAACTATGGAGGCTATGAGAAATGACCTAATGGTCTCATTTTTGTTCACTGCAGGGCGGTGTTCCCAGCAGAGTAATACATTGCACTAATTAACCATCTCTTTCTGGTGCTCTGAGGAGAGATAACAGAACTGATTGGGATTTGTCATTTGCACAAGTTTATCTTCTTACTGAAGGGCTGGTTCAAGTACTGGCAAGGTAGTAGAAATAAATGCAGTGCAAATAGCGAACCTAAACATGCTAATACACAGCTGGGGAAAGGCTACTGGGTAAGAGCAGTGAGACAGTTCCATGCTCACCAGTTTCCCTTTGCTCTCCTAAGAGGGAATTTAAATTAACCTAAATCTGTTCTTTCACATCCTTCTTAAGTTTATGTAGTAAATCATTGTGCACGTATTTTGTCCTGTTCTTGTAGTGTACTACACTTTTGCTGATTATCAGTATATGAAGAAAGTGATTCTATAAAAAAAAAAAAAAAAAGTGTCTCTGTGAGCCAGAGACATCTCTGTATAGGAGTCTGGATAAAGTGCATATTTTTCTATTAGATTGAAAAGTGCCACAAATTAATGATTATTGCTATTTGTGATCTTTAGTTTGAACTCATTGCTTTAGTGTGAAAAAACAGAGAAATTCTAAAACTGAATTGATGAAGAATAAACCACAAACAGATATCCATCTACAAAAGTTTCTTATTCGTATTTATTGTTCTGCATTTATGGGTGCACTGCTGTGGGTGCACCTAGAAAATAAAAATGCATGTTGCTGAAACAATCCTGTTTATTCACATTCTTGAGTTCAGCAGGTTTTGAATATATTGTGAAGATGGTGCTGGGGCATTGCTGATTTTCAGACCTGTCATTTCTACAGAAAAGTTTCTTTCATTGACAAGTAAAAAGGTATTTTTTCCAACTTCTCACTCCAAAAGCAATTAGGAATCTTAAAGTCAAGCACCCTAATACAACAGATGGTTTCTGCTCTCAGTTACACCTGATGAACTCCATTATCTTCTGTTCTGCCCTAATTACATATATACAAACTCATTCACTTGACCTTGCTGACCCTGCCATTAGAACTTTAATTAACTCTTGTAACCATGATTCACGGCCCATAACAGAATGCAAGTCACTTTATCCTGGCTAGGTAGGCAATTGGGACTAAAAGTATATTTTTGATGCATTAAGCATTTGTTTGTGATCACTGAATAGGAGGTTGAATATAGATGTATTTAGTAACTCAATGAAACATCTATATATATTTATATTTTTGACTGCTGCAGTGTAAGCAGACATGCCATTAAGCTCAGAAACCTGATAAATTCTCTCATCTAAACAATTTTTACTCAATTTTACTGCTCCTCTGACATTAGATCCACCTGATATTTGTCAGAAAACAACAACAAATTGTATTTATGACATCTCCAAAATATATTTCAACAGATCTTGAGCACAGCTCCAATTTAATAGAATTCATTATTAAATGGTTTTCTGCTGGATAATAGCTAATGACATCCTTATATGAATCTCAGCAGCCTAAATCTTCTTTAAATCCAATTTTTCGCATCAGATTGCTCAAGTTTTCAATGTTCCAGGGTTTGCCCTGCCAATTCTGGATATGCTAAAATTGGAGGACCTGTGCTGCTTTCTGACCTTTTTTCCACCCCTTGTTTCCTGCCACTCACTGTGGTTAGCTGCTCTTTGGCATATGTTCTAGACTGGCAGATGTCAATTGGCCTCCAGGTATTTCATCTCCATGGCTAAGGAATTGGCTCCCAGTAGAATTTAGATATGCAGAACTCATACCTTTTTATTCTTTTCAAATTAGGTTTTGGGGACATTGTTTTCTGACGCTGGTTTGAATGGTTTTTATACTTACTATGAAATCTATGGAATCACTTGAGCAGGAGGAAGGGCAGAAGCCTTTCCACTTGGTATTTGAATCAGTGAGACATTTATCTGTAGAGTAAGGTAACAGCATTTTTCCAAGTCAGGTACATTTGCTGAAATGATACGTATGGTAATAATAGTAAAGCAATTAATAGTATAGTAACAAAGACCATTTAAGTACTACAAGCAGATAAATGTCCAGTTATGCTTATGAATAGCCAAATTAGCACTAGAAGTAGGGAAAATAAAGCCACTTACGTAAGTGCATAAGTGCTACCAGGCCATCCACCACTAAAAATACATCTTTTTTGCATTTCCTGAGCAGATTCTAGTAGCTGCTTTGGGTTAGGAGGTATGGAATGCGGCTGCTAGTGGTGACTATTCTTTCTATTAGTAACTCATAACCTTAATACAAACAATCTGACTTGGCTATGTCTTCGCTTTTCCCACATGAGCAGCTGCTGTTCCAATTACTGAGACTACTCAGGTAGGGCTTGAGTTTTGCTATGTAAAAATTTTCAACAATAGTACATTTCTGGTATTCCCAGAGGGATGGACAGGACGGGGAGATGTGTGAATTGAAAGGTGTCTGATTGTCAGTATTTTGCTTCATCTTCTATGCGTAGGTGATACATATCTAGCACTGCACAGAAAGTGTTACTGCAATTTTAAGTATTTTTTCATTAGATAGCCAGCTTGAGTCAGAAATTTTTTCCTATCTGAGTGTACAGTGCTGGGTAAACATATGAAGTTACTCTTTAAGGCTTTAAAATAATTTACACCTAATAATACATGTTTTCGTACACCTCAGATGATTTAACACACCCTGGTATTTAAAATAGCATATAAAGTACTGTGTTCAAAATATTTGCCACTAGATGGCAAACTGATTGTATGCAGACTTCCACACAAAGGGAATGTATCTGCTGTTTGCTAGGTGACCAGGTGAACGTATTGCATCAAATTTATCCTTCCACGACTCCCTTGAACCAGTGGAATTATACCAGAGAAAGAGACGGCTCTTTAACCTCAGGTACTGAAAGCGCCTACAGTAAGTAAATATCATATTTGCTTCGGTTTGCTTGTCTAAATCAAGTCTGTTATACTACATCTTTTAACTTTACATCACACAGCCAAAATGCAAGAGTTCAGGCCCATCGTTCTGTTTTAGGTACCAGCTATGTTCTATGATACTTTAGAGGTAGTGAGTGGCACATCCTGACAGCGACAGAACAGACTTGATGATCAAAATCCCCTCTTACATGTACTCAGCTGTACATGACACATGTAAATGCTCACATTTTACAAGGCCCAATCCTTCGACTGCCACAAATCTCTGATGTAGAGACTTTTACATCCATCAGTTCACACTCAGCCTCAGCTAGGACCTCTTATTATGTTATCCTTTCCTTTTTCCTCAAAATATTGCAATAATTAATGGCTTTTCTACACAGCAGCTGCACATTTCCATTCATGAGTGCTATTTGCAGTCACTTATAAAAACACAATAACCTACTCAAGATCTTGTTTTTTTTTTCAGTTTCACACCAATGCTACTTTACTGTTGCTATCAATATGCAAGCAAATATTTTATGATCCCATATTAAATCTAATTGGCAGAGGCTTTATGTCTGGTAGTATACTTTTCTATTGTGTGTTGGTCTGACAGCACCAGCCAGAAACAATCAGAGATCTCTTTCAAAAGCAGGAGTTAGACAAAATCAATCTTGTTTACCATATTTTACTTTCTTACATTAGCAGACTTATATAAATATCTCATCTCTACTTTGCCATTAACTGATGCTAGTGTCCATCTTTTATTAGTTTCTATCCGGAATTGGAGTTTTCACAGGAGTTATAGTCCACATTATTACCTGAATTAGCATATTTGAGATTAAGCCATTCTTAAAGGCAAAGGATCAGCAGTTGTGCTGTCTTAAGGAAATAGGCTGGCAATTCTGACCCAAGATTTATTTTTAATACTAGTTTTGGCTTACTGGTGCTATGCTATCACAAATAAAATTGGGGTTCTGACACTGATATAATTTCTATTGTTGTTGCAAACTGTCAGTATTTAACAATACGCAGGGAGTTTAGGACACATGTCAGAATCTCAGTCAAGATTTATTTTAAAAATGTAGACTGAATAGGTGTGTGTCTCCCTTTGGTTTTACCAAGTTTGCTTCTAGTGAACTGTGATGCTTATCTCCACCCTACATGGACCTCAAAGATATTGTAGGCAATGCCCTTAGTGTGTTTGTTAAATAACAGCTATGCAGGAAAACAATCACTACAATTAGATCTCATGCATGGGGCCATTAGTTATTCACCAGTAAGAATCAGTAAGGCATTTTTTCTGCCTCATGAACAATTAGCAACATGCATTTTTCGTCTGAAGTACCAAAGGTCAAGCACATCTGAACAGGGGACCTCACACAGAATGGATTAATGCTTTATCGATGTGCAGAGGATCTTTGATTTTAGATTCCTGCTTAATATTAGATTTGCAAAGTACTTTAGAAGACTTCTGTAATGTAAAGTGTGGTTCATCTTCTGAGATCACATCACCTATGGAGCCTTCTGCTCTCACTGTGACTTGGGGAACAGGTGTCACAACCTTATGTGTCCTGTTTTCTGGCTGTGGCTAAAGAATCTCTTACTTTTCTGGGCATTGAACCTTCATCTAATTTAAAATCTTAATTTTGAATGTAATACAGTAACAGATCTGGCTTAAACCTAATAGTTTGTGTTGCACAGGAGATAAGACTACAGCAGCTAACGGTTCCTTCTGGCTGTAGACAGTGAAAACAGATATCACAACTGCTGAAACTTGCAAGTTTACCTCATTAGAATGTCAAAAACAATGTTTTCAGATTTTTAGCCAAAATGCTGGACCATTGATCTGTATACACTGATCTGTATACACTGACTTTCCTTGAAACCTTAGACTTTCTATAACTTTTCTCACATGTAGAAGGTAAGGGGGTCCAGTTACATGAAGCAACTGGTTTTATGGTTTCAAGGGGCTCTTTTAAATATAATGAAATGAATGATTAAAAAGTATTCAGTATCTTAGATTGTAATATTTCATGAACTTTTTCAATGCAAGACATTGTCTTCTCAAAGGAAAATTGCTTAGAGAAAACACCTGCAATATTTTAGATATGTAATTCAAATTCCACAACACTCTCACAGCCTAGAAGGCTGAAATCATTTTTCTGTAACAGATTGTTAACTCTTCCTATGACAAAGGAATGTTTTTGTTTTTGTTTTGAGACAGTGTGCATAATTCCTCATCTGTGACTAAAATAGCAAAAATCACTCCTTATTTTTGAGTGACTTTCGTAGAAGAGACAAAAAATATCTCTGTTGTTTTAAAAGTTGTATATATATATACATATATATATATATATATATATATAAAGAAGTTATCATGAGTTTGCTTGTTCTTCCCATAGACTTTATGTGTGAACTTTAGGAGGCCTCAACCTTCCTGTGCATGTCAGTAGTCTTCAGTTACACAGGAGAATAATATTTCCTCTACTATAAATTTACTTGGATGTTTGGTTCATGCAGAGGTGAAATTAGACCTGCTAATGCAAGATGCCAAACTGCGTAATTACATTTAAACTTTACTATCTCCAATTCTGATGTTATTGAATTTGTGTTGTTGTTGTTGTTTCTTTGTTTATTTTTTAATTACAACATCATTAATTGCAAACATCACTCCAGGATCAGGAGCATCCTCTGAGCTTGACTTCAGCTGAACCAAGTCTTTTTATGTTTTCCCTTGTGTAACACTTTGCTTTCAGTCTTGTGGCCTGAGAAGTTGCAACCAAGGTGTTCTGCTGTTAGGTACTCAGATGAGTATGTAATACCTGAGTCACTAAAAGATATAAAGAGCTCCTCTGAGCTTCATCCTCCCACACTACTACAAAATCTTTCTTTTCTACCTCAGGTTTCTGGCTCTATATCTTCCTACATTAGCTGTCATTTAATAAACTCTGCTTGGGTATGAAAGAATCACAGTCTGGATTTCCTGAATTTTAAGATGAAATGAATGCAACACTTCAAGCTATTGTTCCACTGGAATTAATTGGTCTACACGATATTTTACTGTAACTCCAAACTGTTCTTTGGTATCTATCCAAAAGTGGAGGTACTATTTTAGTTACAAAGCTTAACTACGTAGTTTTTTCTTCAGTAAATGCAAGCTACAATGGTTTTCTCATTCCAGAACTATTGTTTTTTTTCTCCTTATGTATTTAATTCAAGAACCTAGTTGACCCCTTGTGTGAGATGAATCACAGTCTAACCAAAAAAGTGCCAAAAGCCCTGTAGGATTGAACTAAATGTTCAAGTTGAAACAAACAAACCAGTGCAGTTTTGCATAACTAAGAGAGTTGTTTATTGAGGTATTCGGCTTGAAATGAATTGTGGAATAACCAAATTAAATTACGTTTCTCTATTTGGAGACACATCTGGACCAAAGGAACAGTTCAAGGTGAGAAGCACTGTCTGTTGTAGAATGGGAAAGTGAGAGCTTGAAGTCAAAACTGGTTTGTAATGTTCAGTGTCCAATTCAAGGTGCCAAGGACCTGACTTTTGAATTCATTATGTCTGAAGTGTTGTTCCAGTGGAATTCAAGTGCAGCTCTGACTAGCCAACACTATTTCAAACTAGATCTCAGATCTCTGGGTGGCTCTCTGGAAATATGCAATTAGTGACCATCTGGAAAAGTTAGATTCAAATTATTTTAGTCATATGAGACCTCTGTCAGAGGTTCTATCTTTGCCTCTGCAAAGCATCATAATTTTCAGCATCTCCATTCAGGTAGCTTTCTTTCTGGCAATCCACTGCTTAACACCTTTCACACCTTCTGACTACTAGAGCTGATGAAGCAGTAGTTTGGTAATTTCTTTCAATTTATAACCTTGTGGAAAAACAGATGAGATTTCTTATAATGGGGTTCACTGAGTAAGGCTGGGTTTCTGCAGAAGTAGTGTATGATGATGCCACAATAGTATATCATCATGCTTGTACCCCAGGATTCAAATTAAGGGTTCAAAAGCATTATCAGCATGAGTATTTTCCATGTGCTACCTGCTTGCATTTAACCTTGCATTGCACCTTTAAAATCATGGTTTAATGTTCTGTCTGATTCCTATTCCCAGCCTTCTTTATGTGTTATACATTTATGTCTTCTTACCTAACTGAATAATTCAGCTTCCACTGACCAGCTCCCAAACTTCTAATTAGCCCTCCTGCTAATCCCTGTTTTAGCTAGTGATTCTTTTCAACCCCATTCCCTGAAATCCTTGTCTATACTTCCTCTTTCTCTCCACCTTGGTTGTTTGTCATCCTCTAAGCCTCTTCCATGCAAGCTCCCAGTCCCCATCTCCTGCCACACATGGCAAGTCATGAAGAAGAAGAAAAGAAAAGAAAAGAAAAGAAAAGAAAAGAAAAGAAAAGAAAAGAAAAGAAAAGGAAAGGAAAGGAAAGGAAAGGAAAGGAAAGGAAAGGAAAGGAAAGGAAAGGAAAGGAAAGGAAAGGAAAGGAAAGGAAAGGAAAGGAAAGGAAAGGAAAGGAAAG
>CM021733.1:61254855-61286831 GCA_011075105.1 Heteronetta atricapilla | reverse complement strand
AGGAAAGGAAACGAAAGGAAAGGAAAGGAAAGGAAAGGAAAGGAAAGGAAAGGAAAGGAAAGGAAAGGAAAGGAAAGGAAAGGAAAGGAAAGGAAAGGAAAGGAAAGGAAAAGAAAAGAAAGAGAAGAGAAGAGAAGAGAAGAGAAGAGAAGAGAAGAGAAGAGAAGAGAAGAGAAGAGAAGAGAAGAGAAGAGAAGAGAAGAGAAGAGAAGAGAAGAGAAGAGAAGAAGAGAAAAGAAAAGAAGAGAAAAGAAGAGAAAAGAAAAGAAAAGAAAAGAAAAGAAAAGAAAAGAAAAGAAAAGAAAAGAAAAGAAAAGAAAAGAAAAGAAAAGAAAAGAAAAGAAAAATAGAGCATTTTTAGTATGGTCAACACAACACACTTTTTGTCTGGCCTTACAGGCTTTTATCTGCCATACAGGCTTTTATCTGTAAATTGAAAAACAAACAAGAATTTAATCAAATGAAGAAAACACATGTGGGAAGAAAAATTTCAGTCCAAAACACATTTGGCAAAGTTATAAGTAATTAGAAGAAGGGTCATGGAGTGAGAAATGTTGGGGACAGCTTCATGCAGATGGCAGTATCAGATCCAATCATAATACATACAGTTACAAACACTGTGTACTGGCTCCAGTGGAATAGCTTCCAAGGTGCCAAATATTGAAGCAACTTCAAGCTTTGTGTTTATAATGATGAAGAATATTCAAACAAAAATATATGCATAAAAATGTGCTTTCAAATACGTATTATCATCCTGATGGAATTACTAAAGTCTAAGGGCAACTTTTCCAGTGTTTTTTAAAATTACCAAGTGTGTAAAGTATATAGGAAAATTGTATTATATATTCTCATATAGATTGTATATAATGCATAATAATTATATTAGATAATGCATAATAATTACAAGGTTATGCTCCTATATCTTTTAATTTAGAATATTCCTCACTGACCCAGCTCCAGGCCCCTTAGTACTTAGTTCCAGCAGGCCACGTTTGTTTATGTGTGTGTATCCAGTCATCTTCTATACATCGGAATGAGAAGTTATCATATAGAAAAGATTATATGTTTCCTCACCTTGAAGACTGGAATTGATAATTTATAAGCAGGACTCAGTATGACTTTTATTTTACTCAATATATCTGAACAATATAATTAAATTTTTCAAAGTAGCTAATGACTCCCAGATGCAGTGGTTATTATTGTAAAGCACCCCATATGACTCCTTTGAAACCTTTTTTCATGGTGCCACTGGTAGAACTGACTGGAAGAGCTCACTAATCGAGGTCTTTTGAGTTCAGGAGCACTGAGAATTCCTGTAGCTGGGGTCTACAGACATTAATATTTTTGGGGGGGAGGGGGTTGCAGGTTGTCTTTTTTTGTTGTTGTTTTTCTTGCTGATGAAAGACCATGTGATTCATATCCTCACAGCCAACACAGCATGGGCTTGGCTTGCCAGAGGGGCAGGGGAGATACCCTGTTCTGTCAGGAAGCAATGATTTTTTGCAAACTGGTTTATCAAAAACTATTTTCGTGTTGGTGACTCTGCTTGCTGGGCATAATTACTTAGCAGATGAACTGAAGTGCAAAAGCTATGTTCAGAAGTCAAAAATGGAAATATTTGAATGAGTTCCTTATTTCCCCATCTCCAAGGAGCTATCTGTGGCCCACAGAGGCTTTTATATATGGATGACAGAGACCTCTTCAATTTGACATCCAAGTCTAGAGGTTCTCTTCAAGTTATGTTGGGACTGGAGTGAATGGGGTGGGTGACCAGGGACAGGAGCTGTTGCTGGAGCTCAGGAAATCTCCCAGCTGTGCATTCCAGACACGGATGAGCCTCAGCTGCTCATACATGCTGCACAGTTGTGCAAAGTCACGGCGAGTTCACTTCCCTGGGCTGGTATATTGCTGTATTGCACTGGGTGTGCTTTTAGGGATGACAAGCAAATGAACACTTGAGCTGACACAGAGCCCTGGAAGCTGAGAAAAGATAGGGTTGAGGAAATTAAATTTTTGTTATGTGATCTGCAGCCTAATGTCTCTCCCATTAAATAGCCATCCTTAAAAAAAAAAAAAAATGCAAACACCTATTAGAGAATTTGATTAAGGTTTGAGCAACTCAGTTCCTCTATTATGCATTTTGAAAACTGCACTTTGAAACAAAATCTCCTATGTTTTCCAGTTGCCAAGTATGGGATTAATTGCAGGTAAATTTTCAATTACTATAGTGAATGGTATACCCTGTTAAATTGAAACTGTCAGTATAATTCTTACTTTCTTTATAGTTCAGTTTTGAAATGTTTCCTTTTAGAAAGCTGCAAATTCAGAATTCACAAAGCCTTTGAGCCCAACAAGAAAGAAGTACATGAGTTTGGCGAATGTGTACTGGTCATTGCAAGCCTTTCAACAGACAGGGCTACACTCAGCAGTTTGATATAATATTACTGTAGCTTTGTTCAATTGCTTTAAGTTATGTGGCTTACTTTTGGTCATATGTATCAGTCTTTCCTAATGAGAAGTTGACAAGTATGTATTAAAATACAATGAACATTTTTACTTTTTCTTAACATTCATAATATTAGAGGTGCTTGCACAGCCTCAGCTCAGTGTATGAACAAAAAATACACTTAAACTCAAGAGGTTTTGGATCCAGAAACAGATTATTTTTAGATGTGGGCAAAGGTTTCAAAATGGTCTAAAATGTTTTTGAGCCCAGTTCCCACTGGGAATTAATTTCATTGATTTCTATGGGCTTTTGCCTGACCATTCACTGAGCTGATTTAGAAGTACATTTTACCCTCTGATTTTTGATTTCACTTCATTTCAAACTAATATATAATGAATGACCACACTGTTACAATCTCACAAGAATATATAGAGCATAAAACAATTACACTGATTGGTACCCTCTTGTCTGTAGTGTGGCCCTTATTTCAAAACATCCAGGTGTTATCTGACACACTAAGCACTTGAAATACAGGTGTGATTTACTGGGATATATGGACTATCTGATTAAGTGTGCTAGCTGGAGATATCTCCAGTTACTGTGCAGATTTGATATACTGCACATTCTATTTACCTTCTTCATCTACTGCAAATTTCTACTGTAGATTTGGTTTTGAATTCAGTCCATGTTAGAATAGAAGCAAGAAAAATTATTTTGATGGTTCTTCAATAACCAGTGCAATATGACCTTGTCGCCTTGATTAGTTTTCAGAGAACAGGGCTCTACATCATGGAGAATGCTTAGTTTTAGCTGTCATTGACAGACTCAGTTGAGATAGTTTTGAGTCATTGTGTGCTGAATTGGAGCCAACCTCAAGTGGCAACTGCAGCCTAAATTTGCCTCAAGTAGCTACTTTGCATCTGCGTTAAGGCAGAGTGGCTAACTAGTAGGGAAAAAAAAAAAAAAAAAAAAAAAAAAAAAAAAAAAAAAAGTTTTTGCCCCGTCTATACTACATTTGATCTGTTATATTTCTACTTTGTCGGTTAAGCAACCAAATCTATTCATGCATCTGCTTCAGAAACACCCCCCATATACTATAAACTACTTACAGCTAAAAGGTGGCAAATGTAAATTTTAGATTAAATGATTTTCATTTTAATGTCCTATTTTCAGTCATTCATTACTTACAGAAATATTTTAGGCTGAAATTTTGCATGCTTAGCCTCAGCCAACATTTATTTTTTCACCTATTAGAATATTAGGGAGAAAAAGACCCTATTCTGAAAGAATTCTTACCTCATTAAAAATAATTAAATAAATAATTTTATCAACAATATAGCTAAGAATTTGAAATAGAAATTGGCATGGAAATATTCATTACTTCAGAGTACATCATGCTCTTATCGTGAGGGAAATTAATTCTGATTTAACTAAGCTTTAAGGATTCGTAAGTTGACTTTAAGCACCAGTAATAGTAGGTCTAGTTAAAGAAAGGTGTTCTTATTGCACATATACTATTGGTTTAGGAACAGATTTTCTTGGTAAAACTAGTCTGTTTGTGTTGTGGAATATTAAATATTCACAGTTACCATATTATACTGCTGGCTTTTAGCTTTAAAGAGAACTACAACTTACATTATTTGGAATATACCGTGGCAGCTTGTGAATTTGCTAGCTGTGCAAAAGAGAGGTGGGGACAGCAGTTGTAAATACACATTGGTTTGAATTCCAGCTGAGCATCTACCTTGCCTGCAACGCGCGTATGCATGCATCTATTGCTATAAGCATGTCTCAACATATTGGCTATTACAGCAGGAGTAGCAGCATGTGCAATAAGTTTATATAATGTTTCCTAGCCTATTCAAATCTGCAGCTGCAGATTCCCTGATGTGTGCAGAACTGTGCTGACTAAAGCTCTGCTCTGATAGGTTGTAGTAATGTAGACAAAACTGTACAGTACTGTGGCCTATTTGAGAAATGAAAAAATTTTAATTTTGCTTAAACAATTTTTGTATGCAGCTACTTTTTCTCAGGCCATGTCATCCTACATCAATCTTCTGATACAAATGCAGAGCGTGTTACACAGAACTGGATATCCATCTTCCCTGCAGAAGGACACTGCAGCAGAAAGACAAAACTGTTCATGTTTTCGCTCACATGCATGTAAACCATTATACTGCAGAGCTCCTTGGATGCCCATTGTATACCACATATGATACATTTTATTTGTAAAATCCACTTACATAGGTGCTTTCTGATTTCAGGAAATTATACAACAAATACCATTTTATTCTTATGTGATCTTGTTGTTATACATGTGGGTCAGTCTATTTTTATGTGTGCTTATATAACTCAATTATTTGTTCCCAGCTGAAATTTGGCTTACATTCCACAAAGGAGAGCAACCCTGTTACTTGCAAAAAGATTGTGTGTTTTATTATAAATAAATATACATATATATAGAAATGTATATATACATATAATATGCAATTATAGCACTGTAATTTTAAACTCTTCTTGCTCATTTGGATATATTTAGGTAATAACTCTTTTAAATTGGATGGATGGTCAGAGATACTACATCCTGGCAGGTGAAGTCAAGTCAGAAATATTATGAATTTATAAAGGGATCATCATCACGTTGTAGGAGACAGCTTTTGCCAATCATTTCTGGACTGAGAATTGTAATTCCAATATTTACAGAGTAATGTTATGCATATATATGTTAACTCACTTATTGGTTAATTATATATATATATATATATGTTTATATATATATATATATATATATGTTTATATATATATATATGTTTAAATTGCACTCTAAGGAACATCCTTCACTCCACTAATATTCTAGAAAGCTTTAGCTCCAAGCCCAGCAGGTAACAGAAGTGCCAGAACGTTGTGCATTACGCTTTAGCCATTGCACATAGCCCCTAGGTGAGGTTTGTGCACTAACAGTATCCTTGCATGTTATCATCACTGTGATTACTTCTGTGAGTAAAGCAAAGAATATGCATGGAGATTTCAGGATGATCAGATGTTTATGGAATTACTAGTTACATCCCTGCTTGCCCGGATGAGAGGGGAAGACATTTTCTCCTTGGAGCCAGAAAAGTCCATCATAGGTTTTTAGGCAACAATCTCAAAATTCTTCTGTGCTTTCAAATGCTTGCAAATTTTAAGTGTTTACTGGATATGTGCTGGCACCCCTAAATGCAATATTTATGCACTGCAAGCCTAGAAGTCTTTCAGTCTTAACTTAATTTTATTAGTTTCAATACTTGGAAGTTAGGTAAAATAGGGTAGATATGCCTCGCCATACAGTACTACAATTGTTAAAACGATTATATGGTTCATGTTCATATGCCACAACATCCTCTTTCTAAAATTTCAGCCACAGAGGATTTTCAGTTTGCAAAGATTTCCTTGGGGGTAGGAAGTCAGGAGGACTTAAGTATTCCATAAACCTTGCCTTTGAACATGTGCACATGAACTAGTTTAAATAAAAGCATATTTTTGGAAGTTGCATTCTTGAATGCTTGGTATACACATAAATACATCAGTTCTGTTGTCATTGGATAGTGAAATGAAATCATTTTGTGGTAAACTGTAAATATAAACCGGCATGAGCAGATTCGTCCATGAACAGGCATCAGCCTGTACAGACTTCTAGCATATGCAGTTTTGTACTCAAAGCAAAAAGAATATCCTGTCTGCTTTGTTGTGGTAGCCAGGAGACTGCATTCTCCATTAAAACATGTTTGTTGAACCTTGAAATCTACAGTAGGCAGGTACTCCCTTCTCTTACTATTGTGCATCATTATTTTTCTAAGAATACTCATGCACAGTCCTTGTTATTTTCTAGATAATAAATGAGATTTTGGCAGATTATTTTCCTAGCATGTGGGGTTAGAGCATGACATAAGAGTCCAGAATCAAAACTCTATTTTACTTAAATGAGGCCACTATTTCTATTTACATACCTCAATCCACAATAGCAAGTATATAGCAACAATGCCCGCTACTCCAGCCAAGCAACTGTAAGAGTCAGCTCTTCAGAGCCTGATGACTCAGGATTGGTGACAATGGAATATGAATTTCTCAGATTCTGAACAAACCATTTGTTGTCAGGCTCAGAAACAGGTCCTATTAATATTTGCTATTGCTTGTCAAAGAGTGGAATGCTGTTGCTCCATATCCATGTGACATGACGTCACTGGAAAAATGTTATAAAGGCTGCACTTGTTGTTCTACACGGGAGGTTGGGTCTAGAAGCTAACAGGAGATGCTCTGCCTATTGCTTTGCTTGCAATCATATTTGGTAGGTCGACCTACTGAATACCTGTTTTGTTACAATCCTAACTCTGAACACTCCAATAAGGAAGACCTCTTATTAATGTCCAGAAAGCCTTAATTCAATGTTTGCTAGAGCCTAGCTGCATTTCTGTTTTCCTTCTGCTGTCATTAACCATAGTGGCCAGGCTCTTACATCAGCCATTTCAAGGTGAAACCTGTTTGTTTGGAGTAAACCCTGTGCATTACTTCACATACATCAAGCATGTATTGCCTGTTAAGTGTCATCTGTTTCACATCATCAATAACTTTTTAGAACAAAATATTTTATTTAACTGCTAGAACAACCTTTTAGATAAAAAGGACTGAAAATAAAGGAAGATGAGTCTACATGCATTCTTAGGGTCATCTGATCTTAGGGCTAGTAGATGCAAAATTCAGGATCTTTCCTCTTCATCTCCTGCTGGATCTATTTCTGCTTTGCTAGGAACATCCACATGTGGTTGTGAGTCACTAAGTCTAACACATGTTACTCTAAAGAATGTTTTATTGCTCTCCAGGGAGAGCAAGTTAGAGCTAGCTTTCACCCTGCTATTTTGTCTTAAGGACTTCAGATAGTATGTCCTCCTTCTTTCCCTGTGCTGGCAGGCTTTGCTTGCTGTCCAATCAGACTTACAGCACAAGCTATTGATTAACTTCCAGTTATTTTTCAGAAGCAATTATAGATCTAGAAAATTTACCAACCAAGTAAACCCTTCATTTGTTGCCTATTTCAACCCAATTGTTCTCTGTGTAAGGCTGCAATCCTTTCTCATTCAGCTTCTGTTCCTAAGAATGATGTTTGTTCTTGTGCTGCCTCATCAACTTTCCTTCTCTGTGCATATTTAAAAACACAGTCTTAGCTCTTGGAGTGACTACCAGCTTTGGGATGGCAGGTCTTGACTACCCAGTTTGAACAGATTTTCCAGCACAGTGCTCTGCTGGGAGGCTGTTGTAATCATAGGCGCAGCTGAAGCCAAAGCCTTTTGCTAAGGGAAATGATAGTAGCCCTTACGTGCATCATGTGCCCACTCTCCTTAGAAAATAGGATGCAGGAACAGAACTCCATGTCAAAAAGAGCGCTGTGGTAGTTGCCTTCTTCTCGAGCCATAAGCAAGACATTGCTCATTACTGCTCCTTGAAAATCTCACCATGAAACTCCCATTTTTAAAGACTGTAATTCTTGTGCTGTGTCTTCCAGCTGTGTCTAACACAGGTTCCTTCCCTTCTTTCCCTTTTTCCTTCCTTGCCCCCTCACATTCTGCCCCTTTCCACATTGTCGTACACTATGTTTTCTATTTAGTACTCCATGCCTTTCCCTTTCCACATGACTTTTATTTTTACCATTTTTATTTTTGGCCCATCATCCATTCCAGATGGCCCAGTATCAGCTCTACCTTTGCACCCCTCCTCCTTACCACTCTGGACGCTCCTGCCCTTTCCTGATTTCTTCAACTGATTCAAGCTTTTGTCAGTGCTTCAAGCCCTAATGTGCAACCTGCATGCCCAGGCTTCCATCTTCAGCCTTCTCCTGGCTCAAGATTCCATAACAATATTCCTATTATAGGTCCAAATTTCCATTTGACCCAGTCTTACAAATGACTTTTTCTGCTTTTATATCTTGTTAACCTGGTCCCATGCTTCCCAAAGTTTTCATAGGCAGTATTCCCCCAGATTCATTTCTGCAGTCAGAATCCCATAGCTTCCATATCTGCCTTCATATTTCCTGCAGAGTGAATACAGCTTCTAGAAATCTCTGCAGTCTTGCAACGTCAGTGACATCCCTGGAATACCTACTTTGCAGTGCCTTGAAACTGCTGCTCTCTAGAAAAAAGCTCTCCAAGGCTGCATCTAGAGTGTGTCCAGCTGCGTACTGAGCTGAAACCTGTATGGAGAACACTGCAGTTTCTTTCAAGAGCTCATACTCAAATTTCCTTCCCAGGAAAAAAGACTGTTGCATGCCTAAGTCTTACTCTGGTACAGGGTTAGGATGTGGCCAGGGCACACACCTGGATTTGAAAGATAGGAAATACTACTGGTTCTCCAGTTTAGTGTGGCATCTGAATAAATGTTGATAATTATTTTAGGACTAGTAGGAAAAAAAAAAAAAAAAAAAAAAAACAGCTGCCTTTCAATCTTCCACAAGGAAGATTCTATTGATAATGAGTCAGTCTTCATTTCTTCACATTTGTGGGGACACCAAGTCCCTGGAGAAGAGGAGAGGACTCTAATGTGGAATTGGAATCACCATGGACTGCAACTGACTTGTCTTTCTTTCTAGACTGGCATATATACCATCTCTCCTCACTCCCAGTTTCTCAGATCTCCACACTTCTACCTTTCTGGCTTAAAATTTAACATAGTATCATATACAACATCTTCTTTTTTGCTAGTGATTTCCCTCTTGTCCTCCTGGTTTGTCTTGGGGAAGGATCATGTGGCTGACAGGTAATTGTCACAGGTCAGAAAGGTCACACAATGAGCTGCACAGGTTGCTAGAAGAAGGATGATGTCATGTACAGGCTACTTTTAAAAAATACAGCCATCTTTGAGGTGTCTTAGTCTGTGTTCCAAAAATCAAGACACCAGAAGTGCTAAGTAATTATGTATAATGTAAATACTGGCTCTCTTTTTCTCGGTTTAATTTTTGGTATTTGAAGAAGAGCCATTAGATTGTATGATGGTATCAACCCAATATGCAAACTCAATCAATAACGTACGTTTCTTTCCTCTTACCTTCTTAAATGGTATTCACAATTTGGGATTTGGAAACTATGTATATGGATGCTCATGCACACGCTGTAAGAAAAATAATCAGTATTTGGCTACAGCACAAACACCTATTCAACTAGTTGCAAGAATACTCACAGAGAGACCAAATTTAGCTACTCCAAAATATGTCATTAAACATACTGCCAAAATCATATTAAACGCCATATTTACATATAGAAAACAAGTGTTCAAAATCCTCAGTCTTTGGAATACAGATGGAAGTCTAGTGTTCAATAAAATGGCAACAGAAATGCTTAAAGAGCATATTTAAATAATGTTCAATCTATTTTTACTCAATAAATTGTTATTGACAAAATAATGGGTTTAGTACACATCATGAGCTGCCAGAAAACGATTAGGGCAAGAATCAAAGAAGAGACAGCTAATGGAAGGAATCTGTATTAATTTCCCAGGCCCTTTTACTTTAATCAAAGAGCTATCCATTTTAAACTACTTACCCAATAAAACAGCTTTGCTCTGGTTCACATACCTGGTTTTACTTCTGACCTCCAACATATATCCTTCAAGGAGCTTTTTCTTCTGTGTAGTCATTTTCCGGAAGGGACTACGACTTCTGCAAATTGATCAGATGGATTAGAATGTAACAGTGTTTTACAAGTGCTGTGTCTCCCTGTAAGATTTCAAAAGAAAAAGGGACAAAATTTTTCTAGCATAAAAAAAATAGCTGTGGATAACTCAAAATGAGTGTTCTTTGCATAGATTACTCAGAAATGCGTCTTGCTAACAAGGTATGGCACGCTATCCACCGAAATCTCGCTGTCATCTGGAGAAATAATCAGTACAGGTCAAGCATCCTAAAGACTGTTTTAAATAGTACCAAATTCTATCATTCTTTAAATGTCTTCTGCAGAACCCAGCTAATTTAAGGCTACAATAGAATAATCTAGTTGTTTGGCAACTGTCTGCATAGAAACATTTCAATAACATTAGGAAATGATTTTCAGAAAAGCATTGAATGACTTCACTTACAGTTTATTCTTTGTTTCTAACCCATAAATTACCCATAAATTTCCTCAACTGCAAGTTCACTGTAGGGAAATAGGAATTTTCTCATCTTTTTTTTTTTTTTTTTTTTTTTTTTTTTTTTCCTGGGTCCATGTTTTAGAAGAGTTTAAATGTATGTTATCACTAATTATTACAATTAGGTTAATACTGTTTTCTGTAATTAGTTTCTAATGAACATATGTTCATTGATGAAAACTGCAGCCTATATGCGATGCCATTTGAGCTGAATGGGTGTGAGAAATGTTAATCATAAAATAACTATTATGTATTGCGCTTAGGCACCAATCCTGCAAACACTTAGTCACGAGCTCCATTTTACTGCTGTGAGAAAAATAAACTTAGATAAATAGGAGCTCTCCAGATAGTATGCTGCAAGTCTAAGAATTGTCACATTTAAATTATTTGAGCATGGGCATAGTTTAAGGAATGAGAGTGGTCAGATTTGATTCTTAAATATTTTAGCACAAGTTCTTAAGTAAATAATTCAGTGAATGGAAGCTGGGATTGGGAAGTCCTGGTGTCAGAGAAAGAGCACCTCTGTCCTGAGTCCAGTGCAAGGCTGCCCCAGTCATCGGTGTGCTACTGTAACACAGCCTGTATCCAAAATGACAAAAAGGTTTCATTTGGTTGGGTGTAAACCACTTTTTGTTATTCTGACTTCGTAGGTGAAAATTTTTGTCATGTATTTATTTCTGCTGATACTGAATACTAACATTTATTCCTGGTAATTTATTGTTACTACTCCCAATTTGGGCCACATCTAATAGTAGTAATTTGGGCCACAGCTGTCCCTGTAATTGTAGAAGGAAGTGTGTGTAAAATCAAGGGAAAGTCTGGATGTTGATAATTTCTGGGATTAACAGAAGTTATATTGAGACCTGAGGGCAGTTTTAAAAGAGATACAATAATTTGCCAAACTATTAAAAATGTAAAATTCACTTTGCCACTTCTTGCCTTCAGAATAGGGTCATCTCACAGAGGTATTCTGTGGTGTGAAAATATATATATGTATATATGATTGGTATAATTAGGATGGTATTCTGTGTTGGTTTAGGCTTTGCCTGAAAGTGTGTATGTGCATATATATGTATATATATATTTCAAGTATCATGCATACAACAGATTGCAATCCTTCTTCCTCCCTCTTCCCCAGCCTAGTTAGGCCTCGTGTAAGTCTATTTTGTTCAAATGCTCTTTTGCATAACAGACCTCCTTTTAGGTGAAGGAAGTCCGCCCTAGCCAGTGCCATACAATAACACGGGCCTTCAGCTTTCGGGGTTTTCCGAACAATGCCAAGTGACAGAAAATAGCCGCCGGAGACCGTTTTGCTCTGGGACCACAGGGGAACGGAACGGTGGCAAGGACGTAGGCAGGTGGCACGCTTGGAAGCACTTTTCTTTGGTAAAGCGGCGAGGATGGGAATGGGACGAGGCCCAGGGTGAGGGGGTCCCTGCCCCGCAGGGGGACCGCGGGGAAAGTTGCGGAGCTCCGCTCGCCCCCGGCCAGCGCCGGGCTCCCCGCCGCCCACCCGGCACAGCACGGCACGGCACGCCCCGCACCGGGGCGGCGCGGCTGGCATCGGAAGGCTTGGGGGGGGAGATCCGCCAACAAAATAATAAGGATAATTAATAAGAAAAAGAAGAAAATAAAAAAGCGCAGCGCATCCCTGCCGAAAGGGCCCAAAATAGCGCCAGGCGGCCGCGCGAAGCCTCCTTATTATTCCCCCGGCGTCGGCGCTCGGGGGAGATGCCGCACCTCCGGCGGAGCCCCTGCTCGGGGCCGGGCTTCGGGGCCGGCTTTGGGGCCGGGGGCCGCCGCCGCCCGCCTCGCCGGGTGCCCCGCGCTGCCGCCGCGCCGGAGCCGCGGCCGCGGGAGGAAGAGCGAGCGGCGGCGGCGGCAGTTTCCCCTTTCCCCAGCCCTGGCTCGGCGGGCGCATGCTCACTTGTGCCCGCAGCCCTGGACCATATTTGTCAGGACTGCTCGAGAGCCGGAGAAAGAGAGAGAGAGAATTTGGGGGGGTAAGGAGCGGCGGGTTCCGAGCCGGTCCGCCAGCCGCGCAGGGAGCGGAGCTGGCGGAGGCCGGTGATGGGTTTTGGTTTCGGCCCTAGGTGAGGATGAAAGTTGGAGAGAGCGCGAGAGATAAAGGGAGAGGCGCACCTCCTCTCCCTCCCTTATGAAACGGAGCCGGGGAAGGGGAGGGGGCTTCTCCCCCAGCACCTCGAGCGGCAGGGATGGAAGTTAATGCCGGGGAAAGTGGGCAAGTGGCTCCCAAGTGGCTGGGGAGCGGCCGGGGCGCCGGGTGTCTCCCGAAATAATAAGTGTGTGAGTGTGAAAGAGGAACAAAAGAAAGAGAGAGGTGCCTCGCATTTCTTTTTCCCTTCCCAAACACACGCAGGGAGTACACGGGGATATATATGCTCGCGTTTATATGCACACACAGGCACGCACGCACGTATGTGGATGTGCATATCTATGTATATGGGGGAGGGAGCCGCTGAAATGCGTCGGGGACGGGGACGGGGGGAGGCTTTTTTGGGGGGGAGGGGGCTCTGAAGGGAGGGGGAAGGGAAGGGGAGAGACATTTTGCAGACTTGCCCCACCAATGAGCTTGTCAGTTGGCTCCATTTAATGCCACTTACGGGGCACCGCCGTGCCGCGGGGAACAATGTGATGCGGGTGCAGCCGCCGGGCTCGGGAAAAGGGGGGCGGGGGGGTCGGGAAAAAGGGGGACTGCGGCTTGCGGGGGTGCTCGGGGAGGGCGGGAGGAGGAAGGGGGGGCCCTGCGCTCCGCGCCCCCCGGGCCCGGCTCTTTGTTCACACGCACGGGAGGACGGGGCGAAGCGCGGGCGCCGGGGAAGGGGGGCAACGCGCGGCCGGGAGGGGTGTGAGAAAGCCCCGTTTTTTTCGGTCAGAGGCGGCAGGCGGCGGCGGCTGCCGGGAGATACCGGTTGAATGTGCCGTGGGTCCGTTCCCCCCCCTCCCCGCGCGAAGGCCTGCTCAGCGCGCAGCGGAGAGTTTGTATTTTCCGTCGCTCCTCCGCACTTTGTCTGGTCGTGCGCGAGAGGTATTTAAAATATAATCATCTCCCAATTTCCGCCATTTTGGGGAAAGTTTGCACACACATGCACATAGCGAAAAAAAAAAAAAAGCTCGTAGCGATTTAAGAAAAAAAAAAAAAAAGTCTTTTGCTTGAGTGCTCAGTTCCTGCCTTCGTGCGGTGTGTGCGTCTCGCTGGCTGCGGCAGGCACGGCGGCCGGGCGGCCGGGGGACGGTGAAGACCCCTCCCCGCTGTGGGCTGGGGGCTGCGGGGGGGTCCCCGCTTGTCACCGCCACCGTCTGCTCGTGGGGGTCCCCGCCGGCCAGCCC
Source organism: Heteronetta atricapilla (assembly GCA_011075105.1). NCBI lineage: Eukaryota > Metazoa > Chordata > Aves > Anseriformes > Anatidae > Heteronetta > Heteronetta atricapilla. The sequence continues at coordinate 61,272,886 of CM021733.1, read as the reverse complement.
CGGCTGCCGGGGCTGTGCGGCGCTGCCCGCACCCGGGGGGGCCCGAAGGGCCGGGGGACGGCGGGGGGCGGCGGCGGGGGCTGCTGGCCAAGTTGCGTGCCGGGGTCCGGCTGGGGGGGGGGGGGCCCCCCCGCAACCGGCCGCCTCTCGTCTCCCCTCCTGTTTTGTGCAGCCGGTGCACGTAACAACAGGATATCGGCACACTTGTTTCTCGCTAACGTGTGTGTGTGCGAGGCGCTGTTTTCGCGGCGGGGGGAGGGGGAGAAAGATTTTGGGGCGGGGGGGGGGGAGGCGCTCCCGCGGAGCGGCCGCCCGGGGCGCGGGGCCGGGGCGAGGCCGGCGGGGCGGCAGCGGCCGGGGCGGGGGGCGAGGCTGGGGGGACCCCGCTTCCCACCCCCATTTCCCCCACCCCCCTTCGGCTCCGGGTCGGAGCGTGCGAGCGGCGGAGCGTGAGAGAAAAAGTTGCGGCGGAGGCTGGGGCTGCGGGTACGCGGGGACGAGCGGGGCGGGCGGGGGGCAGCCCCCCTGGAGGGCGAAGCGCCCCTTCCCCTCCTTCCCTTCCCTTCTCTTCCCCTCCTTCCCCTCCTTCCCTTCTCTTCCTCTCTTTCCCTTCCCTTCCCTCCCTCCCGCGGGAAGGGGTGACTTCTCCGCCGAGGGATGCCCGGAGATTGGCTGCTAGCGGCCGAGGAGCAAATCCCCGAAACCCCTTAGAAAAAAAAGAGCTCGCCCCCCTCCTCCTCCTCCTCTTCCTCCTCTTCCTCCTCCTCCTCGCTGGGGGAGGGGAGGAGGGAGGAGAAGGTGAAGTCTTTTTTCCCTTCCACTCGGAGACAGCCTCCCTTTCCCGGATCCCCGTCTCGGGGTGGGGTGGGGGAGAAAAGGACCCGGTAAACAAGCGGAGTCCCTCTCCAGTTGTGCAACTTCCTCAGGAACGCCCGGCGCCCGGTTCCTCTCCCACCCCCGCCGCCGCCCCCGGCCCTACGCTGAGCTGCGGTGCGGCGGGGGGGGGGGGGGGGGGGGGGGGGGCGGTCCCCCCCGGGCGCCGGGGGGGGGGGGGGGGGCTTCTTTTTTTTTTTTTTTTTTTTTTTTTTTTTTTTTTTTTTTTTTTTCCTCCAGAAAGTTTCAAGTGCAGCAAAAACACGCCGCAAAAACTGGCCAAGGAGGGACCTCTGGCGGTAGGCCCCGGGCAGCCGGGCCGGGCTGCGCCGTTCCGGGTGCGCTCCGCTGCCGCCGGCTCCGGGCGAGCGGCTCCGGAGCGGCTCCGAATCCGGATCCGGCTCTCGGCGCCGTTTCGCCGCTTGCCCCGCTCGGGCGCGGGGCTGAGCCCACATGGGAAACACTCCCCGGCCACCAGGCCCCTGCTCGGGCAGTGAGGGTTATAATGTGTGCTATTTTGTAATTACCCGCGCCGAATTAGGCGGGCTGCAAGGTGAAATGTAACAAGAGTTGCATTTTCAGTTTGCCTCCTGTTCGGTTCCTATTTTCCCTGGTGCGGCGGAGTGGCATCAGGCGGAGCAGTTTTGCTTTTTGTTTCTAGTCGTGAAGCGAGGCTCTGTAGGGAGTCCCAAAAGTCAGGTGGAAAGCATAAATGAAACTCGAGAGATGCAAACTCCACTTTACATTGTTTTAGGAAATTGTCTGCATTGAGACTCGTCACAGAATTTTCGTGCTGCAAATTCAAAGCCTCCTCAGGCGAGCGGTTCTTTTTACCAAGGAAGTTATCTCATTCCCAGCAGTTCAGATGATTAACATCTGTAAGGGAGAAACTCAGGGAAACTAGCGGTGGAAGGCAGTAAAGCACTCTGTTTAGGTCCTGGTGGTGCCGGGTAGTCGTTTTTTCCCAGCGTGACTTCAGCGGCTTTTGGCTATGGTCTGGTTGGTCTTCTAATGAACGTGGCGTGCTAATGACGGTGGCTGAAGCAGCCGTCTTATTGGATGGGGTTTTGTTGCCAACTGGGCAATTGTAGCGAACTTTGTTTTTATTTGTTGTTGAGTATGTTTCATACAAATTTGGTTTCATGATTTTTTTTCTATATTGTTGCTTTTAAAAGTTACAGCTTTCAAGAAAATGATAACACAATGAATTCTTTTCCTTTGACTTGTTCAGTTCTGTTGTGCATCACTTGTGCTGACATTTGTGGGTTATTCCATTTACTCTTCAGTTTTTTTCATACTGCAGGCAAGTAGCATTATGGAATGTAAGTGATGGGTGTGAGGAACCAGTGATTACGTGACACAAGATTTATCAAGGAAAGTGATAGCATGTATGTAGCCACAGCTTAGTGTTGCATCGGTAGTGGGACTGCTCAGTGCAGCGGGAAATACGAGCTTTATGAATTGTAGATAAAGGAAGGAGACAAGGATAAATGCAGTAACCAGTATTTAGGAGCTGGAAGAAAGTGCATTAATCGTTTAGGGACCGCAGACCTTGTGGAAGCTGGAAAGAGCAGGCAGAAGCGGAGGAGGAGGGCACGAGTCAGAGAAAAAGTGTGTGCAGAGGCAGAGAGAGTTAACTGGGCAGCTAACTTCTCTTGGTGACGATTTGAAATAGGTCAGGTGATATTCAATGTCAGGGTTTGGTGCGTCATAGTTTTTGAGATGTCTGCACAGGGGAAGGAAGGAGGCATATGCAGGCAAAGGCTGAAGTGTTCTCTCACTCTGTGCCTGGTTCAGGGAATTAAGAGAAATTCACAAATGGGATTTCAGAGCTGTTGTGCTTCAAGCCTTACGGTCCAAGTAGCTTACACCTCCGTTCAGGATGGCACAGCCTGTAACAAGCAGAGGATACACTTCTTCAGATCAAGGTGTGGGCTCTCTGAGTGAGTTGAAAGCTGTGGGTGGTAAATTTCATTAGCTGATGGGATAGTTTTGGCATTGTGTAAATACTGGTACTACAGTACTCTGTGGGTATTTGAAAGTGATGCAGTAGCCAAAGGCTGTGTGTAACTGTAAATGTTATGCAGTTTCTACCTCTGGTACCTGTGTTGGCAGAGACCAGGTTCAGGTGGAGGCATCATAAACCTTCCTTAGCACTGATGCAGGCTCGCTTTTATCAGAGAGCACGGCCTGCAGTTTGTACTGTGTGTGGTCAGGTTCCTTCTGTGAGGAAACAGACTTTAAGCCTACCTGCTGGGAAGCAAAACCAAACACACACACTGTTCCTGGAGAACCTGGCAGGCAGAAAAGTAGCAATAGGTAAAATAAGAAGAAATAATACTAAGGGGGCATCATCAACAGGAAATCTGGTCTGATTTCTTTTACAAGTGCTAAGAACGACAAAGAATTCTAAGCTTAGGTCCCTCTGTGAATGCCATTCTCACCTATATAGCTCATCTTGAAGATAATTTGTTTGTAATAAACTTCATGTGCAACAGACAAAATAGTGAAATTGACTCAAACAGCTTCTCAACACACAGAACAGAAGAATGGCAGAACTGGTGAAAACTAGTTTTTGAAAGCTACTTGAAAAATGAGATTTTGAAGGAAATGTGTAATCTGAAGATACTTCTTTTAATGAAACATTAAAAGAATTAAAACCTTAAATAGATATTTAAAAAGCAAATATTAAAACGTGGTGGATAGCCTCAAAGCATTTTACCATTTCCTGCTCTGTTCCTGTTGTGGTTGTTTTTCTTTAAGTAAAGAATCAGGTGCAAAAAGATGAAGGGTGAGAAAGAGACGAGTGTGTGGTGTACACTGCTGGAGCAGATGATCGTGAGAAGGAAAGCTGGACGCATCCCCTTACAGGGAGTAGGAAGTACTGTTCTCTGCTCTGCACTGTAGCTACATGTGACTGTTGGCTTTCCTTTGCTGTCACTGTTGTTGTGAAGCTAGCTTAAAACCAAGTCTGTCTAAAACAAAAAGGGGGGTTCTGTGTGGGGTAGTTCTGTGTTTGCCTTGGGCAGGATGATGATTCAGCCCTGGTCACTTTCCCACCCTTACACACTAAAGTAGATAATGATATTCCACTCGTCCCCTTCTGCCAGAGGTTGGTTGGTGTGTTCACAGCTCTGGTACATGGTGTTGTCTCCTGCTGATCCTCCTGATTTCCCCTGTGTGCAGGAAAACCACATCCCTTCTGTGTCCCTTCAACCTGTGGATGCTATGCTAAGCAGTCTTCTCCTTGGAGATGACCAAAATAATCGCCTGTGTTGTTAGGACAAAAAAATGGTGCCCATTTCCACAAATGTCTACCAGGACTGGTGTCTCCAGCTCCTTGGGTGCCTCGAAGGCAGAGGGGAGATTGCTGTGATTATCAGGACATCACCTTCTCCCTCTTTGTCCCTTGGGCCTCACCCTTCCCACTGATTGCTTCCACCTCCTCTGTCTCCATGTCCCAGGTTTTACCTCTCTGAGCAAGAGCTGATAGCCTGGGATGGGAGCAGACACCAGCCTCCTCTCCTTGAGCAAGGCTGCTCACCTTTCCTGGCGTGGTACTTGTACAAGTCCTCAAAAGTAAAACTAAAAACACACAGGAACGCATAAAACAAATAGGCATACCAAAAGGGACAGGTTATGCCCATCTGGTGGTGCTGACTGTTGAAACCTCCTCTCTCTGCTGCCTGTTGACCTGTGTTGAATTGGGCCCAGGGGTCAGAAATCATGTATGGTGCTACCTCGTGCTTCTCAAAGGTGGCATCTGAGACTTTCAAAATTTGGGTAGGTGTCAGTTAATTTTTTAAGCACTAACTGAAAGAAAAAATCCTTCTATTATTACTTTTTGACGTACTCAGTACAAAACTCTATAATTACTTCAGAAACTACTTACAAGTTTAACTGGCATATCCTCACCTATTTCTTTGGTTTAAATCTTTAAATAGAGAATATTTCACCAGGTGAATCCGTCTCATTTGTAGTGCTCTTATTCTCGTTAAGTATCAGCTCTGTGAAGTACTCATTTATTGCTGAACAAATTGGTAAAAACAAAGGTTTTTCTAATCTTATTTCATATGCATGTTTAGTTTAATGAATTTACTATGTATGTCCAAACCAACGTTAGTGTTGAAATATTAAAATGCAGCACACTCCTCTATAGATGTTGCAGCTTACAGCTGTGAAGACTGAAACACATTTGCATCCCTAATAGTGGATCTTAGATATGTTTTTGGAAGGTGACTGTTTCAAGTTCTTACTGTGATGGCCTTAACTTCATGTCAGATGGCACTCAGTGACAGGCATCAGCACAGCACTGTAGTTGCTTGGCCCTATATCCATTTTTACTACTTTCTGGAACTGTTGGAAAACACTTTCATATCTGGAAATTATAGCAAATGAAATTATTATGGAAGGAGTTCAAAGAGCTACATCAGAGCTTTAAAAATGAAAATGAGTAGATAAGACATTCAGTAGTTTTTTTTTCTCCTGTGATTTAGATGTATATATTGCAATGATTTTGTCCTTTTTTTAGTCTCACATTGCTGTAATAATGTAATAGGTCTTTTTCTCCCTTCTTATTATCGTTAGTAGAGGGATGTAGACTGATCTTTTATCTGTTCAAGCTCAGGAAAGCTGGAAACAGATGTTTTGTTAAATGTAATTCCTTTTGGTAAATTCATTTCTATCTGCATTGCCCTGTGACCTTTTCATCCCCAACAAGAACATTTCTGAAAGCTGCAGAAAAGGACCATTATGTGAAAGTACAAGTTGTACCTTTGATTTTAATTTTAAGAGGAAAACAATAATGAATACCTTATCAAACAATAGAATACATCCTTATTGCTGATTGTTACCATTTGTGTGTTCTCTTAAGATAAATGTGCCCTGTACCTTTCTATTACCAATATTTTACTTTGACTTTTTCAGGCAGTTTTACATCCTGCATCAGCAGGCTAGGCTGCAAGGCTTTTTCCCTGTGTCCTTTTTTTTTTTCTTTTTTTTCTTTTTTTTTTCAATTGATTCTATTACAAAGTGTGTTTGTAACCTGAGTGGCACCATCAAAGATGCCAGGACATGATGCAGTGGCTCACTGTTGCTCCTCTCTTCAGGACAGCCACTACTGCAAGGAAACAGCTCCCCACCAACTCCCGAGACTCTTCCCATTTTTCATTATTCCTTCTGCAGAAACCTTTGGAACATATTTGCCATAATAAACCATGGAGAGGTTGAGTGCAGCATCCGCTAAATAGGATGGTAATTTAGGATTACTGAGAAACTTTGGTTAATACAGAAAGCAGCTTTGTCTGTGCTTAGCCCGCCTAGCTGCGGGTAGCTCATCACACCAGCGTGCCTCGAACAGTGTGCTTTATGTCCCCCTTCATGTATTTCTGGGTAGACCAAATTTTCAGCTATTTCTTAGCAGCTTAGGTCTTGTGTTTTTGTGAGAATGTCTGTGTCCCTGCAACCATGCTGCTGTTGAGTTTGGTGACAGCCCACTCGAGTTGCTCTGCTGTGGTGCTGAAGACTGGATTCCTGGTGGGCTTCAGCTCTACAACACCCTGTACCTAGGCTGCCCAGGTTGTGTTGCAGGAGCTGCCCTAAGGGTGGTGCATTTTACCTGGGAGAGGCTTTTAAAGACAAGGTCTAGGTATTTAGGGAATGTCTCAGTTTGTGCTGAATTTGTGTGAGTTTATTGATTAATTTTAAAATTAATTTTTGTGCATTGACAATATGTTTTTCAGAATTTTCTCATAGAGGAGTACTAAAATGAGGGATCAAAAAGACACTTTAAATGATGTACTTCTTACTTCAAATGTGTCATGTGAAGCATGTGTCCTTTTGTCAGAGAGCCTTCTATAGGCACAGAGAGCTGTTGACCCTATCTCTGAGCCCTGCCTGACATGTGGAGCGAAGGGGAGCACAGACACTTTCACCATGGGCGGTGGTTCCTGACTGAGGTCCTGCTTCAGAGCAATTATGCGCTGGCTGTAGTGCAGTGAAAGTGCTGATGGTGTGAGGTGTTGCTCAGGGTGGCAAGGACTGCACAGTCCTGCTGCACATGAGGAAGAATCTGAGGAGAAACAAAAGAGAGATCACATCACAGACACAATGCCGGAGTAGTACCTGTCTGTAGTAGTGGTGTTCCGTTGGTTGGTGCAATTTTCCTAATGAATAAAAATGTGAATTTGAATATTTTTCACAAATCAAAGTTAATTAGGTAAGCATTTTTCTCCTAAAACTTTCAGTTGAAAACTTCTGGAAGACCTGGGTTTACTTCTGCTTGGTTTGCATCTTCTGTTACCTGTGAGTGAACAAATGTCATGCTCAGTCTTTCTTTGTGGAAATTTCAGAATTTTAGAGAGTGTTAATAGACATTTGTGGAAACTTGATTTTGGGAGTGGGACCTAAGTTAAAAATTAAAACAAATTAAAAAACAAGGTCAAGCAACCGAGGAAACTTGTCTACCTATTTGAATTTCAAATACCGATCCTTGCAGGGAAAGTTTGCATGCAGTCTGCAGACAGAGTATGAGGTTTAGGAAGTGTTTGTTAAAGAGTTTGGAGAGTATAAGTTTGAAAAGAGAGAAGCTTTTGCTGACAGTTCACAAACTGAAGACAGAACTCATTTTGCAACAGATTGCTTCAGCTGCTAGGCACAGCAGAGAAGTCCCTCAGAAAGAAAATGAATTAATCAGATTTCACATCAAAAAAATATTAAATTATGTGTCAGGACACAAATTTTAAGATCAGTGGGTTTCTAAGAAGCAGAAAGGAAGAATTTGGTGCTAGTCCCAAATGGCTGCTAAAACCATTTTCAATTCAGTGCAATTGATGTCATCTTTGTGATAGTGAGAAGTGCTGGGCCAAAGGCAAGGGCCAGTGGCATGTGTAATGCAAGTGTTGCTTGTGCAGATTGTTGGAAGTAAACTCTTACCACAGGATGGGGTGTCCAAGTCCACTCTTTCTGATGATAAATATTTTCTCTTCTGTTTCTACTGTGCTGAAGCAGAGGAATCTGGTAAAATAAGGTCTTACAAAGCCAAAACTTTCTGTCCTGCATATGTACTTGTCTACGTCTAAATGAATTTTGCAAATACAAATCAAATATTTGGTGAAACTGTATGGAGACAGGCAAAGAATATCTGGGTCTCCTGAGTCACACAATGAAAATGACAGACGGTTTCAAATTAATTTTGCAATTTCAATTTGAACGTAGGTAAATCTTTCCCATCAGTGTGTTATGAGATATTCAGTAAAACCTTAATATCTTCTACACTTAATAAGTTCTTTAAATCAGTTCTTAATATATTTCTGTCTCATGTTCCCCAGAACAAATGTTTTTCTTAGGTGTACTTAACATGTGTTTTCCCCATGTCAATTTATTCGCAGTTGGAAATTTCTAATTTCTCTCCAGTTCTCATTGCTAGCCTCCTAGTGTATAAAGCAGGGATTACATTTTATGGTTTTCCAAAGATTTTACCATGTTTATCATTGTCATCACTTGTCCACATTGTCAGCATACTGAGAAGTGTTTAATACTAATACATGGAGTCCTTTTGAAGAAATGTCCAGTGAAATGATTATTAAACCATTTTTAGCATTTTTAGATTTTTTCTTCTTCTATTTTTTTTTTTTTGTTTTTTAGTGCATGCATCATGAATGAATCTGCTGCTAGTGGAAATGGTCAAGATTTTGATGTATTTAGTGCTATGGACTGGAAGGATGGCATAGGTACTTTGCCGGGAAGTGACTTAAAGGTAAGATATGTAATTTTTAATAAGAAAGATACAAATTTTAAATGCCAGAGGAGTGTATTTCACAAGCTGGTGTGTAGGTATCTCCTTTTATGAATAAAACATGAATCTGCAGCTCAGAGTTAAGATACTGTAGCCTGTTAGCTTTTAGCTCTGGAGTTTCTTGATTCAGTTTCTGGTACTGGCAAAGACAACAGTTATCCCTGTAGGAAGGCATAAATTAGCACTGCCTCACTATACAGACAGAAGTAATCAAATGCACAAGAAATCTCAAAACTTAAGTATGAAAATTCAGTCCACTTACTTGGCTGTCTCATTAAGAATCCCTATACTGTCAATGACTTTCCTTTAAAGGAACTTTATATCCCTTGGTGCCTAATACAATTTCTTATGTTGAAAAGTTAAAAACGTGTGAAATTTGGAATACATGTGTTGTGCATTATGGTGTTTTTTTTTTGTTTGTTTGGTTGGTTGGTTTGGTTTGGTTTTAGAAAACAGAATCATAGAAAAAAATCACAGATTAATTTTCTTTGGAAAGAAGCTCAAGACTTTCTAGTCTGACACCTCAGGGTGTTCAAAACAGGGCCAATCTAGATCAGGTTGCTCCACGCCTTCTCCGGGACAGGTCAGACTGTCTCTAGGGCTGGAAATTCCACCACCTCTGGGCAAACTGTTCCAGTATTTGACTACTCTCATGGTATATTTTTCTGTTTACTTGATAGGATGCATGACAGAAAATCCTGAGTTGAAAGGGACCTACAAGAATCATCAACTCCTGGGTCCACACAGGACTATCCAAAAATCATACCATGTGTCTGGGAGCATTGTCCAAATGCTTCATGAACTCCAGCAGGTTCAGTGCCATTACCACTTGCCTGGAGAGCCTATTCCAGTACTGAGCCACCCTCTCAGTGAAGACCCTTTCCCTAATACCCAGCCTGAACCTCCTCTGTCAGAGCAAAATGCTGTTCCCTTGGGTCCTATCACAGGTCACCAGAGACAAGAGATTTGCATATTGTGCCAATGCACATGACATCTTCGCTCAGAGGGTGATCGGACACTGGAACAGTCTCTCCAGGGAAGTGGTCATGGTCCTGAGCCTACCAGAGTTCAAAAAGCCTTTGGACAGCGCTCTCAGACACATGGTCTGAATTTTGGGTGGTTCTGTGTGGAGCCAGGAGTTGGACTCAATGGTCCTTGTGGGTCCCTTCCAACTCAGGATATTTTGTAATTCATTGCTGCCATGGTGTGTTGTCTTGTGTTCAGCTTGCCCTCTGGGATCCACAGGCCTGTTTCTGCAAAGCTGCTTTCACACAGCCAGTCTCAGGCTGTACTGCTGCATGATTTTATTCCATTCCAGGTGCAAGGACTTGCATCTGAAGAACTTTATAAGATCTTGTTAGCCCATTTCTTCAGTGTATAGAGGGTTTTGTTTTGTTTTGTTTTGTTTGTTTGTTTGTTTGTTTTTTTCCTGAACAGCAGCAGCCCAGCCCTCCAGTGTACCGACACCCTCCAATTTGGTAATTTGCTTTTGCTGCCTATACACATATAGAAGCCTTTCTTGTTGACTTTGCTGTTTTCTTCTCCTGCTGAGCTTTGCGTTTCCTAATTCCATCGTTGTACTCTTGGGCAATATCTCTGTACACCTTCTCTGTAAAATGTTTCCCCAGTGTTATCTTCTGCCTACTTCCTTATCCATTTAAACTAAGTCAGGAGTTCCCAGTTCATTCATGCTGACCCTCATCCACATTCCCTTAACTTCTTGCACATTGGCATACATCCTGTGGTGTGAAAAGGTTGATGCTGGAAATCCCTAGCTCGCCTGGGCCCATTTACCCTTTCAAAATCTGCTCTCCTGAAATTCAGTGCAGTTATTTAATTGTTCATTTTGCTCACTTCTCTCAGGATTTCAGACTCCACCATCTTGTGGTCACTGCTGACATCAGCCTTCATGTCCCTAACTGGTTCTGTATTTTTAATAAATTCAGAATTTTAAAATACCTCTATATTTTAATAAGAGAAATTGTGTTAAAGGCAAGCATAATACTGAAAAGTTGGAAGAAGGAACAAGAGGGTACAAAGCAAGTAAATATCATATAAATCACTAGTACTTACTTTGTTCAGTTCTGGTTGCCCTCTGTCAAAAGAAACAAAACAGAGGGAAAGGTTGGGTCATTAATTAGTAGAGGAATGGGAAAGCTCTACTAAGCACAAAGCAAGTAAAAGAACTAGGGAGGTGTAGCTGAGTGTAATTTCAAGAAATCATGTAAGATTCTTCACATCCTAGAGGAATGTCTGAACTTCATTTAAAGGTTTTTCTTATGGCCAGCTGATTATTAGGGCACAAACAAGATACTAGATTTTTGGACAGAGGTTCATTCTTTAGTCCAGGCATTAGAGAAACAATGAGAGGTGAGATGGTGATGTACATAGAATAATGAAAGATTATTCTTCAGAGATGACAGGCCAGGTAGCATATTTGTTTGTTTGCTTGTTTGTTTTTAGTAATGAAAGAGCAGAGATACTCAAGGAAACTGTAATGAAGCCATTCTAAAATTGACTGAAGGGAGAATATTTTCCAACAATGCAAAATTACCCTGAGGAGCTCAGTGGACCAGAGAATATCAAGACTCAGTGAAGACTAGACATTCATGTAAATAACAAAACAATTAAGGATTTTAGAATAGTAAGGATTTTAAGCTTTCAAAAGAATTTTAACAACTTATTTTTCAGGGTTGCTTCTAAATAATGACAGTGAAAAGGGTGACTAATTTCTTGAAGCTGTAAACATGCTCATAGAAAATACATTATGCTCTTTGTGGAATTCTGAGAATAAGGTTGATTTGAATGGTCTCTCTGAATTTTCCTGTTTAAAACCTATTTTAATACTGTGTTCTAGACCTCAAGAAAATGGCCTTATGAAGCAGTTACTTCTTGTAAACTTGTGTCTTTAAAAAAAATTTTATATCCTTGTTCTGCTAAAGACATTGAACCAATGCCATGTATTTACATTGAAATACAATTGAAAAATGCAGTGAAAACCATGTAGTAGCCATGTGCAAAAACCCAAAGATTGTATTTTTCTTCATTGGTTATAGATTGGAGTTCCTGTTTTTTATGCAATAAATAATATGCGATAGCTGAACTCTGTAGTGAGTAGCGTATTGCTCACATACCCAGCCTCATCAACAGAGGTTATCAGGCAAGCATAGCTGATTTAGCTATGTAGCTAGCAAGAGGAACCATTTTTTTTTTTTTTAAGAAACACTTCATTTTTGTGAATAAAGTTCCTCCGTAAATGAAACCTGTTGAAAACCATTTTAAGTAATGTCAAACACTTGAAATATTTACAAATAACTTTTCTCAATGTTCTCTAGACTTTGTTCATATTTAACTTTTCTTATGATGCAGAAGAACAACCAGATATAGGTAATTATTCTTTTTTTTTTTTTTTTTTTTTTTCTCTTTGTTATAAAATCCTATGGCCAGTTTCATGCCTACTAGACTTCAGTGAGATAGACTGCACCAGGGGCAGTCATTTCCCAGCTTAATTAAAATGAGGGAGCCGTGTCAAGCCTCTGTTCTCAGCCACCCTATGGTCTCTTATGTATACGTCTGTACCAAAATCAGTAAAATGCTGAAAATGTTCTCTTCCCATGATTTTGTGCTGTGTTAATTGTTAGATTTTTGTCATCCATAATTGGAGGAGGCTGTAGAAGCACATTCTCATACCACATTTCCTTAAAACTTGTTAGTAAAAATAGGCTTAAAATTGTCAATATTTCTTGAACGCTGCTTTGAGCATTCTCTATGACAGATGAATAGTGAATATTTGTGGAAAATGCTAGAATTTCAAATTATACAGGGGAAAAGGAGAATCAAAAATTATACTGCATGATGCACTATATACCAGGAAGAAAAATTTTAGCACTGTATATTGGGAGTTCTTTCAAGATGTGTAAATAAAACAGAAATCATGAATTCCAGTTTAAAATAGTTTACAAATCACAGAATGCCTTCATGTGCAGGCTAAGTAATACATGCTTTTCTGAAAAATGTCAGTGCTCACCAGTTACTCTGCATGGTGTGAATGTGAAATACTTTTTTTCTTTTTTTTCTTGAAATCTGTGTGCTGAGTGCAGGCATTAACACCATCACTTCTAGGTTTAAATGTACTCATTAAATTGGAAAAGCTGTAATAATTTATAATTACTTCCTATCCTAGTGTCAGAAGTTTATGAAGCACTTCATAATGATTTTGATTTCCAGTGCTTGTGCTTTGAAAGTAAACTGTTACATACTGCATGGACAGAGTTTTGGTCATCATTTCCAACTTGCAAATTGTGATTGTACTGAAAAAAGAGATAAAATTGATGGTGAAGAAATTAACATGTAGACAGACCTGGGCAGCTAATATTGCAGAATACCAGCTATAATAGCAAACATGAATGGTAGAATAATGGTCTGCTAAGGAGCAGTGCTGGGTGTTTCCAGCCAAGAAAGTAAGGAAGGTAGCCGTGATTCAGAGTGCCGTGTTTTGGGCTTCACAGGTGCTTCAACAGCTCAAGACAGTAGCATGCATCTTTACACCTGCCTGTTCTAAAATACATTCACTCTGTAGTGAGATAATTAACGTTTTGAAAACAAGTTATTTTTTTCTTGTGTGATTATATGGCAGAAATACCAGCAGTGACTAACTGCAGTGCTTTCTTTGTGTAAGGCCAGTTCTCTTCTCCTGCAGTAGCATGAGCTACACTTCAAATCAGAAGAGCCATCAGGCTAAGGGTTTCTGCAGAAAACATCAACTACTGGCCACCAGTTAAATCACTGCCCTACCAGGAAGGCATATTTAAGAGAGGTGCTGAATTCTCTTCAGGGATGCTGGGAAGGAGTAGTATAGGGAGGAGAAAGCAAGGCAGGATAGAGTTTTCTCAGATCACATGTGAGCCCTAGCAGATGTACTTAGTGGTCTTTTGCCATGTGGAAATTCCTTTCTTCTCTTGCATTCTAATTTAATTACTCAGACCGTGCTGTTTTTCATTGCCATGGATTTTTGGTTAACTCTGTGCATTGTGATAAAATGTGATGTTACCTTTGCCTTTGTAAAAAAGAAAGACCAGCCAGGAAATTTCACTATTAAAATTGCTAAAAATCCAAAGTCAAGAAATGCCAGAATTAAGTTTGCCTTTGGATCTTTAATTAGGCTTCCCATGCATAGTCATGATAGAGTCTTATTGGATCACATGCTATTTTACCACAAAATCTACTACACTGAAGAAATGGGAATGAAGCATGGTTATTTAGTAAATAGTGATTTTCTACTGCATTGTTTGCTGTATATGCTTGGAGACATGTAAATATCCAGGCAGAGTATTTCAGGAAGAAAAAGGAATAGTTTTGTGATAGGTGCAGGTCAACACCACACAGGAAGGCTTGGTGCTGCATTTGCTCATACCACAGCCTTCCTATGTGGTGCTGAACGACTCACTGAAACCAAAACTTTGGCAGGTAGCCATTTGATTTGTATTTTTCATTTGTTTGGTTTCCCTGGGAGATATTAACATCTGGTATTTAGAAATGTTCTGTCTGCAATAATTTGGAGCCAGGGGTGCTCTATAGGTCAAGTTCTGGATCAATAAGCATCTTGGCAGTCAGGAGCATAAATATGTCCAACAGAGCCTTGACTTCTGGCTCTGGCATGGATTTATGTGTTACCTTAAGAAAACCTCTTTGGTTGCATTTCTTAGTCAAGTGGAGATAAGACAGACTGAGTTTGCAGTGGGGAGACATCACTGAGAAGCCCTCTGATGCTAAGATAATTCTTGAGCAATCTGGAGGGAGAAGTTTGGAGACTGAAAATGTCTAAGAATAAAGTAGCTAATAGCTAAGTTTCCTCCAGACAAGACTGAGGTTTGGGGAAATGTCAGTCTCTTACTAGAGGTATACATATGTCAGTCTCTCTTACTAAAAGTGTATGTTTGCTGATGGTACCTAGGCTTTCAGCTGAGAGTGATAAAGAGAATGTTCCTTTTATTATTTGGGGGGTGAACTTTGTAATTTGATAATAATCCTTTCAACTGTTTCCTGTTTGTGCCTGCCAGGATAGGAAAGAAAGGTTGCTTTTGGATACAAATGGTTAGCTCTTCTTTATTACTTCAGGATTTGCTTATTGCAATGGTACTGAAGCATCTTAAAATCAATTGAGGATTGCTTGAAGTACCTGACTTCCTTGCTGACAGCATCATGACGGAAATGAGTGATTCCAGTGTGGGGGTCATGGATCAAAATCACTGCCTGTTGATCATGGTGTGGAATTTAATCTTTGCTGATGATGATTTAGGGAGCTCTAAATAGCCCAGGATCCTGCTTCGCTTGTTTGTCTTTTGCCATGTTGGATCGTGCAGGCTGAATCTGTCCTCATCTCTAAATGAGGGGAATAGCCAGCTGCTGGGACTCATTTCCCTAACCTTCTGTATACGTAAAAGAATCAAAATTTTGTGACCAGGCAAGCTCCAGAAGTCAGGTGCTTGACAAGGACTTTGAAACAAGCTGGGAGCAGTGTTCTCAGTCTGACGAAGAGGTAGGAAGAAGTATTCCTGTTTCTTTTTGTGAGTGGCTGAGAACAGACATACTGTTTCAGGAGTAAGTTTGCAATGCATTGTAACAGTAATTGATAGAGTGCCTCAAGCTTTTTAAATATATACTCCTTGTTATTTCAGGTTTGTTTGTTTGTTTGTTTGTTTTGAAGAAAATAAGTCATTCTGCTTTCAAACAATGGAGAGTAAATAAGACTGACATCACTAGTTGAAGAAAGAGTATAAAAATACCCGACAGCTGCCTCATTTTCTGAATACTATACAGTCTGTGCCTGAGGCAGGGGTTTTGTGGAAAAAAATAGTATGCGATCATTCATGTGAAGACTTTGTCACACATACACACACACACACAGAAAAAGGGGTATGGTTGAATAGACAAGTTCTGACATTTACTTATTCAGATTAAATGATATTTTTAAAAAGTTTGGCATGTAATAGGAGATGGTTGGACATACAATGTCTATAGGCGATTCCTTTGCTCTGAAGAGAAGAAGAGCTATAGAAAGCTCTGTAGAAAGGCCTTAATTTGTATGAGCAGTCTCACTGAAATCACTGGGGATGTTCAGGACTGAAATCAAAAATGTTTGCTAGGTGGAGATCAGAGTATAGTTTTTTGTATTCCTGGTGTCCCAGGGCCCTCTTCACAGAGTGTTGTATAATTCCATTACTTAAGTCCAGTTATTTCATAGACATGATGAGCATTTACCCAATCTATTTGTTTTGGATAACATAAAATTTGCAGGTTTCATCTGAGCTAGTCCACAATCACACTGCTTTGTGGTCAGGATAAGTTTTATTCTTGAAGTTACTGTCAATTGCATTTTTGCTATGAATTCTTTGTCCTAATCTTGCCCAGTAGATGGTACTGTTGGCCATGTTTTGTAGTTTATTTTAAAGTGTATTAAAATGCATTTTTTTTCTTCGTCTTTTGCATTCGATTTGCTCTTTTTTTTTTTTTTTTTTTTTTTTTATTTCTGCCTCCTCTCCCAGATAATATTTTTACCTCATAGACTCATAGAAAACCATAGTAGTCTTTATTCTGGCTTGATCTCTCTGTGTACTGATGAGATCTCACACATTCCTAAAAGGGCAGAAGTAACAGTATGTTGAGTTAATCTGATTTTTCTTGCTCTGAAGTAGACACATACAGTAGCAGGGAATTAATTTAGAATGGGTTGTATATATTTTTTCCCAATAGGTTTGAGTTTCTAAGAACTAATCTGGAATATGGTAGACTGTTGTAATTCTTTGCAAAGTTATTTTCATCTCACATTGAATGATAGATATACTGAGTATTTTTATGAAATCTGGAACAAGATAACTAAAAGACCTTTCAACATATAATTACCCTAAATAAAACTACAGAATGCCTCCCAGGCTGCATGATAAAACAGATAACTTCTATTAGAAATAAAAAGGTCCTAAAGCCTCTGGAAACTGTACAGAGGAAATTCATCTGTAGAATTATGCATTATTAGGTTCTGAACCCCTTTCACTGAGAAAAAGTGAATTTCCCAGTTGAGTGCAGCACATGGTGGGCAAGGCTAATTGAGAGCCTGGAGTACCATTTTCACACGAGGAACAGAAGCAGCTTGTGTTTAGCCTGGCAAAATGAAGCTTGGGGGTGCATAATTCTTAACCTCAGATGTATAGAGAGTAAGCCCTGTGGAGAAGGAAGGGGTGTTTACTCCATGGAGTAATGTTGTGTTAAGAACAAGTGGGCATACACTGACTGTGAATAAAGTAAATGGAAAGTTAGAAGAAGGTTTTTTGAGAAAGAGCTTTTGGAAACCTGTTCTTCTTTTTGTTGTTGTTGTTTTGAGAAAGAACATTAAAGAAATATTGCACGAAAGAACATTGAAGACTTTAAGTAGATTTTACAAAAAATTAGGCAATTCTGCCTTTGCAGCTGAACTATTTATGAAATACTTTGGCTACTACAATTGCCTGCAGAAAACAAAGGTTTCATCTCAGTGACTTAGGATACCTGTTCCAGTCCTGTGTAAATTTTAATGAAATTTTAATTTAAAAAAAATATTTACAGATAGTAATTTTTGAACCCTGTAGAAGAAGTTAATGTGTGGACAGTCAGAAATGTTTCGGAAACTATTTATAGTGCTTGAACAATATTTATTTAAACTTTGATTTCCCTCAATGTATTCTTTTTTTGCTGTATGAATATCAAGATATTCCTGTGTTAAACTGACACATATAAGCTGAAGTGCTGGTATATCAGGGCATCATTTCCTGAGGATATGAAAATGTATCTCAGTGGAAGGAATCTTTATGAATGTTTAGATGGAAGTTGCTGTTTAATTTCTTTTTGATCCTTTAGCAGTAGAAACTGCTAAACAGTGTAGTTAAGTTCTGTGCTGCATACTTAATCACTAACATTTGGACTCATTCTGCCAACTCAGCTTATGACACATTTGTGTTAAATGAAAAGAATTGCAGTAGCTTTAAAATGTGTATACTTGCCCTTGTGGCTCACCTGTAGGAGGAAAGTGAAATTTCCTATCTAATTGTTACTTTTATTTGTGTTTATTTTACTGTTTTTATTTTATTAGTGTTCTATTTTTACATGAAACCTGTTGAGATTTCTTCTGTGTCTTCTTAAGACCTTTCTTTCCATTGGGTGTGATTGTGTTGTTAAGAGGTTACTTAACATTTGTAAACAGATATTTAACAAAAGACTGGATTTAACAGGATTAAATTCACACCCAACAACCTTTATATTTTCTTTTCTTTTCTTTTCTTTTCTTTTCCTTTCCTTTTTTTTTTTTTTTTTTTTTTTTTTTTTTTTTTTTTT
>CM021733.1:61212140-61254755 GCA_011075105.1 Heteronetta atricapilla | reverse complement strand
TTTTTTCTCTTTTTTTTTTTTTTTTTTTTTTTTTTTTTTTTTTTTTTGTCACTGAAGTGACAAAAATTAGGCTTCTTTGTGAGATTATTATAAAAGTACCTGATAATGGCCTAACTGTTTCCATCCATTTTACTGTGCTTTAATGAAGAGAGGTTTCAGGAAAATCCTGTCATCTAATGTGAATTTATATATTTACTTAAGGAGTTTTGTGACTAAGAAAAACATTTTTATTTCTCACAAAGCTATTGGTAGTTCCCCGGAGGTTTGCTCAATGCCACTATTTCTTTCTCTGTATCACCAGCTTGGGTCTGCAGACTGTCAAGGCACCTGAAGAAATACATAAAGATTATATAGGAAGGAATGCCCATGTTATAACACATTATATTTTATCATTTTCCATTGCTGTTCTTCCCCAGCTAAAATCAGAGCACGACTCCCCAGATCCAAGGCACTTTTCTGGTCAGCTATTGAGAACTCATGTTGAAGTTTTAGTTTGGGAAACAGCGAGCAAAAGCAGTCATTGCTACAAGTTAGTGGCTGAACACTTACAGGGGTTGAACAAGAGGTCCCTGACACCTATAGAGGCAAGGCTGTGTGCAAAAGTTTTGCAGGAACCAGACTGGGCTGCTGGGCTACAGGCAGTGTTGTGCTGTCCTGCCCACTGAGACAGGAGGCAGTAGTAGTCACACTAAGTCCCTTGCTAAGCCCAGCTTGGTGTAATGGCCCAGCTGTTAGGCTATCTCTGCTTTGAACAAGTCATAGGGTAGCCAGGAGCAGCCTTCCCTCAAGTTGTCTGTCTTTAGGCATTTGAAAATGCCTGTGGTGTGCATGTTGTAGCTGATGTGTAAAGGCACAGGGGTTCACAGAAGTTGGTCAGTAACCTGGGTGCAGCCTGCTGGTTGCTGTGGTGCAGCATGGCATTTGGGTCTGTACCCACGCCTGCCTGTTGAGGTGGCTGGTGTAGTAGTACTGCAGTTTGTAGAAACAATCCAGGTTTTCCCTGTAGCATCCACCTATTTATGAGGCAGCAGACAAAGCAGAAATAGCAAAAAGTAGCTTAGGAAAAATAGGAACAAGGTGGGGTACTAAAGTCAGCTGTGAGACACAGGGATCCTCTTCCAAATGGAAATTCCATTTCTTCTCTTCTATTGGAGCAGCATAAATGTCTGTCTACAAACTTGAACATTAGTGTATGGTGTTACTTACTGCATTTGGTGGCCTTTCAAAGCTGAAGTCATAGTCATTCAGTCTAGAAGGATTTATTGTCAGCTTTTCCACAATGGCGTTTCTGTTGTGACAGGAGCTGATTGCAAGTAAATAACTTGGCTCCAGAAGTCATGTGTGTGTGTGTGGTCCTCCTCTTCTTCCTTTTCCTCCCCTCACCTTACTATTTCTTAGCTGCTAGTTTTTGTAGGACTCTGTGAATGCAGAGACTGGAGAGCCTATGCTAGTTAAAATGCTGCCAGGGTATGTATGTAAGTCATGAAGCTCACCCTTGCTTCCAGTCAGAGTGGGTTTCTTTCAGTACCAGACCACAGCAGGGCCCAGCTCAAGTGGACATGGTTCACCCCAACCCTCCTGAGGCACGGAGGAGGTGGATATAATGCCAGGCAATTGTCCCCCTTCTCATTTTCTCAATGTTAAATTGTCTAATTAGAGAAACAGAAATATGCTTTATGCTACTGCCCTGAAGAAGTATTCCAGCAGGTGGGTGCAGGGGAGCTTTGAAAGTCTCTCTTGGACCTAATTTTTCCTGTTGATCTCCTTTGGTCAAAGCACCTCACTAATGGAGACCTGTGATAAAGCTCTAAGAGTTACACCCCATTGCTATTTTAAGTAGACTGTCACAGACAAAATACTGCCATTAGTTCAACTTATACAACCAGCTAGGCCTGCAAACCAAGTAGTGACTGGGAAGCTGGAGGTTTATTTTCATCTGGTAGCACTGTAATTATTACGGCATTTGAAAGATGCTTTTCTGCTGGCGGCAGGATAGCATAACTCACAGTGATCCTGTGTAAGCCCAGCATGTGGGATATTGTTGAGCCTTGCTTCTGGCTGACAGTAATATCACATTCAGCGTGTAATTAAACAGTTCATAAACTGCCTTGAGATGTTTGTTTATGGGCACTTTACAGCAGAGAAGTATGGTGTTTAGCAGGATGCTGAAATTTCTGTGCTCAGTGAAGCATTTGTATTTGATATTCAGTTCCCTTTTCTTTGACGAAAATACTCAGTGACCAGAGCTCATTATTTTGTTGGCAATGAAGTACATATGGCTTGGTGATTTTCCCATGAATTTCTACTACTGATTTTTTGATTCTTTTGTTTCAGTTACATATCAAACTAATTGATGCACGTGTAGGTGCATCTGTATTGATATTTACAGTAAATTAATTTTTTTAATAACAAACTTAGTTTGTGTTTTGCTTTACAGAAACTATGCTTGTTTATGATTACTTGGGGATAAGCAGAAAAACTTAGATATTGGAACACCTAAAATATGGTGAGGATACTGTGTGAAAACTCTAGGTGAATAGAAGAAGATGCTGCAGGAAAGCATTAGTATATTTTTGCTGTACTTTATGCCATTTGTTTTGTTTTACCAGTTTAGAGTGAATGAATTCGGAGCCCTGGAGGTGATTACAGATGAAACTGAGATGGAAAGTGTTAAAAAGGCCACTGCTACCACAACTTGGATGGTTCCAACTGCTCAAGAAGGTCAGCTAAGAGGTCACTGAGGCTTTCTGTTACTGTATTTTGTTTAATATGCTAGTTTTTCAAAAACATTGCCCCCCAAAATAAAAATAAAACAAACTTATTCACTTAATGCACAGAGTATCTCTGATGATCTTACCTGTTTCTTGGGGTGTTAATAGTTATGAAAATAATTGTATTTTAAATTAAAAGGTTTAATTTAAATACAAAAAAAAAAAAGGTTTAATTTTCAGATGTTTAAATTAAACATCTGAAGTTGAACTACAGCCACTTTTTTTTTTTTTTTTTTTTTTTTTTTTTCCTAACAGTATTTTTTTCTAAGTTTAGAACAGGTATTTTTCTATTACATTTTATTTAATTTGAAAAGAAGTCAACTTCTTACTCTAAATTATTCATAATTTTTTTAGATGTTATTTTTATTAAGATGTTTTTCCAGCTTGCCCACAGACTTTACTAACCTCCTACAGTTCATTTCTGACTGAGGTCTGTAAACTGCCTTTATGTAATACTGATTGCTACTCAACTCCTACCACTAATCTCAACATATGTAGTATCTGTCTACAAAGTAAGTGCTAAATGAGATACTTTGTTTCCTTGATTTAAAGTACTGATGTAAGTAAATACCTCTATTGTGCAAATAAAGTTGGTTTACATGGTCAGAATTCCAAAAATTTTGAGACAGTGATGGAATATTATGAAAGGGAATATCACAGCTGTTTTTGTGATTACTTACAGCTCCACTTTTGTGAATAATTGAAACATTTATACCAGTGGGAAAGTACTTTGGACCTCAGCCATGAGGTCTAAAGCTTCAGACCACAGATAATTTTGTCCAATAGGTTTCCAAGTCAGTGATAATTTTTCAAATATTCAAGATTCAAATCTGTGATGAGACTGACAAAAATGTGGTAATATAATAGCACAGCAGATTGTATCTGTAGGCTGAGAGATCACAGTTACCTATAATAAAACATGCAATTTCATCCCTTACAGGCTGGTAAACCTAAAAAAAAAAAAATCTCACTACTGAATTAAAGTGTGTTTATGGGCATGTAAACATATTAAGTAATCATCACAAATATCTTACATAGTCCTTGACTAATTTATTGCTCCCCAAAGATGTAATATTGCTAATATTTTCAATTATGAGAGGAAATGGTTGTTTTGAACCTCTAATGACACTGGAGTGTAAATATATCCCATAAATAATGTATTACTCTGGTGGAGATAGTCTGCACACAAGAGTTCATTTGACTCCATTTTTAAAAACAGTTCAGTGCTCAAGCAAAAGAAATGGTGACTTGAAATTTGCCTTTTGCGGGTGCAAAGTCGACAGCCTGCTTTAGGAACTGGAGAGTACTTTCATATGAGTAAAAGAAACAGCATCCTCTCCTAGGCTGCATGCCTCTTGTGTGAAAATCATAACATGGGATCATGAGTAGCTCAATATTTGAAAATCTATTTGTTACAAATTAGATTTTTGTTTGTTTGTTTGTTTGTTTGTTTTTACTTTACTTTTTTACTCAGGAGAGTTGTGTAATACCTGCTGTAGCAAAAGACTGTAACGTGTAGTGAGCAACTTACTTCCAGGAATAAGTTATTAATGACCTATTAGAGGATAACTCCTCCACAGGTGACCCTACAGGTCAAAAATTAGGCATGTCAGCAGGACATGAGGTGATGAACTCCATGCAGCAATGACTCTGGATAGTCAGCAGTGTGTGTGTCTATCACAAAATTCACTCCTTCCGTGAGTAGCAACACCAGCAGAGTCAATGTGCCAGTGATAACAGAAGCATGAAATTAGTAGATTCTTCTCTGTGGTGTTGCAACATGAAAACCCAACTTACTTGTTAGGAATACAGACACTAATTAGAAATTAGCTAGTTAGGAATATAGACAGTAATTCTCATTTCTTCATTTTAACAAGAGTGGCATGACTTTGGTATTCTGTTTGTTTGGCAAGAGCTGCAAGTATGGTTGAAAATGTATCACCTTTACCTAAGTGAAGTTATTTTTTTCATTGTGCAGCCTTTTCAGAAAAGACAGGGATCCCCACAAAGTTGAAGGAAACTGCAAAAATGGATGGACTTGTTTTCTGTGAAAACTGTTATCGCTATGGTACCATAGAAGAATTTATTCCTGAAGGGAAATTTTGCAGCCAGAAATGTGCCCAGCAAGTGAAAAACAAGTAGGTGCTATTATAAAGCATAGATACAAATAATTTGGCATAAATGTAGCATGAGATAAAAGTGGTGGGATAAAATATTAATGATAGGGCATAGAGATACATTAAGCAGCCATATTTTGGTGAGTTTCCAGCCGTTTATAATGTTCTTTCACTGTTTTTGGACTCAGTGCATTATGAAACTTGCTTTTTGTCTAACACTGATGTTGAAGGCAATCTTTTTTGCTCAGAGAATTCTGTGTTCTGCTGTCAGATGCAAACAGAGATACAGTCTATGGGATGTATGAATCACTGTCAGACTCCCACCCTGTTTCATAATCATTGGAATTAAGATAATCAGTAATGAGATGGTTGGTGTGGTAAGTTAATTGTAATTAAGTTCAAGAGCTGTATTATAGATGACAGTGAGTGAAAACATGAACATAGTGTAGTTTCTCAGTTCCTTTTCTTTCAGCTTGTGCAGTTCATCTCATCAGAAAGGAAGACCTGTGTTAGTAGGTCCATTCTGTGTTGTATTCTACTTTATGGCCATTGTTAACATCTATGATTTTGCACATTCTCCTTATTTTTAGGTAATTGCTTCAATATTTTCTGTTCTGATTGCTTGTTTTGCAATATGTACAGTCACATACCAGCTTTCTCCAATTAGATTTGTCAGTCTTAATAATTACCTACCTTTTCTTTCCTTTCTGTGAACTGCCTTGTAGTCCTGAACATTTCAGTTTGTTAATCTGCAAGATTTGATGGTACATGAGAAAAGACACACTGCTTAAAACATGCAGAACCTGTTTGGTGCAGGCTGACAGCTTTCCTTTTGCAGTTACTATTGTGGTCTTTCAGCTTAATTTTTGACAGATGTAATTTTCGGTATTTTTTCTAAGAATATATTATGCATAATACCCTGGGATCTACAAACACTTGACTGTTAGATTTACTTGCATTGTACTTGTGTCATGAGTATGAGAAGTAAAATAATATTGGCTTTGTGTCATTGTGTTGCTATTGTAATAGAGAACCAAAGGAGGAAAAGCCCAACGTGGAATGCAATGGGGAAGATGATTCCAAAGGCATTCGGAAAAGAAAAGCAAAATTACCTCTCAAAGAAGAGTCCAGGGATAATGGGGAGAAGAAAGAGAATGCCAATGAAACTGTTAGTATGCATCATAAACCCATTCCTGCAAATATTTTAGTGGGATTTTTGCCTTATATTGCAGTGTCAGTAACTTCATCACTCTACAAAGAGAAGTGACTGTATGTCTGTTAAAATCATAATAAGTAGTTGGTTCCCGTTCTAGTTTAAGTATGCCTAATCAGTAAATTCCAATTGTTGACAATATACTTCCTTCCTTTTTTTTTTTTTTTAGTACAGAACAAAAAGAATTTAAGGGAAAAATAATGCTAAGACGTGCTATGACTAGTGTAGAAAAACAAGACTAAACATCTGTTACTTTGTCACTCTTCACATGAGTAAATGATTATAGACAAATAATTTATTTGTAAAGAAAGTTCTGTTATAGTTAAGGGGAGTATATTTTTGATTTTTGTAATGTAATTTGACTTAGAAAATCATAGCCAAAGATCAGCATTGATGTTCATCCTTTCAGTTAACAGGACTTTTTTTTTTTTACTTTTTTTTTTTACTGTATGCAAATTGTCTAATTTCTTCCAACACACAGTTAGCAGTGGTTACCACATTCTCTGTGGGTAATTATAAAGATCTAAAAAACACATGAAGCAAACAAAGTATCCAGGTCCAGCATTGAATGTGTTTACCAAGATGAGTAATCTAACCTTCAAGGTTTTCTCACCATGAGCAAATCCATGTGGCTCTTGCTGCATTGCCCTGCTTGTTCTGTAATAGGCTTTTGGTGGATTCTGGTTTGTGGTGACAGTTACTACTTAACACTGTTTGATGGAATTTAGGAGAAACATCTTTGCTGGAGCCCTGCACAATTACATACATATATATATACGTATATATAGAAGATATAGAAGAAGCAGCATGCACAGCTTTTTTTTTTTTTTTTTTTTTTTTTTTTCTTCAGAATATTCTAGGTGTTTTTGCCCACTATAAACCTCAAGGTGGCTGCCAGTTTACATGTGTGTTGTCTTGTGCCTGTTGGAGGACATACATGCAAAATCTCTCACTGTGCTAGATGGCTGTGGAGTATTTCTTGAAGGAGTTAAAGTGAAAAATTAAAAAAAAAATATGGACTGGGATTTGGTTTTGTTTTATGTTGCAGTGTGATTAACTTTGGGGCACCATTTGTTTCTTCATTTTGGAATTAGTCTTCATTTGAGATGAACAAATAAACCTGTTGCAGTACCTTCCCATAATGTTTGTTTTCCTCTCAATAGCTGTGGTGTTACTGGGAGGAGCACAGTATGGAGAGAAAAGGGGAGGGCACTGCATTTCTAAAATTGTGAAAAAGCAGAAAACACCAGAGGTGTCAGAAGGGAATTCAAGTCTCTGTGTCTTACAGTGTCTTAGGGAAAAGTTAGGGGACAGATTCTTTGCCATCGTCAGTCTGCGTTCCCAAATGAATTGTTACTCTGTTCATCCGTTCAGGTGCCAAGAAAACTATTACTAAGCAAAAATAAATAAATAAATAAATAATACCAGTGCCATTTTATGTTTAGTCAACCAATTATATATTTAGAAAGAAAAAAAAAAGAGAAGTTTAAAGCTGTGAGTTTTCCCTTAAGTTATTTTGGAAGCGTAAATATATCAAAGATACTGCTATTTATCTCCAGCTCAGCCAGCCCTGCTAAAGGGTTGGTGATCTGTCCTTGCCTTAAACAGGACTTGTTGGCTGAGTGCCAGGTGCTGGAGTCCTTCTGTCTGTCATTTCCACTGTTTGCTGAAGTTTGACACTGGTTGCTTGCTTTGTTTGTATTTATATATCTACAGGCTTGTTTGAGATAGTGGAGAGTTACGTGCTTATGAGCCTTTTCAATGAAATCAAAGTTAAACCTTGGGTGTCTCCATTTTTGCTATTAGACTTCTGAACTAATGTGATTATTGTACTCTTTTAATATAGGAGGACAAACCTGAAGGAAGGATCTTGAGAGTCTCACAGAGAGCCAGGAGAAAAAGAAAAGGGGAAATAACAGTTTTGAAACAAAGTAAGTTAGATTATGAAATAAAATCTCACGTATCACTTATTTTTGTGATATCTATCTCATACGGTGAATTGTCGGCATTGTATCACTGTATTTTTATTAGTTCCTGAATACATTTTTGTCAGTCTGTAAAAATAGAGTGCCAGTGTTATTTATAGCAATTAAGCTTTAAGGATTGAAGAACTGAGGGAACCAAATGGAAACTTCAGGGGAAAAAAGCATCACTTGGAGATGATACAAAGAGCTAGTTTTTATATGCCTGGCAGTGTGGAGAAGCAGGGAGTAAATGTAACTGATGCACATTTGAGGTTTTTTTCTTTCATCCCTTTAAAGAGTGCTGATATTAAAGGGAATCAGGCCCATTGAGTTCCCAGATGTTGAAAGACGGGTATTAAGCAGAAGTGAAAGTTTACTTTTGTTTCCTTGGGGATCAATTTTGTATCTATGGTATGGCTGGAAATAGACACATCTATGGAACTGTTTAGGAATAATTGCTATAATCAGTCCAAAGGGAAATATGCTGCATGAAGCAACATAATAAAACATATTTTAAATGAGTGCTGTTTTTTTCAAGCTGTTCACATGATGGATACTTATAGGAAGATTCAGAGAATCATCAGCTCTTATACCTCACTGACACACCAACCAGAAAGCTGCATCTTGCCCTCCAGGGTATTTCTTTTAATATACTGGGAGCCATTACCAGAAGTTGCCTTCAACACAGAGCTCCAAGTAGCTCTGTTGCTCTATAGGTAGATGATATGAAGATGCAACATGTAAAAAGTCACAGAAGAACCCCCTCCTGAGATAGAATTACTCCTGAAATATAAATATCACTACTACAGTTGTTTCCAAAGCTGAGACTGTATGAAGTATGTGAGATACAAGCACAAAGCTTGAAAATCTTGAAATCTCTGCTGTCCGGTGACAGAATGATTTGTATGGATTTCTTTTGTTTTTTAGGGAAAATGTCAGCTCAGCACATGAGCTGTGGTGTAATGGAACACTGTATATTCAGAACCAAACACATAACAGTGTATTATTGTGGCAAGTGACACATTTCTTGAATAGAGCAAATCAGCTGGGTAAATCACAAATAAAATGAGTGTGCTTTAGTAGTGTTGAGCCATTGCTGTGGTTCTGAAATGTGTCATCTTTTGGTTAAATTACTGGCTTTCTTCAGGAGAGTTTAGCATTACTATTGTTATGGTGAACATTTTAATTATAAAGAAACTTAGCCAGATGGCTATTTAAGAGGTTTATTTGTATTATGAGTAGCCTGCAGTCAGGATCAGGCTGGAATCATACTTTGGACTGCGAGGAATCCTGCTGATGGCATGAGTTTATAGTCTGAAATTCTACGCTACATGTGCAGAAGGAGGCATTTAGGCAAAGATCAGTAGAAAAGAGTGGAAGTGTATGAAAATAGATACATGCATGGCCAGCCTCACAAACCATCTGTTTTTGAAGTTCCTGGCTTTTGCTAGTGCAGTTAGTGCCTTACTTTCAAGGCCTAAAAACTGCTACTCACTACTGTTTCCTTAAGATGAACTATAGCCAATATTGCATATGTGAGTATATGCAAGTGTTCATACTATATGAACAAACCTGAAACTGGAGCTTTACATCTTATGCTAAGGAAAGGACAGGGGGAAAAAATCTTTGGTGACAATTTGGATGGTTTGAAAAAATTATTGTCAAATCACTGCCTTTCTACCCCAAACCATCAAACTACAAAGTGATGAATACTGTCACAGAATAATGTATTTCAACTAAGATTAAAAAAAAAACCATGTCATTACTGCTATCCAATTGGAAATGCTTTCCTGAATTGGATTTTTTTTTTTTCTGATGAGATTTTTAAAAATACGGACCTACTTTATGTGATTTCCATTGATCTTCATTTAAGATTTTTGCAAATTGTTTGCAAATTATACATCTTAATGCTTTCTTAGGAGAAAAAAGGGAAAATGTGCAGAGGTCAAGATTACACAAGCTGTTCTCATCATGTAAAACAGCTTTTTCTTGCTACTAGTCAAGATTTGAAATGATGGAAATGATTCTGTACAAACCTTCATGTTCCTAGTGCCATTAAACATACAGAACCACTTTTCCTAAATTAATCCAGAGAAACACCATGAATGCATTTAACAAAACATAGATTTGAGATAGGTATATTATACACTTCAAAATGTCTGTTTTGTTTTCTTGAGAAATTAAGTTAGAGAATTCTCTTGCTGTTCTATCCTTCTTTGCAGCTGTACACTCTAAAGGAAAGCAAGCGTGGTGTTGGGCATCCTATCTGGAGGAAGAAAAGGCTGTTGCAGTACCCACTAAGCTTTTTAAAGAGGTATGACCTTCTGGAGTTGAAATCAGTCAACCACCTAAGACCATGACATTTCTAAGAAAACCAACTTAAAAAAAAATGTGAAGGTTTTGCACTTCTATAGAGGTAGACCTATGTGATTAAGGTAATGCCATCCATCAGATATAATATTCAGAATATGTGTAAAATTAGTTATCTTTTTCTGCCTTTT
This sequence comes from Heteronetta atricapilla, assembly GCA_011075105.1. Classification (NCBI taxonomy): domain Eukaryota; kingdom Metazoa; phylum Chordata; class Aves; order Anseriformes; family Anatidae; genus Heteronetta; species Heteronetta atricapilla. Next base: position 61,244,189 of record CM021733.1, on the reverse strand, counting down.
CAAAGAAATCTGTGGTTTTAGATGAATGCTGTCAGCTAAGACTATAGAAATCAGGTGCTTTTCCAAAATTTGCAAGTTCTAGCCTTTGCTTCTAATTTCTGAGGCTAAAAATCTGATACGTATCCTCATTTTTCCATGCTGTCTTGTTCTCTTTAAATATGTTTAGAAAGGTGGTGCAAAGGTCGTCAGAGCTTGCTGCTTGGATTATATTACCTGTCTTTTTGCAGCCCTTGCTGATGTTACATTTTTTTTATTACATCTGATACTAGTTTGCTGTGTTCCCATTTTGCCTGTCATTTGATTGGACATCACATCATTATCTCTTGCTTGTCCTTTGTCTGTTATCATAGTCATTGTCATGTTTCATTTCAGTGCTCTTTCCCTTGTGCTTTCTCTCTTGCTTGGATGAGAGCTCTGTATGCAAATCACCGAAGCTTCCATGCTTTTCTCTTTTGCAAAAGATGGCAAAACATGTGAACATGTCTCAGCTGCTATACTTCTGCAATGCCTAATTCTAACAGTTACGATACTACTTTTTGATAATTCTGTCCTCAACTTGGAGTCTGTTTCTTGCATCCATTTGTTTTTGTTGGCTTTGTACTTCAACTATTGAATCTTTCATGCAGAGATCAGCTTTTCAGCTTACATGTGTGTGTGGTGCTGATCTTTAATTGGTTCTTCTAAGCATTATTGAGATACAAAAGTAATTAAAGAACTAAGATTTCAATGTACAGAAAACAAAAATATGTAAGTGCAAGAACAACAGTTACCTGACCATCATTTGTTGTATCCCTCTGTGCTATACACTGGTTGAAAAATTGACAAGAAAAAAATCCTGGTAAGTAGTGTCTCTAACTGAAATGTAGATTTAAAAGTGTTGCTCTGCCTGGCTGAAGTTCCATGAAATACTGCTGTCGCAACACCCAGGCACATACCAGCCTTTCTGGGCACTGTGCATAGTGATAAAGCCTTGAGTGACATGATGACGTACTGTTCTCTTTTATTTTCCTCACAGAGTACCTTCCTCATTTGATGCATCTTATTTATATTTACTTTTAAGGCCTTTATCCCCTGGGTAACTCTAGCTTTTTGTTTGGTATTTAAACCCTGTAGCAGAGAGAGCGTTCTTAATAGCATTCAGAAGTGGCCAGCTAATATTACTCCAAGCAAATCAGAAAAACAGTAACGTTAAAAACAAAAACAAAAACAAAACAACGATAACAATTCTGAATCCTCGATTTCCATTTAGATTATGAGAATTACTTTATTTATTTATATATTTATTTTTCTCAGTTCAGAAGCAGTACTTTTCAACAGTTTTTTTTTGTACACTTTGTCAGGAATGATTAGGATAATGGGGAGCTTGGCACTCCCCGGTTACTTAAATCTTAGACTCATTTCTAGGCTGTGACTGACAAGATGTTATTGTTCTGGGAAATGGAAATTATTGACCCTTGAGTTTTGTTTTTCTTCAGTGTCCAACTCCCCTGACACAATCTTCTGTTTTTGGTCTATGCTCCTGCACCATACAAAAACATTTCTAATCCTCAGTCTGTCATCTGCTTATTTGCTGACTCCTTTTACTTTACTCTTGTTTTCTTCTTGTACCTCTCCTTAACAATGTAACTTTAAATGTTTGTTATGAAGGCAATGTGTGATAACTAGGTTTGTTACAGACTTTACTTTGGGTGATGTATGCTGTGAGAATAATGCACAAAATTGAAATCTTAATTAGTAAGTTATAAGTTAAGTTACAAGTGTTCTAAAAGTTGTTATTGTAACAGAAATATTGTGTTGCCTTGAAAGTTTTAAATTTGACAATGGAAAGAATAGTGAATAATTCATGTCTCATATTTCAAGAAATACCTGTGTGATAATTGCATAATTTTTGTGTATTGTATGTAGAATTTGAAGTTTTCATTTTTTATTATAATGAAGAAAGAATAAACAGATCCATGACTTTTTAATTGTTTCTTTTCTTTGCACATTTCTTTGTACATGCTTTTGAAAAATCTCAGTTACCTTTTTGGCTGCTGTTCCTCAGCATGTTGGTATTTCCAATATTACAATTTTACACCAAGATAATTTTTCTGTAAAGGTATTTATGATGTAGATAGCATTAACTGCAATGGTGTGCACCAAGATAGGCTTGAAAAAATCATTTTATTGATTTTTTAAAAATGCTTTGCTTTTACTTTCATCTTGAGGAAGTATCCAGAATTATGCATAGTGTAATTTCTTTAAACTTTCTTTGATAAGAAATACATTAAACATGGTGCTGTTAAGATGAAATAACTTTTCAAATCCATGTACTGCAGTCAGCCAGTCTGATCTCTTAAATTGAGCTCTACAGAATGATCATCTAACCTATTTTTCAGTAGACTCTTAGAGCTGTGGTTACACATGTCTTAGCTGGCCCCTGTAGAATGATTTCAACTGGTCTAGTTCTCCATTTCCTTTCCCTTTGACTGTGTATTCCTGCCCTTGTGCCATGCACTACTTCTTTTTCTCCTGGATTTATTATTTAGATGAGTTACAGCCAAAGCCATCAAAGAGAGGATTCCCTTCCTTTCAAGTTCCCTTCCTTTCCATTGTCTGCAGAGATACTGTAGATGGCTGGATAGTATGTGTAACTTTAAGTTAGGTAAAATGAATCCCCTCTGTGTTTTTCTGTATTTATTTCCTAGCAGAGTTTTGGATATTTTGGTACAACTATATTCTGCATTTTTATTTCCTTTCTTATTCCTATGTATGTTTCCCTTCCCTTCTAAACATTTTGAGTGAATGGACTGTATATTGATATAACTATAAATATGTTTGATTTTTACTTAATATGTAATGCATATATTCTTTTTATATAAAACATCGTTAATGTTCTGTCTAAATTTAAGGTGAATTTTTGACTAAATCATGGTGTGTAGTGGTATCAGAAGCATATAAAAATGGTTTCAATTTTTAACTCTCTGTAGAAATAAACAAGAGTTGCCCCTTAGGGTAAGACCAATATCCTGTATCTCACTAATCAAAGGCAGAAACAAAAGGGAGAGGGAGCACATGTGATGCTTCACCACTGTTTTATCAGTAACTGTTTGGGACATAGAAACTGGCAGTGAAGTTTGTAACCTCTGGAAAATTGTCTTTGGTTTTATTCAGCTGTTTTTCTGATGTTCTTCTTTTCCCCCTTCCCTGCCTTTAATTTAACCTTAAAGCTGCTTCCTTCTAAGGAAGTTTCCTTAAAGTTTCCTTCTATAACAGAGGACAGGGATCATGATAAAGAGAAGCTGATGCCTTCCACTTGAAAACATCCATTCTTTCTTTTTGAAAAAAAAAAAAAAAAAAAAAAGTTTTCCTGGATTTATTGTAGTGTGATGTAAGGGTAATAATGTTCCACTGATGCAAAAATATTCCTGGAAAATGAGCTCATAAATGAGAAATGACATTAAAGAGGCCATCCCTACATAGAAATGATGTTTTGTATTTCTGTTTTGCCATTCATCGTTGGTGACCTGAGATATAGAAAAAACAAAATAGAATTTCACTGTTCTGTTATAGGAGTGATGACCACTAGAAAGGTGTTGAGGTGTCACTGTGCAAGCTGAAAAAATAAATAATTACATTGTTAAAATGTTTTATTGACAATTAGTGGAAAGTTGAGGGCAAATCTTCTTTTCTTTTATTCTCTTAGGTAACGTTTTTGCTGATTCCCTGTTATTTTCTTAAGTACTCCAAAACCTTAAGTCATTCTTAGTGCATTTTTCAAACAATCAATTTATCTTTTCCTTGTTTTTTTTTTTTTTAAAATGCAAAACTTACTTCAAAGTGATTTATTGGTTCCTTCTTAAACATGAGTAATAATCACCGTTCTTTTCCTTATGAAGATATTCTGTCTGTATTTGGTATACTTTCAAAAATATTGAAACTGTCCTTTTCCATTCCAGTATCAGTCTTTCCCATACAACAAGAATGGATTCAGAGTAGGGATGAAGCTGGAGGGTGTGGATCCGGAGCACCAGTCCATCTACTGTGTTCTCACAGTGGCTGAGGTAAGTTCCCAGACAGTGAAAGGATGCTGAGAGCAGCCTTGGTGCAAGATCACAGACGAAACTCAACTGGAACAGCAGCAGCTGGAAGTGCTCTTTCTTCTCTAACAGGCAGGCAGAAACTGTATGTAAGAAGACAGCTTTTAAACTAATAAGCTTAAATCTGCCTGACAAACATGAAGATTATGTCCAGTATCATGCAGCAGTGGCTATCTGCATACCTTTAACATATGCAACTAGAGAAAACAGTGTTACATTGTTATTATTGGACAATGTTTTGTTGTTGTTTGTTTTTGGTTTTGTTTTTCCTGTAATCATATAGTTTTGGTTAAATCTATACTTAAAAGAGAAAATAAGCTAAAAAAAAAAACTTATGTACAGCAACTGATTTTTAGAAATTTTATAGAGATTTGATAGTACTGCTGTTGGTGCATTCACTGATACAAATAACTAACTTTTCTTTTTTTGTGTTGCAATTGTGCAAAATTTTTTTCAGGCTTATTGCCTCAGAAATTGCCTGTATTGGCAGTTTTGTACAAGTTAGTGTACAATGCAAACTCAGTTTGCCTTTTTGCTGGCTTATGAAGTGTTGTTTCTTTTTTTCATGAGAAGTTTCTTTGCTTTTAATAATATAGATGAGATCCAGCTTCTCATTAACAATTTGTATGTCTATTAAACATACCTTACATGAGTTTTTGCACAGTTTTATTAAGGTTCCTTTTGTTGTTTTTATTTTTTTATTTTTTCCAATGTATTGAAATGGGGAAAAAGGAATAGGTAGGTATTCTGCTCTCTGTCACTGGTCTTCTAGACAGCTTTAATTTCATTATTTATATTTTAATAAAGTAGTTTTTTTCTTTCCTGTTTCTGAATCTCTTCATGGGCCATGGTCATATCCCATTTCTGTGGATCTCTTCTAATTTCTTGTGGATGGTATGTCAGTAGATGAGTATTTCCTGTGCACCTGGTGCTTAGCAGTTAATGACGGATCATATTTTATGGCAGGATGACTTGTCATAAATTCCAAGGTGACAAACTGAAAGTTATGTCAGAGTGTAAATTAAAAATAAAATAGAGTGGCTATGATGTTAAGAGAATTCCACTGATGACGGCAGGAAAGTTATGGCAGTTGGCACTCAGGAAGATACAGAGAACTTCAGTGCAGAAAAGAGGGATTGTATCTAATGATTTTCCCTTTGACTTGGTGATTAACTTATTACTCTAAGGAATAATGAAGTTCTGGGGCATATCTGTCACAACAGTTCTGGAGACCATGTTTAACATAGTTATTGTTGGCGTTCTAGCAGTGCTCTTTTGAATATTGATTAATCAGGACACTTTCAAAGCATCGTTATCAGCACTTTCTCCATGATCATATCAACTGTATTCATGGTTCTCTAGGATTTCTATTTTATTCTGATGTTGGGCTGGAACAGTTTTCATTTTTTTTAACAATAATAGAAGTATTCAGCTCTTAGTTAATGCTTTTTTACCAGAAGAAGAGGCACTCAAATACTTTGCTTTTTGTCAAGCTTTCTTTCTTATCAAGTGAGTTCATTCATCTAGTGTTTGCCTGAGCACAAGTAAAAGGCTGCTAAGAATATATTCATATACTTCATACTGAACAGAAGCTGTTATGTGTAGGGCAGATATCTTAAACCTTATGTTTTGTATGTTGTACATTCTTGCTTTTAGGTTTGTGGCTACAGAATACGACTCCATTTTGATGGATACTCAGATTGTTACGATTTCTGGGTGAATGCTGATTCTTCAGACATTCATCCTGTTGGATGGTGTGAAAAAACAGGTCACAAGCTTCACCCACCTAAAGGTATTGTTTAGCTTGAAATGTGTGCATTTTCCATAGCTCTCTGATTGAGACTATCTATGTAATGCTGTAGTGCTGTGGGTTTTTTTTTGTTGTTGTTGTTTTTTAATCAGAAACGTTTTTGTTCTTTTGGTCAGAATATTGGAACAGGGCAAATTAAATGCCTTAAGCCTTGAGGTTGATATCCTGCCTTTTTTATTCAGTGAAAATTCAGAGAACACAAGAAATAAAACAAACCAGAAAAGTCATTCATAAGGCATTAGGAAAGAAAGTTAAGCAACAGAAGTATTTCCCAAATGAATGTTTATTGAAAGTAAACTTGTAGCATCCTGGTGATATGTATGCTTAAAGGGAGGTCTTGCAGGCAACTGAGAATCCTTTAGCAGAAGGTCTCAGGACATTTTCATTATTACATATTAACAACATACATACTTTGGCACAGACTAATGATGATTGTGTGCTTTTGCCTCAAAGATTAAGCTTAGGGAGACAAAGTAATGAGCAGATTAGGATGGAAGAAAACAGTGTGAAGATTACAACCTGAAAACAAATTTGTACATAGTTTATGTAAATGGCATATGTCTGTTGAAATATTTGGAACTCGCTTCTTTAAATATTCCATTTAAGGTTATATAACTTTTTTTTTTTGGTGGATAGAGGGCATCTGCACTGAACAGTACCATGACAAAATGGACAAATAGACTCCCTTTTTGGAGGGAATAGAGTAAATGGGGTTAAAGGGAACATGTCCTGAACACGGGAGAATAAGAGCTTAATGGGATGTTTTGACATACAGAGGGTAGGATTAGGTAGGTTTAGAAAGTCAGCAGAATGATGATTGCACAGAGTCAGAAGATGCATTCTAGAGAATTATAAAACTGTGGTTGCAAGTGCTCAGCTGTGAAAAGTGAGAGTAAAGCCACTGAAAATACATGGGACGAGGGTTTACCAGTGTGGGAGAAGATGGCATTTCTGCAGGCTTTGTAGGAAGGAGTAGGGACTGCAGCTCCTTTGAGAACTCCACAAACCTCTCACTGGCTCCAGGGCAGTGTGTTCCATGCAGCCACTTGAGTACATGACCTTTCTTTGGATCATAGTTCTGCATAACTAACTGTGAAGAAATAGCAATTTCTTGAACATAAATCAGATTTTCTCAGAAGGTTGGCCTTCACTGTAGTGTTATGTAGCAAATGAGTTACAGAGTGATTGATGTTATTAAAGCGAGCTTTGTAAGTTTTAAGTTTAGTTGAGTTTTTCACCACACTGAACCAGTGGATAGCTCTTTTTACTTGGGAAAGTCGTGGAGCCTATCAGAGGTATTGTGGGAGATAAGGAAATATGGAAGTACATGCCAGGAATCTGGTTGTCATCCTGCCCAGCTATGTAATGCTGCTACCCCCAAGAACATATTATTGCTTTTAAATAATAAGATCATTCTCTGGTATTTTTATTCAAGACCAGCAAAGTATGTTGCCCTTTGTGTAGCTTGGCTCCTTTGCTTCACCTCAGCAATAAATTCTTTGATTATTGATGAGGTGTGGTTCCTGAAACCTGCTCTTGTACTTGTGGGACTTCTTCTGTTGTTCCTGTGCAAGCTTAGCTTGCATGTGGGATGGAAGAGGAATGGGAGAGAACAAGCAGTACTGTACATCAGAAGGAGGTGGGAGGAATTGGCCATTCATCAGTTAAAGATATTTTTCTAGTTTTGCAGCAGGAGGTCTTTCATTGCTTATGTTTTACTGACATTTGTGGAGTTCTGTTATTCCAAGCAAAGGGAGTTCAATTTGAGGCTGTTGGAGTTTTTTGTACATTTTTATTGGGTTTTGAAGAAAACCTGTTTTTTTTTTGTTGTTTGTTTGTTTGTTTTTTTTTTTTTAAATGTATAGTACATGTTTCTGTCCTCTGAAACTTCTTATATCTAATGGATCAACAGATAGGTGGACAGATTGCTTATATTTTGCTGTGGTATTACATTTTAACAGTGCTTTCTATTTGGTGCCCATTGCAGATTGTACTGACACTAAGGCTGATACCAGTTACAGTGGTTTGCTTGGGGCACTGCATTGTATATAAAATACTACTTCACAGAAAAGCTCAAACGTTTCCAGAAACATATGTAGTCCTAATAATGGTGTAGTTTCATAGATTCTTGAAAATAAAATTTCACTGACAAATGATTGAGAGTGATCAAAGTGAGAAGAATTTTCAGATTCACAGCAGATGAAAATGTATTGCTGTATTACAAAAAAAAAAAAAATGACTGTTACCTACTTAACAAATTACGTAATGCCAGTTAGCAATCACATTTTGTGCTTTTGAATTGACTGGGAATTAATGAAGCCTGTGGTTTTAATCAGTGAATACTGTTCTATATCTACAGTGGCTTGATCAAATTGACCTTCAGTCCTTTCTTGAGTGATAGATAATGTAGGAGGTAGAGATATTCCTTTCTTACATGGTGATTAGAAGACCCATGCTGTCCAGAAACTGTCTACCAACACAAATTAATTTTCCATGAGCTTTGGCCGAATACCAGTACCTGATCCTATTGCAGATGCAGTAAATGGGAGTTTTGTCTACTGTGAGCTTTGAGTTTGTACTGGGTCTGGCTGGGATGTTAACTTTCCCTGCAGCAGCCCATACAGTGCTGCACTCTGCACTTGTAGCTAGAACAGCAGTGGTATCACACCAGTGTTGTGTCTGCTGCAGAGAAGTGCTGGCACAGCAACAGGACTCCCTCTAACCCTCCTAGGGGGTGGGCAAAAAAGTGAGAAAGAAACATCACCAGGGCAGCTGACCCAAACCAACCAAAGGGATATTCCATACCATATGATGTCACACTCAGCAATAAAAGGCAGAAAAAGGAAGAAGAGGGGAGGGGTGGGCTCTCGTTGTGAAAACCTCTGTCCCCCTCCCAAACACCGGCTATGTGCGTTGAGGCCCTGCTTCAAGGACATGGTCAAGCATCACTCATTTGTGGGAAGTAGAGTTAGGTCTGATTTTTCTCTAGAATTGCCAAGGAAGAATTAAAGCCTTTATACCAACCACATTGCTTTAAGAATGGTTTTGGCTGGTCTACATCTATAGTGCATTAATACAAGAGGCAGGGAGAATATAATGAAAAGTATCATTATTTGTACTTGGAGATTAATTTCTGTTAGCTAATATTTAAAATTAAAACAGGCCGATGTGGAGAGACTGAAGGAAAGGATTGTGGTGTCTTGAAAAATATGAGATTCTCAGAAGGTTACATGGAGCTATTATAGTCTGTGGCATATTTGAATAACACTTTGAATAGTCAAAAGGTGACACATTTCAATTGTTAAAGCGATCACTCACTGAAATTGGTGGCGTTTCAGGTCTTGTTTTACTGGATTGTAACATATGAACTAAAATAGATGTTCCTAAAGCATATTGAACAGAATAAAGGAATAATGCTCTGTGTGCTTACAGCTCTATTGTTTCTTTAGTGATCAGATGTACATGCAGTTTAATGTGAATTATTTATGCAGTTCTATCTATTATTAATTATTTTACTTTTTCCATAAGAAAATATTAGAAGAGGCAAACTATCAACAGAAGTTTAGATTTCTTTCCCAGATTTATTTCCTTTTATTGGCCCCTCGCTACAAGAAGGACATCGAGGTGCTTGAGCGGGTGCAGAGAAGGGCGACGAAGCTGGTGAGGGGCCTGGAGAACAAGTCCTATGAGGAGCGGCTTGTTCAGCCTGGAGAAGAGGAGGCTCAGGGGTGACCTTATCGCTCTTTTTAGGTACCTCAAGGGAGGCTGTAGCGAGGTGGGGGTTGGCCTGTTCTCCCACGTGCCTGGTGACAGGACGAGGGGGAATGGGTTTAAGTTGAGCCAGGGGAGTTTTAGGTTAGATGTTAGGAAGAACTTCTTCACTGAAAGGGTTGTGAGGCACTGGAACAGGCTGCCCAGGGAAGTGGTGGAGTCACCATCCCTGGAAGTCTTCAAAAGACGCTTAGATGTAGAGCTTAGGGATATGGTTTAGTGGTGGGCTGTTAGCGTTAGGTTGGAGGTTGGACTCGATGACCTTGAGGTCTCTTCCAACCTGGAAATTCTGTGACTGTGACTCTGTGACTGTGACTGTGATCTTATTCATAGAATAAAAAATACAGAAAATGCATGTAGGAGACTGTTTACACTGTAACTGCATACAGGGTTCTGTGGCATTGATGGTATAAGCAGCTGTTTCAATATAACCTAAGGAGTTTGTTTTAAAGCTATTCGTGGTCATGCTGTTTCGGTTGTAACCTGACAATTTAGTAGGATAAAGTCTGTTGGACATGGAAGGTCCTTTTGTTAGACTGACTGGCATAGCTGAAAAAGCTTTGGGGCCTTTGTTGGTTCTGAAATCCAAGACACAGACTGAAAAGCCACAGGAGAGAGCACTTGCCCTGAGCTTGTTGATTGTGTGTGTGTCAGCCAGACCATCAGAGGAAAGTTAGAGGATAGCTGTGGGGCAGAAAGAAGAGAGGTGGTGAGGTGTGGTGTTCATGGGGAAAGAGAGGTGGCTAGTAGCCTGTGCTGCTTGTAGAGTTTTGTTGGATGGGAGGGAGATTACAGTATGAAACTGTTATCTTTCCGAGACTGTGATTTTTGATACCTGGTAGAATTGCACATTTTAGTTTCTAGGCTTCACTTAAATATTGTTCTGTGCCTCAAGGACCTCCATGTCCTTTGGCAGTCGGGACTCTGAGGTCAGAAATCAGGGACAGAGCAGTAATTTTTTAAGAAACGTTCCCTGCATTGTTTTGAAGGTTAAATTGAAACTGAGGTGAAGTCTCCTGAGTCGTGGCCCAGTGCTTCGTTTATATGTCTACTCTTCCTCCTAGATGAAGATTAAGAACAGTTTAAATGTCAGTCCTACAGGAAACTAATAACGTGAAACAGTATTTTGTTCAGTTAGCGTAAAGAAAACTTGACATTTGTGTAAGGAAGCTCAACCAGCACTAAATAAAGAATTTGATTCCTCTTTGTACTACCAGATGCACAAATAAGAATAGAGGAACTTCATCAACTTTCTTTTGAATTCTGTAAACTACTCTACAGTGTGTCCAGCTTCTTCAGCTTCTAGTAATCCAAAAGAGTGAACCTTTAGAGACTCATTGAGTTCATATTGGGGTAAAATTAATAATTAGTTTTAATGTATTTTTTTTAATGTAGTTTATATAAAAATAAAACAAGTAATTAATAGTGAATAAGCTTTTCAGTTTTAAAATTGTAAGAACAGTCCAGAACTGGACGAAAAAATAATTTCTACACCTTTCGTATCATGCCCATCTTATTTCATGACATTCCTTTATGGCCCTTATTTAGGATATAAGGAAGAAGAATTCAGCTGGCCCTCATATCTAAAGGCATGCAAGGCTCAAGCAGCTCCTAAATCTCTGTTTGAAAACCAGAATACCGTAAGTACTTGTTTGTTATTGGTGGTACGGAAAGTTGTTAGTGAGCTCATGTGAGTTGTTAGTGAGCTCATGACTTACCGCACATTTCAGTGATGGCTGACTTGAGACCTTGAAATACTTAAATTTAAACAAATGCAGTAGTAATCTTAATTTCAGTTCACCTCTGCAATTCTCATCCATTATTTTCTTTTATGAATCTGTTTAAATATCTGATATATTCAGAAATGGTATATTAAATGAATCTCAATAATTATTGTTACTACTGTGTCTTACATCTTACTGTTGTGGAACAAACAATCTTTCAGAGAGTGTGTCTGAGACAGAGTCAAAAGCAACATGTTTAATTTTAGCAGCATGTTCAGTACTTTTTATTTCATAAACCGGGAGTGTCTCTATGTTTGAGCATGTCTCATGTCAACTAATTAAGCTGCTGCCACTCTGTTGGAGAAGCTAATTGGGAAACTTAGAAGTGACATGAATATATTGATTGTGGACACCGGGGAGATTTTTGGATTTACAGTATTTATCTTTAATTAAATGTCTTTCTCTATGTAGACAGTGATTCCATCGGGATTTCGAGTAGGGATGAAGCTGGAAGCCGTAGACAAAAAGAACCCTACATTCATTTGTGTTGCTACGGTAACAGACATGGTGGACAATCGTTTTCTGGTTCATTTTGACAACTGGGATGAGAGTTACGACTACTGGTATGATGTTTTTGTTTTGTATCCTAGTGAGATGTATCAGAAATCTGTTAGCTTTAAGCAGTATTTTCTGTGATAGTTTCCAGACTGTGCATACAGTTACCATACCAACTTCTGCTAGATTTGTAATCATGGCCACCAGAGTGTGTCTCAGTGGTAGACCAGATGAATCAAATTTCCCTTGTCAGGTTGCACATGAAAAATTTTCAGAGATTGTACTGGGTGTCTGTATGTACATGGTGCTACATCTGGAGTTGCGGATTATTTTCTCATTTCAATTACATAGTATAGCTGAGGTTAATGTCTTTAGTGAAGAATACACATCATGATAATGTGACTGTACTTAGAATTAAAGTTATGCATAATTGTAAATTGAAAGAAAGGCTGAACCTCATGAGGTTCTTGGTCCATTATGTTGTTCAGCCTGAACCTTAGACATTACTGTAATGTATCAGGATGGTAGCAAAATCTGGTTTTTGTCTTTTGTGTTTTGTGTTCTGCGTTCCTCTGAAAACTGGGACCCTGATATCCTGCCATTTATTGGAGATGACATTACTGCATGTTGCATGGTGGAGAGACTTTTCATAAAGTCAGTGGAAGCAGCAGGACATGTTATAACCATAGAGATCCTGAAAGAAATTCAGACTTTGGCTGTCACAGCACAGATTTTTATTTACACTTGCATGGTCTTGTGGGAGGTCATCTAGAGCAAAGTAGTGTATCTTACATTCTTTTAAGAGTAAATTACTATAGAACAGGTAGATCATTGTAAGGCTGCATCTTGGCTTCTGCAGTGGCAATTTAATGGTATAGCTTGTAAAAATGAATGAAGAGAGCTTTTTTTCATCTGTACTTGATGACAACTTGGGTACTGTGTCAGTGAGAATGATGTGAAAGTGTTCTCTAACTTCTAAACTTTGTGAGTCTGTCTCTTGAAATAATATTTGTACGGGCTACATGACAAATAAACTGTAGGAGATTTAAGTTATTAAAACAGCAGTGAGCAGGCATTTCAGGGAAGTCAAGAACTGAGTAACAAGATGATAGGCCATACCACTCAAAGACTGGAAAGTTTGTTCAGAGGTAGCGTAGGTACCTCTGAACTGCACTGCAGACATACACTGAATTTCAGGCACAGTAATATTCTTATGTCAGCAGGCCTCCCTCTTTGCGTTGTTGCAATTGAGAACAGAAGTGAATAGAGGAGGAAGGAAAGAAAATATTATGAAAGAATAGTGAATGAAAATAGCAGTGGAACATCTGACCAAACAAGAACCTGTAAATGTATCCTGAATGCATCCTACTTATGAATCTTAGATACCAGGTTTATAGAGGCCATCTTGGGTGCATAAACTTCACATCTACCAATTAGTGTCTCTAACTAACAACGGAAGGTCATGTTGGGATTACCCAGAGTGGAGGGCCTCAAAATCTTCCTGCACCTGCATGTTAATTTTTATCTCAAAATTGTAATGATTTCAGTAACGAAAAATTATATATGTCATGTAGCTGAGGATTTTCAAGCAAGTACCTTTTTTTTTTTTTCTGGATTATTTTCAAACAAGCTCCTTTCTTTCCTATATACTTTCTGTGGATTAGTTTGGGTAAGTTGAACTTTTTCATTAACTATATGAATTCTTTCCTCTTCTTGAATAAGTGAGAAAACTTAATTGCTTAATTTTACTGGATTTCAGGAAACAGAAATATGTTACCATAGCCTAAGCTTTTTAGACTTGTGGCTTTCAGCCTGAAGATAGTTTGCCTGAATTTTCCCTGAACATTAGAAAACATGAGTAAACATGTTAATGGTTGAAAATAAGCACACTAGCTAGAACTAGCCATTGCTACAGCTCTTTAATGTATTATGGCGATACTTCCAGTGTGCTATAAATTCCATTGAATTTTCTTTGGCAGTGAATTTTAGAGGGAAGAACAGTGGACGAAATGAACAGATTTAAGCCTTACATTCAGGAAGGAGAACTTGTGTCTGTCTGTATTCCACAAGTCTTCTGGTTCTTTCCATCTGTGCTATCTTTTTTGATGAAACAAATAATGCTTCTTTGACAGCCAAATACATTCACTCCAATGGGAGTTTCCAAATGCTCTTAAGGTTGGAATAAATCTGGAAGTAGCATTTGGATATCTACCCAAAGTAGTCTTTGGGTATCTCTATGAATTAACTGTAGGTCCTTGCTGGCTTTCAGTCCTCATTCTCTCTGTTTACATACATATATGAACCCTAAGCTTCCTAATATTTTGGTGACAAATCTTGAAGCAGTCAGAGCTTTACCAGGAGGAGAAGCTGTACTAGCTTGTTACTGATGGACCGCAGGAGAGATTGAGCAGTGGCTATGCTGAGCATGCTGCAGCCCACACTTGCAGGGTCAGAAGGCTTTAGCTGCCCTAATACACTGCCTGGTCTGAGCAGAAGAGGCACTTTAGGTCAGCTTTTGGGATCAGTTTACCAGGCATGTGGGAAAATACAGCATCCCGTGCTTCACTCACTGTTCTCTTCCATCAGTCTTCCCCTCAGGAAGTTTTGAATCACTTTTATCTGAATCATTGTGTTATCTGGGTGAGTTTTGGAACAGGTTGGATCTTTGGTACAAGACTAAATAAGAGGCCAGTTCAGCTCTCCACCACCATCTGCTACTTTGCTAATAGTAAAATCCTTAACAGTTGTGCTCTGTTTTAACTTTGCCGCACTCTTTCTTTGAAAGGATTGGTCTTTTTGATGGGGTTATAATAAACCAAAAAGAAGATAAAATAATCTTAAAGAGTTGTGAGTTATACTACATGATTTTAACTATTTAAATGGATAATGTGTGATTCTAGAACTGTAAAATTTCTTGCAAATCACCACGCAGTTGTCTTATCATCAGATTTTTCAATGTGTTTTTTCAATTTTCAAATAATAATGTGGTTTGGTAGACCACCACGGTTTGTAAGCAATAACCTCATGGTTCACATTTTGGGAAGTCCTGACCTAAAATGATACCTGCTTTATACTTGTTAATGATGAAGTATTCTCACTTATGCACTAGATGGGGCTGCAGGATGATTTCTGCATTTTTCTTCTTTTTCCTTCTTTTTCTCTTTCTTTTTTTTTTTTTTTTTTTTTTTTTTTTTTTTTTTTTTTTTTTTTTTTTTTTCTATATAGTTAGATGGACTGAAATCTCACAGTCAAGAAGTTGTATAAGTAATGTTCCTGAGGGCATAATAATATTTATGGGTGTAATGCATGTGTGTATGAATGTTATTTGGTAGATAACATTTTCATTACAGATTCTATCTATGTTTAATAAAATGAAAATCAAAATACCAAAAGATTTGTTTCACCAAAAGGAAAAATCAGAAATTATTTCAAAACAAAAATGGGTATAACACATACAGCTTGTTTTAAAGAACATACTGATTACTAAATAAGAATTCTGTTCAAATCATCAGGTGGAGACCCATGTGGGAAGATGTTTTCCTAAACGTATTGAATATTCTTCTTTTTAACAGCCAGCATTATAATCTCTCTCTCTTGATCTGAATTTAATGAGCTGTATATATGAAACAGATTTCTGGGGAAAAGTAACAGGACAGCTGAAAGTGAGTGATAGAGAAACACTAATTCTTCTTCCATAGCTGAGTCTATCATCTGGAGGTGCTCTCCTGTCGTGAGTTAGGGATCGTACCACTGCAGACACGTTGCTTTTGTGTAGAGGGCTGAACATGCCAGGGGCCTGCAGTAAAACTGCCCTCAGCTGTTTTATTGTGGGAAGATGTGAACAGCAGAGATTCTTACTGTCTTTTTACATCACATAGCTCTTTTCTGTGTTGACCTCTTTTGCAGGATGTAGTTAGGCTGCCCATAACCTAGCCGAGTTGCTGTCTGTTCGGTGTGAACCCTGTGTGGTTCAGCTGACTTGCTGCTGCTTTTGGCTCCTCTTCAGTTGCCTGGATTAGCTTCATTACCAGTATAGATAATAGGTATCTTCTGTCTGCGTGCTCACACAAGACAGAAGGAATTGATTGTTAGTAGTATAAATTGTGTGAACTTTATAATCTTGCTCTGTGAATTGAATGTGCCTGTGTCACAGCTCTGCTGCTGCAGTCCAGACAGAGGTGGCTGTGGAGGTGCAAAGTTCTGCAGCTCCTGCCAGTGATGGCGGCCTTCTGGGCCTAGTGGGCACAGTCAGAATTCAGGGATCATTGTGCTTTATGAAGCATGTGAGCTGGGTGTTCTGTGATCTGTTTTGGAGTAAAGGAGCAAAAATCTGTGGGACACTGCAAATTGATTGTGAAAAGTCAGAATAGCCTTGGGTGTTTCAGCTGACAAGTCATGGGCTTAGGCTGACAGGCTGTAGCTACTCTTCCAAACTAGATACATATGTCCATGAAATAACACACATTAAAGCATGATAGCTTTGCTTTAAATTGTGTGTGATTTTTACTGATCTCTAGTTTGTATTGTTAAATGGACTGTTAGGACTGTTAGAAGCTGAAAGGCTGTGTGAAATCAGTATGCAAAGATGGACTGTATGAACTGTTTTTGCTGGAACTGTTCCACTGGGTTTTTTTGTTTGTTTGTTTGTTTGTTGTTGTTGTTTTGTTTGTTTTGTTTTTTTTTTTTTCCATGAGGCCACCTTGGTTACAGAAGCTTCTTGTAGGCTCATCTGTAGTGACCGTGTTTTCTGGTAAAGCAAATCAAAATGTTACCAATATTTTATAATGCTATTTTGCTGTGCTCTTCTGTCTGGCGTTCATTGCTATGCATTCTGTGTTCACTCCTATTGCTGCACTGTCAGAGCATCTTCCCGTAGTGCATCTTCCATTGTGACAGACCTTCTTCTTCAGTCTTCAAGGCAAGAAGTGTGTGAAGTGGCATTTGCTATGCATAATTTTGTGAGCATGTGTGTTCAAACTGTATGCTTGAAGAAGCAAAACAGAAGAAATGCATTCAGGAAGTCCTGACAAGTGTTTTTACACATTTAATCCATTGCTGTAAGCAAATGCTGGTAATACCATAGTGGCTTGTGAGCTTGGGTCTTGATCCCAAGTTTAACTCTGGAGACTTTGAAAGTAATTTGTGGACTTCAAAACATTTCATAAAGTAATACAGGTACACCCTTCCAGTGTGGAAGGATGCCCTGTCTGGGTAAATACTTCCATGAAATACTCTCATTTTGAGAAAGATAGAATAGAGAAATGCTGTCCCCCTTGCTCTTTGGCCTCTCTTCACAGTTACTGTAAAGAGAAGGGAAGATGAAAGACGGAGCATGAAGCTTTCACTTGTTTTCTGGTTTGTTAAGGGTAAAGCATTTCTAGGACTGAGAGTGAGTGCCAAGTTTCAACAATGCAAAATAATCATAAAAGTCCTTTTCATTCCTTTTATTAATGGTACTTTCTGTTATTTAGAAAGTATTTGGTGCAATACTATAAATACTATATATATACAGTATAGCTTTATATATTGTAGTAGCACAAAAGGCTGGTATTCTTGATGTATGTTGAATTGTTGGCTATTGTCAGAGCCATCACAGAGTCTATCAAAGGCAGGTTTTATCTGCTGGAAGGTGATTCATTTGGCATTATTACAAAGAAATATGAGCACAACAGTGGCTTTATGTTTGAACATAAAGCCACAAGATAGCTGTAGTAGGTTGGCTAATATTTTTCAGCATTAGTATACTCTTTTTAGGTACAAGGCTAGAGGAGTGCTTGTTGTGAGACTGGTCTTGAGACACCCAGATTGCATTTCTGTTGTTGAAATACATCTGTACTGAATTTTAGACATTGTTGTGTAAAATTGATTTTCAGATTTTTATTTAAAAGTTTAACATTTTGTGTATTCTAAATATGGCATGCTCCTTCATTTTTCTTTTATGCAACACAGGCTCAAAATTACGACATGATAATTGCTCAGGGTTCATTCTGCAATCTTTTCTGTGCTGCTTCCTTTTGCAGTCCTTAAAACATGCTTGTGTTCATGGACTGCAGGACTACCATTTTGACCTATGCATAAAGACATTAGGGTTCTTGCTAATTTACCTTCATCATCATTTTGTTTCATACACAGTTCTTTGTACTCTTTCAGATATTACAGATTATTAATATGAAGTGTTTTTAAAAATATTAATTAGCTATTAGCTATTTAACTCCCTGCTAATGAAGGGAGAGAATGGTATATGAACTTCCAGCCAATACTTTCAAGGTAGATACAGATAGTGATTCAGTTACAACAGTTAGTGAGAACAGAGCCACTGTTAGTGCATTTTGCATTAGTAACTCCTGGGCTGGAGGGAAAAAGGCAAGAATATCTGTTAATCTCCAGCCTAATGGTTGAAACATTGACTTCAGAGAGAGATTAAATAGAAACTGAATCACAATGACTGTTGCAATATTTTATACAAAGATCATTGTATATACTAAGTAGATGCCTTCATGCATGGATGCTCTCTGCATGGCTTCTCAGTAAATATTTGCTTTGCAAAGTACTTGGAACACAGCATTCCTTCAGTAGCAGGGAGAGACAGTGTTTCTATTTAGACTGCTTAATCCCAGTCTAAAGCCTGTTTCTTGAGCCCACTTTTGGGGAATGAGGAATGAAATCCTTAACTACTTTAACTTCCACAGACAAGCATGCAGAGTGGAGCAGCTACCTCTCCATTTGGCTGAGTTGTGTGCGATGTCCATCATGATATGTTGTATGGCACCTTGGTCTCCTGGGCAGGTCACAGCATCACTGCTCAGAACCAAGGTTTGTTGGCCGTAGAGTGAGTTGAGACTTAGGGCTTGCAGCCATTGTGAGATAGAAATGCTTCCAGAATTCCCTAAAAGAGGATAGGTACATTTGTAGGAGTATATAGTGTCAGCTACAGAAGCTGACCTTTAGGGATAGGCAATAGAGGAAGTTAGGCAATAGTGGAAGTTACACTTAAGTATACAGTGCTCTGTAATATTGGATATTACGGTATTCTTCCTCACTATGTTTGCTGCTTGAATTCATTTATTGAGCATGCTGAGACCATCTCTTTCTTTTTTGTCTTGTTATTCCAATTTAACCATGCATACTAAACTAAGTCATTTACACATCCAAAGATGTGTGCATGCCATGAGTTCCTCACCTGTTCTTTACAGCACATCCTCCAGGCTTACATTTTCTTGCCCCTCTCCCCCAGCTTGGGATATAATTCTGGATGGTCTTACAGATAAGGCTGACTAATTAGTGAGTAACATAACATCAGACATACAAAGTTTCTAGTCTTCATTCTATCTAACTAAACACAGTAAAATATTGCAAATTTGGTTCTATTATCCTAACAAGGAGAGAACTTCTGACTCGGTATCCCCAGCACATCAGCTGTAGTTTGCCCTGCCTGTTAGACTTCTGTGGTTCTTGTGTTGCACCATAGGCAATGGTATTTGTGCAAAATTTGATGTGCAAAACAGAAAATACAAAAATTTGTTAGTCTCTTGACTGGAGGAATTTGGTCAGCCTTCTTAAGGCAATTTAGGTTCACTGATTAGTCCTGGATTCTTTCAGGCAGATTGAGGTCTAAAATGCTATTTTATTCTCTTTTGCTGACAGTTTCTCTCAGACTTCTACATTTCTTGTGTGCTGCTGGGTTGTAATAACATGTCCATAGCTCCATTTAAACCACTTAGAATCTTGTATTGAATTTTTACTTGCTATTGTCAGTCTATTGCAGTTGTGCATGATTTTCAAATCTGCTTCCAGGTGCACTCAGATCATTAATGAAGGTCTTTAAAATTTTGGTTTAAAGTTTGGGTCTTGGCATTGCAAAACCCCACCTATCTGATAGTTTAGTGTGTTCTTGTAACCAGGCAAAATGTTTCTACCAAGAGTTGGAAATTTTCAGATCTAGCATTATAGCTTCCCAATAGAGATCTACCACTGACTTAGTAGACTTGATTTATTGATCTTTCAGTGAAATTTTAAATAAAGCCTTATGCTTGTTTAGTTAGTAACAAAGTCTGTGTTAAATGTGTTCATGTCTTCACTGTTTGCAGTTTAAGTTGAATATCATAGGTTATTTAGAATTTGTTAATTCTTTTTAGTATATATAGTTTTACAAGCATAATAGAATGTCTGAAGAACTGTGTTATTTTTTCTCCCCCAGGTGTGAGGCAGCTAGCCCCCATATTCATCCTGTTGGATGGTGTAAAGAGCATAAAAGAACTCTCATCACCCCACCAGGTTTGTATCACATTACACATCTGAAGGATTTAAGGAAGTTACAGACACCTAGCAGAATTATGTCTTCTAATAAGCTTATTGCTACCTCTCCTGAATTTTTCTTTCTGTAATTAAGAATTGGTATTGATAGGTCAGTTTTTACAGGACATAATTTACTCAGAACAGAGGTGCAATAGACTTTTGTTATTAAGTATGCACATGTATGTTGCTTTGATAGATAAATCTATCCAAAAAACGATACTCATTGAAATTTGAACAAGTTTGTATTATTGGCTGAATGTATTCACTTATTGTAAGGCTTACATTATGAGAATTCTAGGTGTGTGAGATTGTTGTGTATGAAAAACAATGTGAACTAAATATGTATGATAATGCATGGATGAGAAGATTGCCTTGTCTGATCAAGGAGTCAAACTTTGAAGGGCTCTTTGGAAGAGAGGAAAACAGTGAGAGAGTTCTGAGGAATGAAAGTATACTAATTACTACTAAATACAAGAAAACTCCTGTTTTTCAGGGCTGTTGCATGTAGCTGATTTAACTAAATGCTCTCCCTGCCATGGGAAAATGAAGATGGTTATGTGGGAAGTAGTACAGACCGCAGAATTATAAAAATATCCGCTATCCGATTTATATCTCTTTAGCCTTTGGTGCCTGTACAGCTTTCAGACATAAAGGACTTTAAAAAGCTGATAGCCCGGTACCTGGAACCTGGAAATGTGATACAGCACCCATCCCTCCTGACAGTGGTTAGGCTAGCTGTCGTAGCACTGCTGTAGCAATTGTGTGTCTGTCAAATCAGAACATTTGTATGCTGAAGTTTACACCATTTTGTCCCCAGACAGCTTGATAGATTTACTTGAGGTTTAAGAAGATGTAGGCCAACACTCATACCAAAAATGTTGTACGCTTTTTGATTTTTTTTTTTCTAGATTAATTTTTAGCTAGATCTGTTTACTGACTGAATCACTCTATGATCACTCAAATAAAACTTCTGTCACAGTGAACTGGAAGGATTAGTTGGGAAATAGAACCATTTCTCTTAGAAATGGTGACTTATATTGGCTTAGATACTTATGAAATCAGAAATAGCTGTTTTATTTATTCTCTTGTTATTTTTCTTATCTAATTGGAGTAGGTTAGTTAGAAAAAAATAGTGTTTTGTTGAAATAAAAAAAAGCATTGACTTGATGATTGACTTGATGGGCAAGCTGAAGTTCATATTCAGAGTCTTCAGTATTTTCATGCTGCTGATATCAACAAAGAATTCCAGAGAACAATCCATCTTTCAACTCTGTAAGAAGCCTTTTTAGTTCGAAAAATGGAAGTTGGTCAACTGTACAGTTGGACCAAGTAGTTTAATAGCTTGCTGATGAAGTTGAAGACTTAGGGGAAGAAAGCTGAACATTCTGGATCTGTAGCAGAAACTGTCATCCATGGTCTGACAACATGGACAATTTTAATTGGTTAAAATAAGCTTTGAGATAAATTCTAATGCCCAGCAATCTTAGAAAGTCATAAGCAGTCTGTCTGTCAGAAGGTTAATTACATACAGCCTATTATTCAGCAAAATCTCTTTTAAAACAAATGAGAATTGGTTTTGTTCTGTTCCAGATGATAAATCTGAATGTTAAAACTTCACATTAAACTTCTAGTGCAGATTAAAAGTGAAGGACAGGCACTGCCTGTTCTGTGAAAGGAAAGCTGTCTGTGTTTTACTTGCATAAAGTGTTTGTAAACATGACATTTTCTAGAAGGGCAACATTTTCTTTGATGCCTGTAAATTGTTATTATAGTAAATGTCCCAGCTATTTTTTAGAAATTTTGTTAAAACAAAATTGCTAAAAGCATAGAAAGTAGTCAGATGTGCTCTAACGTGTGTACAAAGCCATTACTGACTAGATTGTGTTTGCCAGTAAACTATTATTTGTAAAATACAGGATTAGGGTTATAATACTTGAATAAATTTCTTGAATAAGGTGGCCAGATTTTATCAGTTCACGTTACTTATATTCTCAAATCCAAAGCAATTGTGATTGTTCTTTCTGCTAGCCACTCAGTATTGTGTAGGAGAATATGGTGGTTTTTGATGCATGGTGTATGCATCAGAGACAGTTTAGAATAGCTTTTCTTATAGTTATTTTATGAATCTGAAGCATAAGTCAAAACAGTATTTTAAAGGTAAATGTTAGGCATTTTGTACATTATGCATTATTTTTTACAAGGCAATGCTTTATTTTGCTAATATTTCTTTTGTGCTAGACTATCCACATGCAAAACATTTTTCTTGGGAGAAGTATTTGGAGGAAACCAGTTCATTACCTGCACCTGCAAGGGCTTTTAAAATGGTGAGAAAATACTTAAATTTTTCTCATGCTTTTAAGTGCATATGGTTAATTAAAGAAGAGAATACACATATGATGTTTTTATGTTGATTAGTTGCATTATAGGAGGTTTATTTCTATGCAAGTTCGCTGAGATTAGGTAATTATTATTAATAATTACTATTAGTTTATTATTTTAATTGTTATAAATGGAATTACATGCTACAAAATACTACTAATTCAACTGTAATTTGCAATGGGAAATTACTGTCTAGCTATTAGAAATAATGAGTTAGCTACTGAGTCATCATATTGTATCTTGAACATACATATTTCTATCCCTACATTTTAAGTGGTGTAACACAATGAGAACATAAAAATGACTGTAGGAGGTCTGGTTGGCCATCTAGTCCATTCTCTGCCACAGTAGCCACGGGGCAGTTTATTATGTTTATTAGACTTCTTCTGTGAGCTTGTGAACGGGGCATGTGGTCAGCATCTAGATACACCTCCCAAGCTTAACTATGTTTTTTGTGAAGTCTGTTCATTTATTCTAGGTTAGGATTTGCTAGTTTCTTTCAGTGACACCTATCTTCCCTGTCAGTAGTGAGCTCTTAGGATTTTCAGTGAGGATGCAGAAGGCATCACTGATAGGAGCCAGCATCAGACAGTTGGTAGCCCCTAGCCCCTTGCTTCAGAGCACTCTGGAGGTGGTTTCCCTGAGCTTTTTTTTTTCAGATTAAACCCAAGTTCTGACTAACACTTTGCTAAGGACTGAAGTAACCACAGCAGGAAAAGTGATGCTTATAGCAGTTCCAGGGGTCAGAAGCTCACCATTTTTTTTTTATTTTTTTTTGTGCAGTTTGTCCCTGCACATCCTTTCTTCTTATTAACGTGTCTCAATACTACATTCTCAGCAAGAATTAAGGAGGTATTTGATTATATCTGAGAGGAATAGTCCTTGGCAAAACAACGGAGGACTGTGACCTTGAGTACGTCAAGCTAAAAGCAAATCTGTTAATTTTCTCTCTAAGCACCCATATTTTAACTTCTCCCTTTGCCAATCAGGGAATTTTCACCCTACAGGGCTCAGGGATGGGAATGCCTCACTAGCTGGCCCAAAGATTCCTCCATGCAGTAGGATCCAGCTGGCTCTGTCTGCACTGGGAAACTAAGCAGGGACATGACACAGGCGTGCAGGGATTGGTAGCATTTAACTGGGAGAGTATGGCTGGTACGGCCCAAAACTGATCCAGAAACTGTACTGACAGTGACTGGGTATGGTTTAGGGGATTAGCATGGTTCCAGGACCAGCTGCAGAAAATAGTTCAGATGAGGCTATCTGTCTGGCTTCGAGGATGGAGAGGAAGGAAATCTTGACTGTATGGGCATCAGCTATACTCTGCCTTTTGGTTTCAGAGCCAGAGGAAATCCCTTCTTTGCTTTCTGTACATTAATAAATACAAATTATGATAAAAGTAAGAAAGCAGATTTAATTGGAATAGAATGGTAATTGCCTTGGAATTTGGGTGAAGTCTTTCTGAGACAGTCACCATATTTTGTACTGTATTATGGGAGAAAACAGTTTCTGTGCTTCAGCTGTGAAAAAAATATTGATATTCTGGAATGTCATGATAGAAAGTCTTAGAGGGACAGAGATGTTATTTTCCTGGGAATCTAAAATAAAAACCTTAACATGTCTTGTGCGTATGTTCCTTTAAAACAGAAATAAATTTTGCTTTAGATTTCATAGCTGTATATAAGAAAGATAAAATGTGATACTCCTAGCATAGCTAGCTATTTTGCCAAAATAGTATTATGAAATGGGTATTGGTCCTTTTTGTTCTGAGTGAATGTTTACTGTCATGTTACGGGTTACTTTTGTTTTCACTAGGAGACTGAAAAAGGGCATGTGATCCATGACAAGAAAACACACACTAAAAAGACAAATATGCTTCCTGTAGACAATTACACAGAAGTTTCAGTCTGCTGTTATGTAATGTTTCATGCAATACTGCACTGAAACTGGTGGCAAAAGACCAAAATCTCTGGAATAATTTTTCTGGAGAGTTTAAGGAAAACAAACAAACTGGTCTAAAATAAAGAGCCCTACTTGCTTGCACGGAAGGTTTGGATGGAGAATCTGGTATCCTGAAGTAGTTATTGCTTTTCTAGTTTAATAAAATTGGTTTGAATTATCATTTTATATTTGGATTTGTTGGAGAAGGGCAGATTTGAGAAAGTGAATGCAGGAAGTTTTCTACAGATTTTGCATACTGTACAATTGTATGAGGGTGTTGAGTTTTTTCTTCTGTTTCACATAGTTGTTTGTTTGTTTGTTTGTTTGTTTCTAGAAACCTTCTCATGGCTTTCAGAAAAATATGAAACTTGAAGTGGTTGACAAGAGAAATCCAGTATTTATCAGAGTAGCAACTATTGTAGATACTGATGACTATAGAATAAAAGTAAGTTTCTCTGCCTTACTATACCATCCTTTATGAGTTTCTAACGAGTACTTAGAAAAAAAAAATCCTATAGTTATAAAATTAAGCAAAAGAGTGATTTAGCTGTGTCCTTCTAAGCTGTTGTTCATTGTTTTCATGAATTAATATGCACATAACTCCTTTGAAAGAGATTGTTCTGTTATCCTCTAAGTTACATTTGCTGACATAGGTAATAAGAGAGAGGAAATGAATATGTTGGGAAATTATTTAGGGAACAGATAATATAAAATAGTCGTCTATTTTATTGAGAGAAATTATGATTTAATAAACAAATGTTGAAGGGCTACTATGATATTTGTATTAGGACTGGTAAAATATTTGGCCTGGTTTAGCTGAACCTGTCTCTGTAAAATTCCAGAGAGAGGAGAGAGATAATACAAGGGAGACATAAAAAATGAACACTGATCTCTTGTGCCTTGTCAGTTACTTCTGCAATTTTGAAGTTTATAGTAGTTATGGACTTTAGACTGGATTCATTTCAGATAATGTATTTTTAAGAAACTACAATTTTCTGGAAGTTATATGCTTGAATTATTTTTTGTTTTATTGTACAAAAGCAGTTTACTCAGTGAAGCCCTTGACTGATATGCCAGACCATATGCCAGATATCCAGTTAGATGGAGATGAAGGATATTTGTGTTTGCATTTGCTAGAGGTTTATTAGGCATACCTGTATTTCAAGTGGGAAATGCAGCTGACATTCCATTTTGAACCTAAATTAGTCAGTGGTAGGGAGTCATCAGAAGTCACTTTCTATCTAAGCATTAAGTTGGTTATTAAAAAAAATGGGGGGGAACTCTCTAAAGTCTAGTTTATTCATATGATAGGATTTGTAGTATCTTGAGTGTTTTTTTTAATTGTCTCTAGAGCATATGTTGAAAGAGTTCTGTTTGAGAATGAGTGTGTGTACATGTATATGCACATGCGTGACAAATTTTTTAGGAGTACAGAGGTTAAGAGCTGAATACATTTAGCTTTAATCTAAAAAAGATATATACCACGTACTGGTGATTTTCTGGGATGTCACACACTTTTTCTCTTCAGCTTCAACTCCTTATCTTGTATGGTTTGATTTTAATAAGATTGTTACTTGTGTGCTGTTTATTTATTTATTTATTTTTAAAATGGATAAATGCCATTGAGAGAAAAAAGGCAGAATTTCATGCTTAATTTAAGTATTAATGTGAGAACTAAACTTGTCTTGCTTTACTCTAAGGATTTGAGCCTGATGAAGTAAGACATGGTAAATAACCAAATGACACCTTTCTCTTTACTTCACTGGAAGTGTATCTGAGTCTAGAATGTAATATCTACGTATCTTCTCTGTAACACCTATAATTTTCTTAAATTAACCTGTCTAACGAGTTAGCATTTCTAAAGATTACTCAGGGAAACTGATCGCACAGCTTTCTCATCTAAAATGTATTGTTCTCTTTTTTCATTTTAGGTCCATTTTGATGGCTGGGATAGTATTTATGATTATTGGACTGATGTAGATAGCCCTGATATCCATCCTGCAGGCTGGTGTACAAAAACGGGACACCCTCTTCAGCCCCCACTTAGTAAGAGAAATCATATTATAATGTAGAGATGTTAAAAGGCCTGTGTACCATGCTAACACTCTGCCAGTGTTGTCCAAGTAAGAATAACAACTAGCATATGCAAAGTAATGTAAATGTGACATTTAGTGCAAAATCAACATAAATTGAAATGTCACTAATTAATCACTGTTTCATAGATAGTTTTACTGGCCCTTACTATAATTGAAATAAAGTGTTTGTCTGTGTGTATAAGAACTATAGTCAAAACCTGAATCATTAATAAAGATCTGTTCTGTGAAATCCAGATCCTCTTGAAGCCAGTGATGAGAATGTTGTGGCACTTCAGTAGGGCCAGGGGATTACTCTTAAAATCCTCTGTCTACGTCCTCTTGAAACTTAGTGTGCTTTTTAGCACAGAGGAGTCCAGACTGCACTGAGAAGGTGCTCTTTTCAAGGGTTGTGTTGAATCCTCAAAAACAGTTACCTTCCTTTTCGTCTTCAGCAGAGAAAAGATGAAATGCTGCCCATGTAGAAGATGAATCAAACAGAAGCACAGTACCAATAATAATACTATCTTCACCAGCTTGCCCTCTCCGTGGATTTTGTTTTGCTTGTTGAAGAAGTGGGCGGTCTGTAGTAAATGAGACTGGAGGTTACAGGAAGAAGACACTTAGGTGGTAAAGATAATCCAGCCTGTGCTCTAACTCCATTTCTAGACAGAGTTAGTGAAAACACTTTAGACAAACTTTTGAACAGATGATTTTTAACCAAGTGCTCTTTTCAGGGCTTACATTATAGGTACTTGACTTGTGACTCTGAGGTATGGTTTGCATAAATGCTGAGTGTTCACAGCTGTAATTGAGATTGGAAAGAACTGTGCTTGGAAAATAAGAAATGCTGAACAACGCTAAGTACTTTGAAAAGTGGAATGCAAAATAACAGGGATAAGGCACACACAAAAAGTGTGAATGTATTACCTGAAAATCTCTGTACCTCAGTTCAGCATTTCTAAAATGTCAAGAAAAAATGTTTCCTATCAAGAGCGCGATCGGAGTATATTCATTAGTTTTCTGAGCACTCCAGTGGTGCAGTGATGACTGCCTGTTAGGAAGTTAATCATTCTGCCTTCAAAGCAGAGTATGAATAGAGCACTGCAAGTGCCAAAACAAAAAGTGAATAATGAGGGGAAAATAGGATGCTGCATCTCTGCTTCTTAGATTGGGATGTGCATCCTGTATACTCAATGAAGGAAGAGTCCAGGGGGAAACATAGTATGTGGCCACATAAATAAAAGGTCTATCATACAACAAAAAAAATGAATAAGGTTGTGACATTTCAATTACCCGTGATTGAAGAAAAAATGTTTTAATCTAGGTGAGAGTGTAAAACACATAACTTCATTTTGTTGGAGGTGTTAAAAGAAACAAAACTGCAGATGTCCTTCACATAAAGTATCTCGTTTCCTCTAAGTGGTCAAACAGGAGCCACTGTTCATCTCTTCTATAATGCAATTTATGGAAGTGATATTTTGAAATTAGGTTAGTAAGAGAAAGGAAGATGGGCAATATAACAGAAGGGGAAGTAACCATTCTTTAAACAGAAAAAGAGTAGTTCACTGCAGAAATACTATTAAAATTGAGTGATTACTGAATAATACATTCTTCACAATTAGACTTGGATGATTACTGAATACTATATTCTTTCAACAGTATGACTTTGTGTTACTACTGTACAATATAATATAGAACGTAGAATAGCATAAGAATATTAATATTGTTTCCAAGGAAATTTTGTTTCTAGCACATGCCTCTTAATTACATTATTTTTATGCTTCAATGACTCTTTACTTTTTTTTTTTTTTTTTTTTTCTTTTACAAAATTGAAGAGAAGCTAAGCTTATCATTTAAGGGTTCACAAAAGTGTAGTTATTGAACAGAACAGAGGAACGTACTTTATATTTAGAAGTTTTGATTTTGTTCCAGTAAGCTTTTCTGTATTTTAGGACATGTTTTTTCTATGTTGTGCATAGAATGAGTGCATAGCATTATCATTGGATACAAGCAAATGGGAAAATTAATATAATACTGATTCCTTAAGAAAAAAAAAAAAAAAAAAAAAAAAGCTTTTTTCCTGTTTTCACCTAAATTTTATCTTGCCTGATTTTGAGTACTTCTGAATTATATGAAGAACTATTTTGTCTTGCTATGAAAATTGTATGAGGCAGTACTGGACTGTGTGAAGGAATATTTTGGTGGTCAAGCTACTAGATCAGTTTTCTTGAAGATCTGGAGACAGTTTGGCTTGACAAGCCAAGTCCTAAAGAAGTTCCCTGTAGAAGCTCATATTCTTTGTATTTGGATGTGCAAATACGAATGGAGAAGTTACTGTAATATTTTTTGAACACTCAGCAGATGCATTTTCCAATTCTACAATAAGTGATAAGATGAATTTTCAAATAAGGATACTGCTTTTTTTTTTTTTTTCTGTCCAATTTCAATTATTTCTACAGGATCCCAGCTGATCCAGTTGTCAGTCTGTCTGCCAGTAAACAAGCAACACATAAATGTGATACCATTTAATGTCTCATTATTGACAAGACTGCATATCTTCAAGCTACATGTGGTAGCTTGGTTGTCTGAACCTACCCATTCTTCCAGAATTTTCCTGTTTATCTACTTTGTTTCTGGTTGGAAGTGTCTTACCTTACTTAGTAATTCCTTGTAAGCAGGTTACTTCATATCTGGGCTGAGAGAAGGTCAACATGGACGAAAAGATTGTCGGTTCTGCTATACTGAGATACAGCAACCAGACAGATGTGCAGGAAATATTTAAGAAAGCAATAGATAAAGTAGAATAGTGACATCCTGTATTGTTCTGTAGTCACTCACAATGTAAATCCTTTAATTTTATTTGCCTCCTTAATTGTTACTGGTCACTGAGTCAATGTTTTCAAGGAACTGTATGTCACAACCAAGGATCTTGAATTGCCATATACTTGTTGACCCCTTCAGAGAACTGTAATGGGACTGTGAGGCAGGACTGTCCTTCACAACAGCCATTTTAGCAGGTTAACTCTTCCTCTGAGTTCACTAACTTGGTATGTTATAGGCATCAATTTTGAATAAATGTAGAAAAGATAAAATTCTATTACACCCTTTTAAAGCCTATAGAAGTCTTGGGTCTTGGGTGTAGTTACAGTGTTGTAACATTAGCATAGGTGGCTTTTCTTAAAAATACTTCTGGACAATACTTCTGCATGTTCATAAGTCTATGGGACCAGACAGAATTCATCCAAAGGTACTGAAGGAGTTAGCAAAGTGCTTAACAAGCCATTTTCAATAATTTACCAGCAGTTCTGGCTTACTGGAGGTTCCAGTTGTCTCGAGGTTAGTGAATATACAGTATACAAGAAGGACAGGAAGGAGGATCCAGGCAATTACAGGCCTGTCAGTTTGACCATGGACACAAGGAAAGTTATAAAGCAGATCATCCTGAGTGCCATCACATGGTACATATGGGACAATCAAGCGATCAGAAGCAGCCAGCATGGGTTTATGAAGGGCAGGTCATGCCTTACTAACCTGGTCTGCTATGACAAGATGACCTGCTTAGTAGATGAGGGAAGGGTTTAGTAGATGCTGTTTACCTGTACTTTAGTAAGCATTTGACACCATCTCTCACAGTATTCTGCAGAAACTGGCTGCTCAAGGTTTGGACAGGTGTACAGGTCACTGGGTGAAGAACTGGCAGAATAGCCAAGCTCAAAGAGTCATAGTGAATGGAGTTCAAGCCACTTGGAGGCTGGACACCAGTGATGTTCCCCAGGGCTCAGTACTGGGGCCAGTTTTATTTAACATTTTTATTGGTGATCTGGATGAGGAGATTGAGTCCACCCTCAGTAAGTTTGTAGACAACATCAAGTTAGGTGGGATTGTGGATCTGCTTGAGTGTAGGTGCTCTGCAGAGAGGTCTAGATAGGCTGGATCAATGGGCCGAATCCAGTTACATGACATTCAAAAAGTCTAAGTGCCGGATCCTAACCGTGGGTCATAACAGCTCCATGCAGTGGTATAGGCCTGGGAAAGAGTAGCAAGAAAGTTGCCCAGAAGAAAAGGATCTGGGGTCACTGGTCGACAGACAGCTGAACATGAGCCATCAGTGTGCCTGGATGGCTGAGAAGGCCAATCCCACCCTGGCCTGCATCAGAAATAGTATGGCCCTCAGGACTGGGGAAGTGATGTACTCTGTACTCTGTACTCTGTAGTGGTGAGACCACATCCCAACCTGATCTAGAGGGAGGTGTCCATGCCTATGGCAGGGGGTTGGAATTAGATGGTCTTTAAGGTCCCTTCCAGCTCAGACTATTCTGTGATTCCATGAGTACTGTGTTCAGTTTTGGGCCCCTCACTCCAAGAAAGATGTTGAGTTGCTCAAGTGTGTGCAGAGACTAATGAAGCTGGTGAAGGGATGTGAAAACAAGACTTAAGAGGAATGGCTGAGGAAATTGGGGTTGTTTGGCATGGAGGAGTCTGAGGGGAGACCTTATTGCTTTCTATAACTACCTGAAAGAAGTTTACAGTGAGGAGGGTGTTGGTCTCTTTTCTCAAGTGACAAGTGATGGTATATTTAGTATTATTTTCAGACTTTGTTTTCACCTCTTGCTTACTGGAAAAATCAAGCTAAAAATGGAGGTCGGTACTCGTTATGAACAGTTCCCTGTCTTCAAGAACAATGGAGTGTCTGTGCTCTTTCAAAACAACCTGGTTCCAGCTCCAGGTAGTTAATAGAAGATAAATTTGAAGTCTTACAGTTCCTTTAATAACTACATTCTTTATACAGATATAGCTCTCCTGTAGAAACTTATTCGGAGTAATTTTGTTTCTCCAGTGGAATAGATTGTTTGAATCTCCATCATGCTTTTGCAAAATGCATTTTTAATTACTTTCAGTTTTGTTTACTTATTTCTTCTTCATGTTTAATATGATACACTAATATTCCTGCATATTTAATGTAACTTCTAAAAACTAGATAACTTTTGTAATTTCATATGTAATTTCCCCTGCCATACAGGTCCCTTGGAGTTAGTGGAAGCTTTAGAGCATGGAGGGTGTCCCACAGCAGGATGTAAAGGAGTTGGGCACATTAAAAGAGCAAGACATATTGGCCATCATAGGTATGTGCTGTGAAACTGATTTTATTCAATTTAGTAATGTGTGCACACATTTTTTTCTAATTGCTGATCACAAGAAAACAGAACCAAGCTGGAAAAAAATACTAAATTTTGTAAACCTAAATATGCAATGATTTCAGTTGCCATGGTGAGCCTGCTGAAATAAACATTAGCAATCTGTAACTTCATTTCACCAGGGTGTGCCAAGATAAGATTTGTCAAACATTGTTTTTGTCACAATTGATAGATTCAGCTTTTTTTTTTTTTTTTTTTTTTTTTTTTTTTTTGGTTTTTTTTTTT
>CM021733.1:61173251-61210526 GCA_011075105.1 Heteronetta atricapilla | reverse complement strand
AGAAAAGAAAAGAAAAGAAAAGAAAAGAAAAGAAAAGAAAAGAAAAGGAAAGGAAAGGAAAGGAAAGGAAAGGAAAGGAAAGGAAAGGAAAGAAAAGAAAAGAAAAGAAAAGAAAAGAAAAGAAAAGAAAAGAAAAGAAACTGTATGTGAATGTGTCAGAAAAAAAATTCATTTGTGAGCTCTCTAAATAAACGTCATTAAAACTTCTAATGTTTCACAGGGAAAGGATGAGTAAGAGGAATGTCTAGTTAGTTCATGTATTCTTTGCTTTTATAACTAGATTTTTCCATGCTATTTAAAGTTATTATACTTACTCATACTGAATCCTGAGAAAAGTAATATACTATAGTCTTAGCAATCCTGTTTATTTACATCTTAACTGATAGTTCTAAGGGATAAAAATATAATCTAAGGTATTTTTTTGATCATAAGACAGAGAAATTTGCTGTTAAATAGAAAATAAATTAGCACTATAAATATATTTTTCTGTAACTTTATTAGTGGTGGTTTTCTTTTTTTTCTTTTTTTTTTTGCTTGAAATTTCTGAGGAAAAACATTAATTTGTTGTTTATTTGGAGTCTAGATTTGAGGGTCCAGGTCACCCCCCAAAATCTACAATGGTACCATTACTTTTTTCCTGAATTAACAAAGAGATTTTGAAATTGGTGTAATTATCCACATCAGGTTTAGTCCCTTGGCTCTTTTATCTTGGCAGCCTTGAAATATGTTTAACCATGCTTATCTCTTTTTTTTCTTTTTTTTTTTTTTTTTCGTTATGAGGTGCAACATCTATCTACAGCATAAATGCATGTGTGCAGAAAAGATGATAATTTTAAATGCTAAATAGTTCTGAAAGCATTTTGAGAGCTTGTTTCTTAGGAACCAGATGAAAGGCTTGGTGATTAATTATGTAGTGAGGCTAAAGCATTTACTTTTTGGAAAACTCGATGTTAATGAGGAATTGCTATCTATCACCATTTGATCTATGGTGGGCCCTTGATACTGAGACTGGTGTGTAAGTTGGTAGCATCATGCAGATTACCTGCATATTTATGATAAATTGTGAATTGTATGCTTTCTGATGTTTAATGCATGCAATAATTTTCAAGTCCAAGCTGCAATGAAGAACACTCAGTTGTAAACAGGTCATTAGTGTTTTGGGTCAACTCTCCATGACTAAAGATCAAATATTCTTTAGCCAGCAGTTCTTAACTGTCATTGTTTCCAAGCAGTTAGAATGGGGAAAAATATAGATTTGTAATTCATAACTAATGGCATAAACATTGTTAAAGAACACAAGCGAAAATTTGCATGGTACCACTTTTATACTAGTCACTCTACTTCTTGTATTAACTATAAGCCTGCTCCAACCATCAAATAAACGTGGCAAGAAATAAACAATATGCTGAAATGTTTAGGGACCAAAATGTAAGCTTGGAGAGCATTTTATCAGAAACTTCATGTCCATTATGTGGAAGTGAATTGAATATGCTGTGATAGAGGCTACGTTCTCAGAGAACCGTGGTGCACAAGCACTGGAAGCCTCAGCTCAGCAGGGTGTTCCATCTACCTGTTTAGCACCTGCTGAAATAAATGCCATCTGATACTGATGCCAGTCTCCAGTTTCATTTTCTTTTATGTTAAGGTTATTATCCCAAGGAATTTTTTCTAAAAAAGAATTCATCAATGACAAACATACGTTGTAAATTGTGATAGAGAACACTTGTATCATTTTCTGCAGAATAGTTAACAATATTTTCATGAAGTCAGCTGAAGTAAAGACATCGTTTAGTTAAAATCCAGAAAAGGAAAAAAAAAAACACACACACACAAAAATAATTCTCACAAAATAAAAATGTTGTTTAATTAAAAGAGACAATATTCAGGGATACTTTTACAGCTATTTCATAAAAATGCTAGCAATTCTTAACTCAGATAGAAGCTCTACAGGTGAAATGTAAGAACACAGTTTTGCTCTGCTGCTTTTTGTGCTTTTTGGGCAGTCAACAGGTCAAACAGTACATGATACTTCTCAGGATTATTCTGCTGTGCAAAGCATACATTGTACAAATCTGTCCTGGAGTACTGAGTTTGCATTGGAGCTACAGAATACATCCCCCAGGCATTTGTCATCACATTATTACTGAAGATGTCTTACTGCTCACATATCATTACCAGCAGATGCAGTCATCTGTGTGTAGCCTGATCTGCTCTAGAAAAAGTCTAACCCATCAGTTAATCCAATCTACTTGTTTGACCCATCAAGGAAGATAGTTCAGTCAAATCCATGTGAATTTTCCTGCAGCTGTCATACAACCTCATCCCTTGACAGTACTTGGCAATAACCTGCACCTGGAAGTTGCATCGTGGACTGCAATTGGTGACATTTGCAACCAGTACAGATAAACCAGGACAGCTGTCTCTGGCTTCACCTAGGTTTGCCAAATCTTCCAAGCAATCATAAAGGCTAAGAATACATAGAATTGAAAAAATAATTCAATATTAACTTTCCTTTGCCAGAGTAACACCTTACTCTTCTTCTTTAGGATAAGGGAGAATGGTGGCCTAGATTCCCTTGCAATATTATATGTAGCTGAGACTGTGTTCTGTGTTTCAGAAACTTTGCATACTGCTGCCTTGAAGACTGAAACGTCTACAGATACCTGGAGAAAATTAAGTTTCAAGCACCCCATTGGTGGCCCAATTTTATCCTACTACCCCTGAACTTTTGAAAAGCAAGATATGTGTTAAGCTATACATAGAGATATATCCTGTGAGTGATTGAAGAGCAGTTGCAGAATAACCACAAATGGGATATGCTACCTCTACACATTTGTTCCATTGGACAGTTCTGGAAAGGGATTAAGTAGTGTGTTAGGGCAAAGCAAAAGTTGGAGCAGAAATCCATGTTTAAGTTGAGAGAAGAGTTAAAAATTCTGATTTTTTTTTTTTTTTTTAATAACCTAATGATCAAGACTTTTGAGCTCTTGAGATGAGTTGTCTAAAACTTAGTCATATGGCGCCGGAGCGGTCTATCCCCATGTGCCCAAAGACAAGCCGACGTGGACGAAGACCGGCTTGGCTCAACAGAGTGTTGCAGCTTGAGCTTAGGAGAAAAAAGAGGGTTTATAATCTTTGGAAAAAAGGGCGGGCCACTGAGGAGGACTATAAGGATGTTACGAGGCTGTGCAGGGACAAAATTAGAAAGGCCAAAGCTCATCTGGAGCTCAATCTGGCTACTGCCGTTAAAGACAACAGAAAATCTTTTTACAAATACATCAGTGCAAAGTGGATGACTAAGGAAAATCTCCATCCTTTACTGGATGCAGGGGGAAACCTTGTTACAAAAGATGAGGAAAAAGCTGAGGTGCTTAATGCCTTCTTTGCCTAAGTTTTTAGCGGCAATAAACTTGTTCTCAGTACCCTGAGCTGGCGGAAGGGGATGGGGAGCAGAATGTGGCCCTCACTATCCATGAAGAAATGGTTGGCGACCTGCTACGGCACTTGGATGTGCACAAGTTGATGGGGCCGGGTGGGATCCACCTGAGTGTACTGAGAAAACTGGCAGAGGAGCTGGCCAAGCCCCTATCCATCATTTATCAGCAGTCCTGGCTATCGGGGGAGGTCTAGACTGGCGGCTAGAAAACGTGATGCCCATCTACGAGAAGGGCCAGAGGACTGACCCAGGGAACTACAGGCCTGTCAGTTTGACCTCAGTGCCAGGGAATCTCATGGAGCAGATTATCTTGAGTGTCATCACGTGGCACTTGCAGGGCAAGCAGGCGATCAGGCTCAGTCAGCATGGGTTTATGAAAGGTAGGTTCTGCTTGACAAACCTGATCTCCTTCTATGACAAAGTGACACGTTTGGTGGATGAGGGAAAGGCTGTGGATGTGGTCTTCAGCAAGGCTTTTGACACCGTTTCCCACAGCATTCTCCTCAAGAAACTGGCTGCTCTTGACTTGGACTGGCATACGCTTTGTTGGGTTAGAAACTGTCTGGATAGCCGGGCCCAAAGAGTCATGGTAAATGGAGTCAAATCCAGTTGGAGGCCAGTCACTAGTGGCATTCCCCAGGGCTCAGTGCTGGGGCCAGTTCTCTTTAATGTCTTCATCGATGATCTGGATGAGGGCATTGAGTGCACCCTCAGTAAGTTTGCAGATGACACCAAGTTAGGTGCGTGTGTTGATCTGCTTGAGGGTAGGAAGGCTCTGCAGGAGGATCTGGATAGGCTGGACCGATGGGCTGAGGTCAACTACATGAAGTTCAACAAGGCCAAGTGCCGGGTCCAGCACCTGGGGCGCAATAACCCCAAGCAGATCTACAGACTGGGAGAGGAATGGTTGGAGAGCTGCCAGGCAGAGAAGGACCTGGGAGTGATGGTGGACAGTCGGCTGAATATGAGCCAGCAGTGTGTTCAGGTGGCCAAGAAGGCCAATGGCATCCTGGCTTGTATCAGAAACAGTGTGACCAGCAGGGCTAGGGAGGTGATCGTTTCCCTGTACTCGGCTCTGGTGAGGCCGCACCTCGAGTACTGTGTTCAGTTTTGGGCCCCTCGCTACAAGAAGGACATGGAGGTGCTTGAGCGGGTCCAGAGAAGGGCGACGAAGCTGGTGAGGGGTCTGGAGAACAAGTCCTATGAGGAGCGGCTGAGGGAGCTGGGCTTGTTCAGCCTGGAGAAAAGGAGGCTCAGGGGCGACCTTATCGCTCTCTACAGATACCTTAAAGGAGGCTGTAGCGAGGTGGGGGTTGGTCTGTTCTTCCACGTGCCTGCTGACAGGACGAGGGGGAATGGGCTTAAGTTGCGCCAGGGGATTTTTAGGTTAGACGTTAGGAAGAACTTCTTTACTGAAAGGGTTGTTAGACATTGGAACAGACTGCCCAGGGAAGTGGTGGAGTCACCATCCCTGGAGGTCTTTAAAAGACGTTTAGATGTAGAGCTTAGGGTTTAGTGGGGACTGTTAGTGTTAGGTCAGAGGTTGGACTCGATGATCTTGAGGTCTCTTCCAACCTAGAAATTCTGTGATTCTGTGATTCTGTGATACATAAATCAAATACTTCTTCTATGCATGAGTAACAAGATTAGTTTTTTAGTCTTTGTAGCATGAAAGTTATGTTGAACTGAAAGCTGGAGGCATTGAGATTCAGGAGGATGTACTGATTGATCTAAAGCCACCTAATCCATTACACAGGTTCATTCATGCTGTGTTTTGTTGAAATAAAACTGACAGTGGAAATCATGAGGGTTCTTTTTGTTGCCTCAAGTAACAGAAACATCAAAGGAATGTCATGGAGTTTTTTTAACATGTTATAGCAACTAGAAGGATTAATTACAAAGAAAAACTCATCTAAATTTAGTGCTCTAAAACTATTAATTTTATAAATTCTGTTGACTGAAATTGTCATTCAGCACCTGCTTTTCTGGAAACTACTAAAGGGAAAAGCACAAAAAAAATGCAACTTCCAATGGAGAACTAAATTTTGAGGCTTCTGCTTACTTTTTATTTTAAAACATATTAATGATGTTGGCAAACAGATCTGCTGGAGATGAAGTTGTAGTGTCAGATTTCATTGTGATGTAAGGCTTGTTTAATAATACATACCTGAAGTTAAATACCAATTTGTTTGTGTTTAGTGTTTCCTTGGAACACCCTCTAACTGCTTAAAAATGCTAAGCCTTAAAACATCCCTGTGAGCACAGTGAGTCAAAAGAAGATTACATGCTTTACCTTGCTGCAGTAGCAGAACTGAGACAGACCATTATATTGTTGAGTTTCGCATAACTATATTTTATCACAGTGGTATGAGTTTGTCACAGCCAGTACTTAAATCCCATTGGCATTGGCTCCTTAAACTGTTTTCTGAATAGGAGCCTGTATATTTCAACTTATACTTCATTTGAAAAGGAAAAAAGATGTCATTTTGATATATGCAGTAATATAAAGGATTAAGAATATAAAACAAATTCCCCACTTCCCTAGTTTTCCTCTTTTCTTCCCCATGCTTCAGTTCCTGGCTTTTAGTTCTTTTAAGACATCTGACAGATGCTAGTCCTGAAACAGATTAAAAAAAAATAGAAGGTACGAAAATAAAAGTAGGTAGAAGTATATAAACAAATCTAAAGTGAAATGCTAAATTCTGTTTAAGAGAAATTAGAAATAGAATTCAAATGCTCCAAGTTATTTTTTTCTTTGTATAGGCTGCTCAAAGCCTTTAAAACAAATTAATAAACAAAAATACCCTCTTTCAAGGGGAGTGCTTTAGAGTCCAGCCACCCATTTGGCTATAGCTCATTCTGCTGTATAAACTTCACAGAATCACAGAATCACAGAATTTCTAGGTTGGAAGAGACCTCAAGATCATCGAGTCCAACCTCTAACCTAACACTAACAGTCCCCACTAAACCATATCCCTAAGCTCTACATCTAAACGTCTTTTAAAGACTTCCAGGGATGGTGACTCCACCACCTCCCTGGGCAGCCTGTTCCAGTGCCTAACAACCCTTTCAGTAAAGAAGTTCTTCCTAACGTCTAACCTAAAAATCCCCTGGCGCAACTTAAGCCCATTCCCCCTCGTCCTGTCACCAGGCACGTGGGAGAACAGACCAACCCCCACCTCACTACAGCCTCCTTTAAGGTATCTGTAGAGAGCGATAAGGTCGCCCCTGAGCCTCCTTTTCTCCAGGCTGAACAAGCCCAGCTCCCTCAGCCGCTCCTCATAGGACTTGTTCTCCAGACCCCTCACCAGCTTCGTCGCCCTTCTCTGGACCCGCTCAAGCACCTCCATGTCCTTCTTGTAGCGAGGGGCCCAAAACTGAACACAGTACTCGAGGTGCGGCCTCACCAGAGCCGAGTACAGGGAAACGATCACCTCCCTAGCCCTGCTGGTCACACTGTTTCTGATACAAGCCAGGATGCCATTGGCCTTCTTGGCCACCTGAACACACTGCTGGCTCATATTCAGCCGACTGTCCACCATCACTCCCAGGTCCTTCTCTGCCTGGCAGCTCTCCAACCACTCATCTCCCAGCCTGTAGCTTTGCTTGGGGTTATTGCGCCCCAGGTGCTGGACCCGGCACTTGGCCTTGTTGAACTTCATGTAGTTGACCTCAGCCCATCGGTCCAGCCTATCCAGATCCTCCTGCAGAGCTTTCCTACCCTCGAGCAGATCGACACACGCACCTAACTTGGTGTCATCTGCAAACTTACTGAGGGTGCACTCAATGCCCTCGTCCAGATCATTGATGAAGATATTAAAGAGGACCGGCCCCAGCACTGAGCCCTGGGGGACGCCACTAGTGACTGGCCTCCAACTGGACTTGACTCCATTTACCATGACTCTTTGGGCCCGGCTATCCAGACAGTTTCTAACCCAAAGAAGCGTGCGCCAGTCCAAGTCAAGAGCAGCCAGTTTCTTGAGAAGAATGCTGTGGGAGACGGTGTCAAAAGCCTTGCTGAAGTCAAGGGAGACCACATCCACAGCCTTTCCCTCGTCCACCCAGCGCGTCACTTTGTCATAGAAGGAGATCAGGTTCGTCAAGCAGGACCTGTCTTTCATAAACCCATGCTGACTGGGCCTGATCGCCTGCTTGCCCTGCAAGTGCCACGTGATGACACTCAAGATAATCTGCTCCATGAGATTCCCTGGCACTGAGGTCAAACTGACAGGCCTATAGTTCCCCGGGTCTGCCCTCCGGCCCTTCTTGTAGATGGGTGTCACATTTGCTAGCCGCCAGTCAGCTGGGACCTCCCCCGATAGCCAGGACTGCTGATAAATGATGGATAGGGGCTTGGCCAGCTCCTCTGCCAGTTCTCTCAGTACCCTTGGGTGGATCCCACCCGGCCCCATCGACTTGCGCACATCCAAGTGCCGTAGCAGGTCACCAAACAGTTCTTCATGGATGGTGAGGGCCACATCCTGCTCCCCATCCCCTTCCACCAGCTCAAGGTACTGGGTATCCAGAGAACAACTGGTATTGGCGCTAAAGACTGAGGCAAAGAAGGCATTGAGCACCTCCGCCTTTTCCTCATCTCTTGTAACTAAGTTTCCCCCTGCATCCAGTAAAGGATGGAGATTCTCCTTAGTCGTCCTTTTTGTGTTGATGTATTTATAAAAAACGTTTTTTGTTATCTTTAACGGCAGTAGCCAGATTGAGCTCCAGATGAGCTTTGGCCTTCCTAATTTTGTCCCTGCACAGCCTCGCTACATCCTTGTAGTCCTTCTATAACTTCTGGTGTGAAAGTTTTCATGCCAAAACGCTTCAGTGCCTTTATCTCAGAGGAAGTGCTGGGACTATCACCCAGTTCCTCTGAAGAAAGAACTTGGGTGTTTTTCATTATTTCACCTGGGGATGGATGGGTGTCCCTTATAAACACAGTGCAAGGTGTTGGTAGACTGCCATCTGCTTAGAATAGCATTACGTGGTGATATGATCTTGATTAGAAAAGCAGAAATCACATTCCGCTGACATATTTTTCCTCCATAATTCAAGTTCAGAACAGCTATACAAGGATTTTTAAAATGTTGATATTGTCTTGTTCAAATGAACCATCTGAAAAAAAAAAAAAAATAGATTTTCTGTTTGGCTGTTATTTTGACAACCCCAGAAAGGACTGACTGACTTGGCCTGTGTAACCTTAAGAAGTTTTCTCCTTTTATGCTAGGGCTGAGAGAAATGTAAATTGCCACCAACTTTTTGTTTATGTTGGTAAGACCAAAATTAGATTGTTAATATTGGACCAACCTCCTGATAAGAGTTGATTCATGCTCACTGTGAATCCAAGGCTTCATGGGTAAAGGAGAAGGAAGATGTACAGCATATTCTGAATAAAAGGCCTTTTGTTTTATGCTGTCCTTTGAAGAATGAACTTGATAATTAAAGCTGTTGTTTTTCTGTTTATTTTTTGTAATTTGGAGGTGGCAAGGCATATTGCTGGCAAGGTAGACTTGTTTATATCAGTTCAGTTTCGAAATCAGTGAAACAAATAAAACATTGCAGTGATTTATGGAAAGACAGGTAGTTGTATTCTTGAAAGAAAACAAGTAAAATCATCAGATTTTTTTACATTTTAACATTATAGAATTCCTTGAAATAATACAGATGAGTAGGAGAGCATCATTTTAGATTATAGTTAGTGTAGTAGCTCATTAACTCCAAAAAAAGCATGTTTATCTTAAATAGAGATTTGCAAACTGAGTATTTTGTTGTTCACTGTCATGGCATATATATCTTTCAGAATTTGCTAGATTATCTTTGGAAGAACACAAGGCAATGTTCAGCTGGTTGGTCAGTCAACATATTCACAAGCATAATATCCCAAATACATAATATACATTCATGTATACTTCAAAGACAAGATCCGAGTTCAGTCCAGTGTGTTCTTTGTTGCTGTTGTTTCCTTTCCTACACATTGAGCAAACACGTGTTTTCTGATGTTGGGAGGTATGACTTTCACAATTGTTAGAGTAATATTTACAGGTCATTATCAAAGCACTATGTCAAATTATGTCACTAACAGGAGTGCATTGGGAGCGCTGAATGACAGGAAGGTGTGTGAGAAGTACAATTCTAGTGGAGTAAAATTCTTCGTTGCAAAGATGGGGCATTTGCTACAGTGAGGAAGTGTGCCATACCTCATACTGTGCCTATGCGATGCAGTCTCTTTATAGACACTGCATAATAAAAATATCCTCCTTTGCAGAAAAAATAACCATAGGAATACAATTGTGTTATTGGGAGTGAGATGGGGATAGTCAAAGGCATCCTGTATATTATATATAAAATACCATTAGAGGAATGAGAGAGCAGACTAAACGTTCATCAATCAGTTTGCAAGAATGTATGCTGTAATATAAATTAATATAATTTGTGTTACATAAGTTACCGTGGAAATGAAATATGAAAAACATGCAGGTTGAAGTTTTCAATCAGTGTATTTATTAGCATTTTAAAGCCTGACTACTTGTTGCATTTTTTTTAATCTTTTCTCTGCAAATTGATTCCATATACTTCTGGAAAACTGGTCTCTGAGGTCATTTCATTTGAACTGAGTGAAGTCTGTAAAGTGACTGGAAATAAGGGGACCTTTCTTCTACTTCTAGTGCAGTCAGCTGCCCGTACTCTGAGATGAACTTGAACAAAGAAAGCCTCTTACCTGATCGTCTGAGTGGGGAGATGCCTGCAGCCAATCCTGTCCCAAGAAACAGAAGAGTGGAAGCAAGGGAAAGATCCCCCTCTCCTGTAATCAAGTAATTATGATCAGAATCATGCCTCTGACTAACTGCAATGCTTTATTTCAATGTTCTGTAGCATAGTCTGTAGTTGTGTAATGGCTGAAAAGTTTCAGGAAGGCCTGTCTGCATTTTCTGCATTTTCTTTTATGGGGAAGGAATGGTTTCATCAATGCTTATTGAAATGGTCACTGAACTGAACTGAAAATACTGATACTTATTTTACTGTGTGTGATTTAACAAGAGTTCAGTTTCACATTCAGTCTAACTATGCAGGCTACTAAGTGATTAATTGGAAATAAATGGATTGTTTGCCTGTTGGTTTCACTGAAGAAAATGATTTATTTCATAGAATCGTAGAACCATAGAATGGTTTGGACTGGAAGGGACCTTAAAAACCATCTATTTCTACTCCCCCTGCTGTGGGCAGGGACACCTCCCACTAGACCAGGTTGCTCAAAGCCCCATTCAACCTGGCCTTGAACACTTCCAGGGATGGGGCATCCACAGCTTCTTATTCGTGTTTCTGTTGTTTGCTGGGGTGGCCTTATGGATGTGACTGTAAATTAATGTTGCTCTTTGAATAGCCGCTATAAATTCTGTCATTACTGTGGGAGTGGAGAATTGAATTACTGGGACTGAGTTCTGCAAGAATGATAATTCTTAGCTGAAACTTCTTGCGGGAATACTGTGAAAAGGCAAATGGATTTGATACCAAGAGCCTCTTCAGATGATGATTTTCCACCAGAAATTGTGGACACTGATTCCTGTGTTTGTTTTATGTTAGAGAGAGACACAGAGAATTTAAGAAGGAAAAGGGAAGCTTTTCATTCCTTTTACAAGGGGTACCTTAATGAAAATGTCAATGGGTATAGTGAAGATTTCTTCCAAGTTTTCTCTGTAATTACCACATGTTTTCAATAGATGATGTTTCAAATGAGATTCTCGGAAACAGTTTCAGCTTTGTGCTTTAAAAACAAAATATTCAGCCGTCACAGAGATCTGTCTGGTTCAATTCTTCTTGAAAGTATAGGATTGTAGAAATCTGAAATGACCTAATTGCTCTCTGACAGCTAGCCTAAATAAGGCCCCAGTGAAGGCAGTAAAAGTTTCACCAGTGTTCTCTGTGTTGGGGACAGTATTAAGAGCTACTTTTTTAACTGTTCCAATTGATTGATTGAATAACATTTTATAGGGTCTTAAATGCACAGCTGTATATTGCAAGAGCTGGGGTTGGAGGAAAATATATTTGAAAGGTGGGTTTTTTGTGTTACAAGTATTTGAAATGGAGTTTATCAACAAAAATAACATTAGGCAAGTTCTGTTCCTGTTGAATTGTCTGTAAGCTTTATCTTTGACTGCATGATGAAGAGAGTATGGTTATTTTTGAAAGTTCCAGGTATGCAATTTTAATTTGCTGTCAACTGAGAAACTTTTGTATTTCTTAAAAACAAAAACAAAACAAACAAAGAAAACCACATAGATTTCTTCAATTACACTGATTCTTTATCCGTAAAGAAAATAAAATGAATAACTCTCTCAGTTTTAAACGTTTTGTTGATTTGTTCTCAGCAGTGACAGGAAATGTCCCAGCCCATGTCACATAGGTGCAAAATCTTCAGTTCATAATCGATCATCTGGGAAAAGTGTATCAGAAACAACTAATCAGGAAGATGGAGAAAGTACATCTCCTTGCAAGAAGCCACCCCTGTTATGTGATGTGAAAGAAAAGAAGCCACCTAGGTAATTATAAGTTCCTTCCAAAGTGAGGGTTGTTTGAAGACTGTCAATCTAAAATGTAGCTTACTATGCAATGCAGTGCATTATACCCATGGAGCTCTTGGAAGGAGAGGGAGGAAGAAGAAAGTTTTTCTTCTTAGAAGAAAGTAGTTGTCTTTATATTAGAAACGGGGAGGAATGCAGTGTCACAATGTATTTAAGAAGTAATTAATGCATATCAGAAAGGATAGGAAAAATACTACAGACAGAAGAATTACTGGAAGCAATTCTTTAGCTCTCAGGTTTTCGAATGTGTTTTTGACAAAGAATGACATGGGACAGTACATTAGAAATTGTGGTATATGAAGGCTATTTTTGAAACTAAAAAGATTATACACTTCTGTGTTTTCATGGGGATATGTGAAGCAATAGGGTTCCCTAAGTTTTTCATTAGTAACGGTATTGATGCATTATTTATTGGCTATTTCTTACAGAAATAGAAGTAAGACACCCTGGAACAAAATTGTCATTTGTTATATATTTACATTAATGACACTATCTTGTGTTCATCACATATGTACTGTAAATGCTCATAATAATAGTGTCTTCAGAGACTGGATAGTTAATTTTATATGGTGAATGCCTCATGGTAAAGCTGATGATCAAAACTTCACTGTCTTATTAAGACACAATTAAATGCCCTGAAACTCCTGTATAAGCTTTTTTTTTTTTTTTTTTTTTTTTTTTTCCTTTCTTTCTTTAACTGGT
Source organism: Heteronetta atricapilla (assembly GCA_011075105.1). Taxonomy (NCBI): domain Eukaryota; kingdom Metazoa; phylum Chordata; class Aves; order Anseriformes; family Anatidae; genus Heteronetta; species Heteronetta atricapilla. The sequence goes on along the minus strand of CM021733.1, from coordinate 61,197,809 downwards.
ATGCACTCACCTTTATGCCAAAAAGTCCTGTAGTAAGTATAAAATTACACTTTTTTTGAACTTGTAGCTTTTTGTGTAATTTTAAATCTGTCAATTTTTCTTTAGAATGTTCTGTCACATTATTTCAACCAAGATACCATTATTATTAAAGCTATATTGAAAAAGACCTATTAGGATCAACAAGCAGTTTTGATTTCTCTGTATCACAAATATATATAATTCATTAGTCATACTCCAGTGAATTTAAACAGCAAAAAAGACAAAATGACATTCCCATATGTGTTTCTGAAATGACCTGTGTTAAATAACAGTTCTTGTTCATCATTTCAATCATGTTTGTAGTAAATTTACCTTTTTCTGTAAATAAACACTGGCTTCACAGAATATCTCTTAAAATTAATTGAAGAACACTTTATTTATTTTAGAGGGTGTTATTTTTATGAAGCCCTAAAATAGCAGATATGTGTGCTATCTGTTCACTGCATTGAGTCATTTTCATTCAGAGAATAACAGCCTTCTGTGAACTTTGAACTGCCCAGAGGCTCTGCAGGTTGTTTAACTTTTTGAATACACTGATGACTATCTAGCTTTCCACATTCTTTGTGTAGTCAGCATAGTCAGAGAGGACTTTCAATTGAATAAACTTCTTTTTAAAAAGGTATGAAAAATGATCTTCAGAAAATTAGGTATGTATGAACTACTAGAGTTATTAAATATTGAGCAGCTGGTTATTGCAATGCTCAGTGGATCTTTTTAGATGTGTATTCAAAGTGCGCATGTATAATTGAAGACATAGATATGCATACTTCTGTGCTCTTCAGCTGCTGAGCTTGTTGGGTGGATTTAATTATGCTTGACTTCAGTACAGTTGTGTATGTCTTCATATTTTAGGCAATATTTTGTTTTGTAGAAGTACTTGGTTGAGAAACCAACCACATACGCAACCAACCATGAGATTTATTTCATGGTAAACCTAAGTTATACTCAGCTTATTTCCAGTTCTACCTCCTCCTTTGCTTTCCTTTTGTTTTCCCCCTTTGCTTTCCTTTTTTGTTGTTGTTTTTTTTTTTTTCTTTGCATATTTTTTCCCACTAATAAGAGGTATTTATATGTGCAAATGATTATTTATACCAGATTTTTTTGTTTTTGCGAAATTAAGTGTGTAAAAACCAGAGTATGTCCTCTGGAATGTTCCTGAAAATTCAAGATAGAATTGGTATGCCTACAGCGTATTCAATTTTAAGTTGAAATTGAATTTCATTGTAATAGAAATTCTACTCTGGTAGTATTTATAGTTAAGGAAGATGAGCACTCAGGCTTGGGAATCAAATGCTGCTACCTCATAAAAGGATAGATTTAATTTATCCTTGTATTTGACTAATGTGATAAAATTTCTGGATGTATGTCTCCGTGAAAGTTGTCCTTGAGAAAATAGGAAGATACGTATTTCCTCACAGGTTTTGAAGATCTCTGTTCCTTATGTTGAGTTACACTAGTCATTCACTTTGGCTTCTGAATTAATTGCACTACTTTGTAGCATTATTATTAGAAGTTTTCTGCGATTATGGAAGTTAGGGAAAAAAAATCAGTAAATAAGTAGAGGTGATATTTCTGAGAAAGATGCTGTGGAGAAGTTCATTGTGGCATAAGAAGGCCTAACTGCTACCTCTATACTACTGGCATTGCCTGTCAAATCATTATTATTTATGTCCTTTGTAGTTACAAAGGCTAGATTTTCTGATCTGTTGTGGTTTTTGCACCATTTATAGTGTGTTAAATACATTTCTTTATATGTCAGTGAACTTGCAGGTCCTACCTGATTTATTCCAAAAACTTACTTGCATTAAGTAGGTATAAATGTAAGTAATGGAATTAAACAAGTCTGTTTCTTCCATGGATTTGTATTTTAAAGTTAGCTAATCTTGATGCCTAACAGGTTCTTAGCTCTAGTTGTGTGTTGTTTTGTTGTTGTTGTTGTTTTTTAACCTGTGGAATGTTGGTTAAGTTGTTCTTGTTTTCTTGTTGATTACTTCCCTTGTACTTAGTAAAGCCTGAGTTCATGTAATGGGCTTTCTTACTGTCTTGACTTTAAGGTCCTCCTGTCCGACAGCTGTTTTAACAAAATATTCAGTATGTATTTAGTATCTCTGAGAGCTCTATTTCTGTGATGATTTAGTAAGAACTGGCTATTGTTCTCATGTTACTAGAAAGGAAGGAAACAAATACGCACATACTGTCAGCAAGCTCATCTAAACTTCATTTCTGTAAGAAATAACAGAAGAGTAAAAATATTTCCAGTGGGATCATTAACACCTGCACAACAATGTGTCAGTACAGCACAGGTGTTGGGTTGGAGATGAAGGTTGGTTAGAGAAAAAGAAGTAGATGTTTAAGACAGCTCCTGAGAATGGCCTGGATAACCAGTAAGGCTTTGTGGGATATGCAACTGTATGTATATCTTTTTCATTCTTATCTTCTGCCATGAACACATCCACTGACTTCATTTGTGTATTTTCTAGTTTCAGTTATGAAGTAAAGTACGTTTATCTGATTTACAGAATTTTAATTTACACTACTCTTAAGCCTTAAACACAAAACTCATGTTGGTAGGCATTAGTGTCGCCACCTGTGTAAGTCAGAAATTTGATCCTCCCCTTTTATATTTTATGATGATACAATGTCCCTTGAGTGGGTATCCTAGTGTGTTAATGATCTAGCATTGTTAGCAAGCAATTTCATCATGCTTAGTGATTTTTATTATTTATTAATAAAAATGTCTATTTTCCTCAGTGGAGTACTACAAAAAAAGGACTCCATAAAGAACAAAGAGTGTGAGGAAGAGGAGACAGAAAATAAGCTGCTCATTTCAAATGAAATTAAAGGTAATCTGGCAGTACTTTTGATATTTACACTTGATATAAAAATCTGCAGAACTGAAGTGTGGCAATCCTTGTAATTCTTCAGGAAACTGGATTACAACTTAGTTTACATATTTGGTATTTGTGTCCAAAAGTTTTTTGACAGTAGCACTTTCAATGCTGTGTTTATCTTGTAATCAACAGAGAGTTTGCTAAGAACATTATTGAAGTTGTAAAGTTGAGTGCAAACAGAATGCTGGTATAAAATGTTTCCTTTCACTGACTTTAACAAATAGATAATTAAATCTGTCTGTGTTTTAAAGTTATTATGTTCATTTATTGCTTAAAAAATGTACTGCAAGAAAGTTGAAGATGCAAAGCTCCGCATTTACATATTAGCTCCAATGCGATGCTAAAGTGATTCAGCTCCATCTCAGTTTTTTGTGCAGTCTGATTGTTTTGAGCCCCCCATATGCAGAATGGGCACTTTTCATATGTAATAACAGAATTTTCATTTGTAATAACAGAATGTTCCATCATAGGGTCTCCAGAGGTCCCTATGATGGAATGTAGAAAAGTCCACAGACCAGAAATATTTTTTGATTCTGTAAGGTTTCATTTACCATTGTGTCAAAACTCTTGGCTGTACAGATCCGGTGGTACAGATCCAGCTGGACAGATTGAGGTGGCAGTACATTACTCATTTTTATCCTCATCAGAAAGAACAGAGTACAAAACCAGAACATTACAATCATACCTTATTTGCTGTGAGTGAGACTTAGTAGGCTATTTAGTTCCTGAACTGAAATGGCATATTGTTTCAGAGCAGCTTTTGCTGCAGTAATAATGTCAGCTCATGCAAGTTCAATGAGAAGCTAGATGCTCTTCATTTGATATTTTAATTCCATAATTTTTAGATTTTTTTTTCAGCAGTTTGTTGTGCAACACAAAATTTGTAAGGCCTTTGTCCAGAAATCTTAATTAAGACTTGAGTAACCGTGGTTCTTTAAGGGCTACATTTCTTACCTTTTAAGTGAGCTCATCCTCATAAAAACCTGAAAAATTCTTCTAGACTAGTTGAGCATCATATAAAAATAAAACTTAAGGCAGTGTTTGATTTTTAATTACTAACCTCTGATACATTTCTTTTACCTTAAAAGTTTTTTTGTCTTGCAGCACTTTTCAAATGGATCTAAGAGGCACTCTGAAGAGTGTGTGAAATATGAAAGATTCTGTCTAGAGGTGTAAAAATCCAAGTTGTTACAGTGTTTTGAAACATGATGTAGTGCACAATTCCAGAGAAAATGAAGAATTAAAAGACAACTTTTTCTAAAGCAGATGAAAAAGTTTTTGGTCATTTGAAGTACTTTGCTTCAGCAGAATAGAAACATATTGTTCTGATGTTGCATTATATAATGCAGTACAAAAGAAAAAAAATCTGAATGTTTTAAATTGTATGCGATTCTTCATGTATTCTAAGAAAATTGTCTGCTTTTATGAAGCATTTTGATTTTGGCAGAATTGACTATTTGAGTAATTTCACTCTGCTTACTACTTAGTATGCACTTCTGTGTAGAGTCCTACATGACTAGATTTGTAAAACTAGAACAATTTATTGTATTATTGTTTAACAAAGTGATTCTTTACTTCCTTTCTGTACATGTAATTTTGTGGCATTATTGGTGTAAATGTGCTGTAATACCTAATCTTTAGATTCTTTAGAAGAAATAAATCAGTGAGCTCTTGCTATCATAGTCACAGAAATCTTAAGCTAAAGGGACTTCAACAGTACAGATGTTTGTGGACTGTGACTACTGGCATCTGAGCTCATTGCTATAATTTTTCTACATGTCACTTACATTATTATTCTTCATCCTATTTTTGCTATCTTCACTTGACCAAATCTCTACTAATAATTTATAAAATGTGTACTGTTCTTTCATCCTTTTTTTTTTTTTTTTTCTTTTTTTTTTGGAGAATGATTATTTGGAGCTAAAGAGCACCACTGAAATTAGAGGCCCTTTATACTAATTTGTATTTATGGATACAATTCCTGTGTTTAAAACATTGATATAGACTTGGAGCTAGAACATGCACGAACAGTGCTAGGGGTCTCTCATAAATGCAAAAAAGGCAGTTGCCACTTGGTTTCTTGGAAATTTTAGGTTATTTTATTGGAAGGGAACAAACTAAGAAGATAAAGATGAAGTAAGGAAGACATTTCAGAGAGAAAGGTAACAAGGCCCTCTTAAGCATGAAAAAGGTAGGGGCAGGTGGATTGATGCCAAAGTAGAATGTCATCAGAAAAGAGCAGTGGTCAGGATTAAAAGTGTTTCTAATATCTTGCTGGCAAGCAGATTTTGTTTCTTCTCTTACCCAATGCGAGGAATCCTATACAGGTGAAACTGGTTAACACATGGTGCACTCCAAGGTCCTGTTCTCCTAAATCTCCAAATTGGGACCTCACACTGGGACTTTATTTCAAGTACATCATGTGTTTTACCTGTCCCACAAACATGACTTTCCTCTTCCTGGAAAGCAGGGCTTGCAGAACAAGGAAGATCACAGCATGAAGTGGGTAGAGCTTTTAGATGAAGAAACTCTGAAGTCTGATATTATACACAGGAATTGTAGCCAAAATACCGTCCTCTGCAGTGTCTTGAACAAGAAGTTACCCCAACTAAGCCTCAACTTCTTTTTACCAGGGATGTGATGATACCCACTGCAGGGTTGAAGGATTTTTTTTTCCTTCATCTAGTTGATAGATTGGCACTTTTCATGCTCCTCTTTTGAAGTGCAACTTATGTGTGAGGGAGATAAGACACATCCTGTAAGGCATTAGGTACTGAATTCTTATTATTGTCACTAACTAGAGCTCTTGAGTGAGTAAACCTTGTACTCCATCAATTCCATTATGCAGTGTCACGTCAGTGAACTTATTTTCTGCTAATGTCATTCATAACTCACTGAACTGTGTTTGCTGTAGTTTCTTTAAAAAAAAAAACCAAACAACTGTATAGCATGGGACAGATGTCCAGTATAGAATTTTTATCTGGAATTATTAGGATATGATGCTGCTGTAAACTACAGAAAATAAGGTACATATGGGATAGATAGGTAACCTTAACTACATTACTACCACTCACTACATCTGAACCTATATGCTCTTACGTATACATAAATATTTGCAATTTGATTGGAATATTCTTGGCACAGTATTGTTGTCTGATATTTATTTTATCATAATAATGTATTACATGCTTGGCAAATGAAAATCAAACAAAAAAAACAAATACCCTAAAATAATTTTATTCTCAACTCTTCAGATATTTAAGATATTTTTTTAGAAATTAAAAAAAAAAAAAAATACTGAGCTAGGGATAGGGAAATAATTCAAGGAGCAATGTTGGCTAAAACAAGCTTCCCATTCAATATATTTGCTGCCTTGTGAGATTTTGTTGTCACTGAGATTTTTAGAAATAATCTCTAAGGAAAATTTGAAGAACAACAGTGAAGATAGACGTTTAAGGATATCACTTCCAAGAGTAAGTATATGATGTTAGAAAAAAATGAAGACTGCAAAAATATGAGTGGACTGACAATACTGACTAAATGGTTTAAAAGTAAACTTTGGAATAATGGATATAAAGTGAGGGTAGGTCTTGAAAATAATCAGAATTAAGTTGGAGGAGCAGAAGAACACAAAAGAAGGGGAGTTCAGAGTTGCTGGGTTTGATAAGAACTATAGTGCAGTGTTTTGGAGAAACTGGTGGAAGAGACTGGGAAGAGATTGGAAATCACCTTCAGTAAGGTCTGAATTGAGATGATGCTGAGGTTACCGGTTGGGGTAGCCAACATGATAGTGGTGGGAAATATTGGAGGGAAGGAGGAAGAGGGAGTGAGAATTAAAAGCAGTTATAAGGAGTTTGGTGGAATGGGATCATTGAAGCAAGGTTGACGGGAAAGGTGAGCACAAATATTGCATGCATCAGGGAGAGCAAAGGAGAAATATTAGGTTAATGTAGTGATAGGAAAGGGCAGGTCCAGCTCAGGGAGAATTGCTTCTCTCTCTCCTCTCCCCCCCCCTCCCCCCCTTTTTTTTTTCTCTCGGGAGAATCTGCAAGATTGTCTAGAGGGAAGAGGAGAAGGAAGTTTTAAGAAATGAAAAAGACATGCTGCAGTCTGCTTATGTGAGCTTAAAACGTAGTTTGCTTAAGATAAGAAAATGACAACTTATGTGGAAGAGACCAAATTCATAGTGAAAAAAGCTGGATTTGTTGCAGCATTTCTGCAGAGACATTTCTTATCTTTACAAGTAGGAGCAATAACAGCAGGTGTGCAGATGCAGAAATTAGAAGGTTGGAGTTAGTTTCAGTTCGTTTTTCTAGCAAATAATACCCCACATAGTGTAGTAGCCGGTACTTTCCGAGTTAGTGCCTGCTATGTCTGCAGAGCTAATGTTTTTACTAATATAGCATCTCTTTTTCTTCCTCTGCCCTCTCCCAACCCAAAAGAAACTGTTCTCGAAGCAGTTTTACTGCTGCACCTGAGTCTACCGTAGCAGTTTGTTAGGTCAATACAGCTATTGCTGCTCCTACATTAATTAGCGAGTAATATGACTCAGTAGTAGCAGATTTGTAAAATGAATCGTGGTAGTGAAGATACAGTATGTACAGTAGCCCCATTTCAGGTGGATTATTTCTTGGGCTTTACTCCTCTCATGCACTGCCTGCCCATTAGTGACTGGAGCGCGCTAAGTGTGCTCCTAGAACTCAACCTTCTAGTTTAGTTTCATCCAAAATAAATTGAGCCTGTTTCATGCTGGGAGTCAAGGTGAGGTAAGTAGAGATGAGGAGTTTCACTTCAAATACGTGCTCCTAACCTGAACTAAAACACTAATGTAATCACTTCCTATGTTGGCCACATTATATATTCCAAATGTGTCCCCCTGTGATGGCAGAAATCTATAATAGGAATTTGTGCCCTAGTTGTTGGGCACAAATGTATGAAAACTGGAATGGTACGAATAGAGAGATCTATGAATAGTAGCAACTTCCCCAAAATTGAAATAGAATGGAGCTATAGTAGAAGTGAACAATCCAAACAAGAATAGCATAGAGATTTGTGAGTGACCGTATGAAATGATAGCAAGGAATATTAGATATAGATTCTTTGACTGTTTCATTCAGAAATGAATTCCAGAGGTTGTCCACAGTTTTACTCTGCAACTGGGAGGCATTCAGGCCTGAGCTCATAGCAGGCTTGTTGCTTTTGCATTTGCAATGGATCTATAACATAGATGTCATATGCAGTTTGACATCATTCAAGGCATGACTCTTCAATCTCCTCCTACACACATCTGCAACTGCTGCTGCTCTCCAAACAGCAGCAGCAACAGCAGCATGTGGCTGAAGCCACCCTCCCACCTGTGCATTAGCTTTGAGGCAGGTGGAATGAGAGCTTCCTTCCTTCCGTAATGGATAAGTGAGTTAAAACAAGGAAATGACCTTGCAAAAAAGAAAAAGAAAAAAAAAAAAAGCATCACAAAGGAGTTAAATGTTATTTTCCAAATAAAACATTCAGTTAAAGTGAGAGCAGAGAATTTGCAGACATTTGTGTTTTTTTTCTCAGAAGAATTGAAAAACATTTTGTTGTGGATGAGGCATAAATGTTGTGTGGGCTGGAACTGTTCAACTGATTCACTTGGAATTTTATAGCAGTGCAGTGCTGGTTTTGATGAAGTTTTACAGCTCAACCCTGGCATTAAGCTAGTTCTTGTGGTACTGTATAACTGTTAAAAGTGGGTGTTAATTATTGTATAAAAATATTTAAAATTATGTGACCTATGGTGTGATATGCCAACAGTTGTGTTAGCATAGCATTGTGTTGTGTTAAAGGAGCTTTTTTCCCTGTAAGAGTAGTTACATTTATACAGAGCCAATATAATCACAGTCATACTAGTGGAAGAACACTCATCGTACTCTAATTCTGGTGTAAGCAAAATTGCACAGTTTATGTAGGGAGGCCCATGTATATTAATAGAAATGAATGTGATTTACTCTGACTGATCTCATCACCAACTGAGGGATTTAATGCTTATTTATTACTTTCTGTTGAAGATACTGAAGAACCCAACACACAGAGGCTTCTTTCTCAACCAGTTGTTGTGTCTTCAAAACTGCAAATCCCTGGCCTACCCTTGCGCTGGGAACAGCACAGCAAGCTCCTTCCAAGTGTAGCTGGGATCCCAGCCAGTAAAGTTTCTAAGTGGAGTACAGACGAGGTAGGTTTTCCCTGTATCTTTTGTCTCACTGCCAACACCCTCAACTTCTTGGTTTATTCAGAGCTACAGATTAACTCCATAAATTACTGATAATGCCTTAGTACGCAGAAGATTAGAGACAGCCAGAGCTAATGTAACAGGTCCTCAAAGTGCTCATTCAGCTGCCATCAAACCCTAAAAGCAGTAAGTATTCATTCATACACGTATAGATACAGGCATAGGCATAGATACAGGTGTACAAATAAATGTATATGTATATATATTCACTGGGGCTAAAGAGGAAAAGAGCAATACTAAGTGTATGGCCCAGCATGTGCACAAGGTCCACACTAATGATATCTAGCACCCTCACAAACATTTTGTGGGAATGGTCTAGGGGTCATGGACCAAGAACTATTCCCTATACTTAGTTTAGATTTAGCATGCTGTTATGGAGGGTGAGAGTGTAGTCTGTATATGAATAGTATGGTTATGGTCAAACCATGACATTTAATTTCAAAATCAAACGCCCATCACTGTTCAGGTGTATAGTAATGCTTGGACAGAGAGGATCTAGTCCCTGCTTTACTTTTAGAAGTGCCTATGACTAAGGCACTTTTCTGTGGATGGAACTGTTGGATCTCCTCTAATCAGAAGAAAAAAAGGAAATTTGAGAAAAGATTTGCTAGTCCCTCTGCTGTGAAGAATAAAAGGAGAGGAAGGCAGCAGACATTTTTGTTTGTGCAAAGGGATTCACCAAGAGAGGACTCATGATTCTGGATGTGCATAGGTAGAGTAACCTGACTGACTGTGAGGGAGTAGCCATTAATCTTGTCCTTACGCACCCAGCTGCATGACTCTGTGCACTGAAAGAATGTGAAGTACCTAATTAGAGGATGCAAAACCAGCTAGAAACCTTTACTTCAATGTTTGTCAGCCTTTTAGATTACTTTGAGAAGACCCCAGTCTTACTAAATCTGTAATTGTATTCTTTGGTGGCAGGTCTCTGAATTTATACGGAGTTTACCAGGTTGTGAGGAACATGGCAAGGTGTTTAAAGATGAGGTGGGTGAATTGTATTTCAAAAAATCACAGAGTGCAAAGCTTAATGGAAAGATTAATTTTATTTTGTCACTAAAAACACATGTAAGCTATTTGGATTAAGTGTATGTTTGAAGTCAGAAGTATATATATGGGAGATTAGGTCATTTTGCAGCTCTAGGAGTAGGAAGTAAAGGGCTTCTTGGCAAAATAGGTGTTTATAATCTGCATTGACTCTTGCTTTTCCTGTCAGAGGTTTGTTATTTCTGTAACTGCTTAGTTCCAAGAAGGTTATTTGATCACAAAGTGCCAGAGTGAATAGTTCAGGTGCTTATCTCAGCCAGACCACCTGAATGGGCAGAGTAGAATACTGTAATATCCCAAGTCAGCCATACAGTCAAGTGAAGAATAATTTTGTCACTTCTTAAACTTCAAAACATAAATGCACCTTCTGAGGAAAATGTATACAGATGGCCCTGCTAATCCTCTCCTTTGTTAGAAGTTTTCAGAGTGTAGATTTTACTGTTACAGTTACATAACAAGCTATGCATGGCATCTCTAGGCATTTTGCACTTGCTTAGACTTTAGGCATTTTACAGGTATGCAGACCTAGCTCGTCCTCTTTGTCACTTAGGATGTCTCTCCAATTAATTTAAAGATCAATAATAGCCAGCACGCTTCTGATTGAGCCAGAAGATGAGAAGTGCCACAGAAATAGATGCATACTAAACACTTTCATTCTCAGAGGTGTAAGAAAATACTTGCCCTCTTTAAGATTCAGATGCTAAAGATTTGTCTGTGAGTAATAAATTAAATCTCTCCAGGAGCATTCCCTGCCAGTGAGACCAACCAGCATGGACTGGCTGGCATCCATATGGTTTACAGGGCAGTCATACTGCATGCACCTACTAACTCTAGCTCTCACAAAAGGGACTGAAAGAAGTTCATTCTGGAATACCCTTTCAAGCTTACAACTGAAGATCTTTCAGTAGGTGGAAGGTGTTGGTTCAAACTTCTGCTTTGGAAATGAACCCTCATCCTGCTTCTATGAAGATGCTGCAAAAAGCTGGACACCCCCACATCGCTACACTTCTGTTTTTGAGCCCACCCAGTTTGGCTCTGTGCACAACATGAATCACCAACAATTGTTAACTACGAGGTTCTGGTCTCACTGCAGTTTCTCAGCTTGCAGTGCTGCCGTGTATGCCATGGTGTACCTCGCACTTTGTCTTAGCAGCATGCGTGATTTGGAAAGCTCATTCTGTTTTTTTTTTTTCTTTTTTTCTTTTTTTCTTTTTTTCTTTTTTTTTTTTAGGAAATTAATTGCACGAGTCCTATCTCAGATTAGTATCTCTAAGTCTAAGCAGTCTAATATAACCATAGTTGGCTTTTAGGCCTTTGTCATGTTACACTGAAAATTTGCTACAGTTACCAAAATGATGGGAAGTTTAGAAAAGGAAGTGTTTGCACCAGTGAAGCCCTGGGAAGTGAGGGCCTTGCCTCATGTTCAAATTTAGCACCCCTGGTGACAGAATGATTTGCTTACAGAGAATGTTTGTAATGTTTATTAAAATAGCAATACTACTAAACTAGGAGGAAAAAATAAGTGTTGTATTTGTACCAGAAGCAGATTTACCAACTCTAGCCCACATTAAAATCAAGGACCAAATTCATTTCAATATGCTATTGAATGAACAGAGAAGAGCAGCCTGAAGAGGATTCCAGTTCTTTAGCTGGGAATAAAATCCAAAAGCTTTCCTATGAAGGTTTGCGTACAAGGAGCAGCTAAGATGGCAAAAACAGTTACTGTGCTACAGTACTGCTGAATTTCACTTCGTTTACCTATTTTACTTTTCAGTAGCTTTTACTTTATACTGGCAGTATGAAAATAAAAACAGGTTGGCTAAAAATTAGCCAGAGTTATTTTCAAACAGAAAGAGTGTCATCATCCTGTTATTTTTGATTAGCTAATCTGTCTAAAAAGTTTATAGCAAAGCCAACCTGAAGTTTGAAAGCATTTGTATTCAGCCATTCCTTTACAATGTCTGGGAAATTTCTTTTCATGTTTTCTGAAACATCTATACTGCTGCACTGTCAGACCTATTAATAGCTTTTTGTGTTTTTCTTTCAAAGCAAATTGATGGAGAAGCATTTCTGCTAATGACCCAATCAGACATTGTCAAAATAATGAGCATTAAACTGGGACCAGCCCTAAAAATCTTTAATTCCATTCTGATGTTCAAAGCTGCAGAGAAAAACTCACACAATGAACTTTGAAGATAATGGAAAATGTGTACAAGCCAGCTTTCTCCACTGGAGCTCATGTTTTATTCAAAGCACAAAGACTCACTAGAATTGTTGAGTAAGGACTCTCAGAAAGGAAGCAAAGTATGTTCAGCACTGGTGGACTGTTTATATTCTCCTAGAGCCAGTACACATCTGAATCCCTCTGGGAAGTGCTCAAGCTTTTAAGAAGGTACTGTGTAACAACTGAGTCAGCTAGTCTTATTTACCAAACTAATGGCGCTAATTCACCATGGATGGTTAGAATCCTTAACTCTCTCTGGACATCAAGAAAACCTTCGTTAATTATTTATGCTGTATTATATAAGGGAACGTTAATATTTTCTAAGAATCCTTGAATTCTACTTCATGTATCCATTTTACTTTTCAGTAGCATTTACTCCATACTATCAAAATAAAAAATGATTAGCCAAAAATTAGGCTACAGGTAGCCAGATGAGACTGTTATGGCTAATATTAATTTGTGCCATAGTTTAAATATGAAACAGCTAATGTTACATATGTGGCACTTTATGCTACAGCATATGACTACAGATCATAAAACTGTCCGTTTGCTTGTTACAAAACAAAACAAACCTTGTTGGGGTTGAAATTATAATGCTTTTTTGATAACTGAATGTTTTTACTTTTGCACGATTACAAAAATGTTATGTGAGTTTTTCCATCAGCATCTTTAATGTATTTTACCAAAAAATCAGTATAGAGAAGGCTGCAACTGAAAAATAAAGTTTGACTTCATAGAAGACTTTCATTTATGCTGCACAACAGAGCCCCAGCCTTTTACATGGGAGCATACTACAGTCCTTCAGCACATGAAGGAAAATAAATGTATTTTGAGGTAATACTATTATCAAAAAAGAAAAAAAGAAAAACAAAAACATATTTATTTGTGTCTGCACTTGCTAGTCTCCAGTATACTTACAACAGTGGAGAAAAACAGTGTGCTAAGCTAGGACTGCTACTCTGGCTTTATATTAAACATAAGTTTGTTTTCACAATTGGTGGGAAAATGACTTAACCCACCAATTTCTAGTTCAAAAGTATGATTTAAAAGTGAGTGAGGCATAGGGAGAAAGCCAAAGCAGGGAGGAAAAGGCTACTTAAACACCTATGGTGCATAGGCACAAACTAGGTAAAAGGCATGGATTTCAGCAGGTCATTAGCAAGGCTGCAGATTCCACTAGCAGGTACTGAAGTGAGGCAACTGTCTTTCTTGGAGGATTATTACAACAATTTGTCAGGGAAAGTTGTTGCACATGGTATATATACGTAAGATGTAAGCCAGATGCACTTTAAATTGAGGAAAGCCTAGCTACCAGTATATTGAGGACTGTACCAGAAGTTTGTTTTTGCAAGGAGAGAGAGAAGAATTGGATCAAGCTTTTGGCAGCCCTCTCCTTAGCACTGAGGTGGGCAGTTGCTCAGTATGTAGAGTTATGAACAAACATTTTTTCTGTTGCACAGAACTTGGAGAATTTTAAATCTTCACACAGATTTTGCTAGGCTGTTCTTTGGCTGAAGTTCCTCAAGATTTCAAGAACTCTTTGTGCCCCTTCCAGATCACATTTGGGGACTGGTACCTGCCATAATGTGAGGTAAAACAGGGTCAGTATGAAGTAAGTTGCATTGCTCAGTTAATTTCCTTCCATAGCATTGCATAAATAATATTTTTACATTTTGTTCAATATTTGTACAGTCAAATTGCACTCTTATTGTACTACAATAAATAAAACCTGAATTGGAGCTGTCTGTTACATTTGTGTGTGCCCGTGATTCTCAGATGAACCCAAATGTTCCAGAGGGTGATGTGGAGTAGTTCTTCATTGTATCTCAGTGTGGCCATGGGTTTGAAAGCGCTACTTAGCTGCTGCTGTCTGACCTTGCCCCAAACCCAGTCTCACCTGAGATTCATGGACCTGGGTTTTGTCACTGCCAACAGCTGAGGTTGCCTATACAGAATAGTAAAATGCCAGATTGTTACGTTTTCTTTCCTTCTGTCCTTTTGTGTAGTTCATTTCCTTGAACCCTCACCTTCTGTGATTATCTTTCTCTCATGTGTCAGCTCTGTAGCCTTCCATGAGAACCAATGATATGTCACTCAACAGAGATTACTTCCTGAGATTCTGTATACTTAAATACACAGTAAAACTTCCTAAGTTTTTGTATACCATAGTACAGAATACTATGGTTTAAAGAAATTATTTAAAATTAATACTGTTCATAAGATCTAGAATAAAACCTCACTTAAATGATGCAGAGCCCAACTTTTTATTCCTATAGCTATCACTTCACTAATGAGGACTTAGTACATTCTTCACTTTTGTATAATATGTAATGAGGTAATAGGGTATAGCAACTTCTATTACAAGGACTACACCCAAGAAATGCACTAGGAAACTAAATATACTCAAGACACCTAACGAGTCTTTAAAATGGCATTTGCAATGGTTTTCAGTGTTGTACTGGAGGTGACCCAGCAGTTACACGGGCTAAGGATATCCCACAATTTCCATGGGAGGCAAGTGAAAATCCAAAGACTAGCAAGAGAGTCTGGCCATTAAATGCAGTCAGTATTCTCCTCTCATACTGCAGTCTTCCACTGATTTCTGATTTGGATGCACTCTTGCACAGCCAAGGGTTAAGAAAACTTCTGCAGTCTTCCAAGCTTTGTGTTTGGGTGTAAAAAATAGTGGTGACCACAAATGCTGCTTTGCCTGTATTGGCATTTTTAGAACTGGTGAAAGATGGAGCTCTTTAGCAGAATGTAGTGTTTTAATAAAATGCTACTTGCCACTCTCTGTATAGGTTAATTAATGCACCGGTCAAGTTTGCTGGCAGCTGCTCTTTCCATCACTAGGAGCCTGTCTAAAGTCACCTACTATCTGGCTCAAATCATCTGAGATTTCCAGATGTGCTTAAGGAGTTAAGAGGTGTTAAGGGAGAAGAGGAAGTTGTGGAAAAGGAGTGGAGAGGGCCTCTGTTCTGCATGGGCAGATGGGACATGTACATGTGGAAAAGGCTGCTCCATTCTCGAAAAAAAACTCAGAAAGAAAATGAATCATTCATTCCCCATTGCCAAAGCTGCGGTTACAAATGCACATGGCAGCAGATAAGTCATTTTTGCTACTTTGAGACCTCATCTCAGAATCCTTATTTAGCGAATTTAGGATTAATATTAAAAGAAAGAAGAAAAGAACATTTCATGCATTGGGAAAAGAAAGAAAATTCATCAACCTGCAAAACTGTAAACCAGGCCCAGTATTTTAAAACAAAACAAACAAACAAACAAAACTATTTAAGTTCTTTCAATGATCATATGATCATAATATAGTGAGAGTGGTAACCAGTAAATCTAATTTCTGTTGCTTCAGGACATTAAATATATTAGCATCTAAAGCAGCAAACTGCTCACTAACTCACAAGTATATTTTTTAAATTCTGATGGTCAAAAATCTGAATTTGTAAAATCCTCTGTAGAAAAAAAAATGCAACACCTAGTAATCTAGAAAATTTTATTTTCTCTAATACTTCCAGCCTGTTCTAGAATTGCCATTTAAAATAAAGAAAATGATCAGATTTTTGATTTTTATAAAAGTAGCCAGTACAATTAAAAAGAAGGCAGTATTAAACACAATTGTTACAAATATACATACACTTCCACTAGAAAGAATGGCACTGATTCATCTTCACAACAAAGGGATTTATTTTGACAAAATGTTCCTGAGACGAATGCTGTGTACACTAGCAAATACTGGGATGTACAGGGATCTCCAGCCCTCTCTTTACCTGAGGTGGGAGGAATGCTGGACACCTCGTCTCAAAGACCAGGGACTCCAGGAAGTTCAGTGTCCTATAGATTCTGTCTGGGCACGGGATATCAAACACATAAAATGCAGCCACCAGTGCTGCCAGGGCTGTGGTGCAGTCCTCAAGCTGGGTTACCTCTTGTTTTTCTACATACAGAGCAAACCCACGTGAATTCACATTGAAGGGATTTTTAACTTCCAACACTGGTGTCACCACCTTCACCTAAATTAAAAAAAAAAAAAAAAAAAAAGGATATTTCAACTGATGTCACAGCATCAAGTTGGTGAACTGATCTCAGAGAATTCAGTAAGCCTAATAGCACTGCTTGGAATTTAGCTAGAATTTCTGTTAGTATTTGCTCTTTATCCAAAAGGCAGGCTAATATCACTCTTTTCCAGGAACTAAGCTGAACCACCAAAAGGCCAAGGGATGTGCCCAGGCAGCTCATATGAGCAAGAGGTCACAACCAGTGGTGCTGTCTCCTACCTCCTCGTTTACTGCAGCAAACAGACTCGGGTCATCTCCAAAGACATCTGGCAGAAGTAAACATGCAGCAGTCATCTTCATGTCTGTCAAAGGCAAGGATTTCTACTAAATTACAAATGAAAACATTCTGGCACTCTGGTATCATCCTGGAAAAACAAAATGTGGCTTATGAAATAGCTAACAGCTCAGCAGTGGAACCGCTGCTTAGTCCCTTTTGAAGAGTACTTTGTGCCACAGGAAAGGTTTAGGTGCCTCAGCTGGCAATGCGCAGTAGTATTTAAATCATTCATGACACTCATGAACTCAATATTATTATTAAATTTCTCTTATGCTAGGCCTTGCTTCTAGTGGAGTTTGTGAGCTGGATAATCCTCCTGCCACCACTGCTCACCCCCAAACTCCTCTCTACCCAGTTATCAGTTGGAGCTGGGCTCAATGATCCTTGTGGGTGCCTTCCAACTCAGGAGGTTAATTTGTGTCATCTGCCTGGTCATGTCCCTTCCCAGCCTCTTGTGCGTAAGCCCCCAAACCTATTCACTGGGGGGAAGAGTGAGAAGCAGAGGTGGCCTTGATGATGTGCAAACACCGCTCAGCAACAGCTAAAACATTACTGTGTGGTACCACACAGTCCTGCTCTACTCTGCGCTGGTGCGGCCTCACCTCGAGTACTGTGTGCAGTTCTGGGCACCACAGTATAAAAAGGACATGAAACTGTTGGAGAGTGTCCAGAGGAGGGCTACGAAGATGGTGAAAGGCCTGGAGGGGAAGACGTACGAGGAACGGCTGAGGGCACTGGGCCTGTTCAGCCTGGAGAAGAGGAGGCTGAGGGGAGACCTCATCGCAGTCTACAACTTCCTCGTAAGGGGGTGTCGAGAGGCAGGAGACCTTTTCTCCATTAACACCAGCGACAGGACCTGCGGGAACGGGGTTAAGCTGAGGCAGGGGAAGTTTAGGCTTGACATCAGGAGGGGGTTCTTCACTGAGAGAGTGGTTGCACACTGGAACAGGCTCCCCAGGGAAGTGGTCACTGCACCGAGCCTGACAGAGTTTAAGAAGAGATTGGACTGTGCACTTAGTCACATGGTCTGAACTTTTGGGTAGACCTGTGCGGTGTCAAGAGTTGGACTTGATGATCCTTAAGGGTCCCTTCCAACTCAGGATATTCTATGATTCTATGATTCTACCAGCATTGTTTTGGTCACTGATCTAAAATGCAGCACCATACCAGCTACTATGAAGAAAATTAACTGCATCCCATCCAGACCAGAACAGATATTCAGAGCATCCAGACCAGAACAGATATTCAGAGCATAGATTTGTACTGACATTTTAGAATGTCTTCCTCTGTGTGCTGCTTCAGATTTTCTTGCAGCATAATGGTAATTGGATTGTTCTTCACCAGATACAAAGATAATATGTTTTCTGAATAAATCTCCAAAATCTCAACTGCTTTCTGATAAACGTTCATGTGTGTAAGAACATGGAACTCCCGAAAGAGCTAAAAGAGAAAAAAAAAAGGTATTATTGCAATCCTCAAAATCAAAACTAAAAACAAAATGAGATGCATGCTTTGAAGAAAAGGTAAGACTAGCTCAGTAAAATAAGATCTATAAACTGGATGAGGTGATAGTTTAATTTATTTCCAAAACAGGGAAGAAGTACATCAAGTATCAACAAAGTACTTCCAATAACTCACTGCTGTTTCATGTGGCATGTTTAACTGGTCTTTTAAAGTGGTGTTAGCAGTAAAAATACAATAGATTAAATAGAAGAATGTTGTTGAATACTTCACTAGAAACATCCATTAAGATACATGCCCACAGTTGTATCACATCTATAATAATAAACTCAATGCCATTATTAAGTATAGATCTGTTACCTGATAAGGGCATCTTAAGAAAGGAAATAGTCTAAGAATGTCTTGTAAAGGTGCCTTATCACTGATCATCTTCCTTCGTATTTGTATTGTTGCATTCATTCTGTCGTTCACTTCTTTCCAGTTTCTCTGAGTTTTCATATATTCTTGCTTCAGCCAGTTAATGTTCGCATACATTGCATCACCTTCAAGATAAGCAGGATCATCCTATCAACAAATGAAGGAGAGAATTGTAACAAATTTGCTATCCTTTTTATCTGATGTGGGACCTGTGTGATTTGATGTCAGTCCACGCTGGAGACTACACAAAAGTGTTGTAAGGCTCAGCAGAAAGGACCTGTAATATGGCTTAAGTACTGGCTCTGCAGATTCACCCTCATGCTCTAATAGCTGTATTAAGATCTGTTTTCATATAGTAATAGAGCTACCAGCCAGGTCTCCCAAGCTCAGATTACATATTAGAGGATATTCATGAGATTCCTATGCCTGTGCTTGGTTTGCCTAATTGTGATTTATTGGAAATTAGAAGGCATTTCTAATGATGTCTCAGTGTTACTCCTTTAGCAATATCAGCTCTATAATGCCAAGAGAAAAAGTATTTTCCTCTTACTCATACAGGCAGGTCAACAAACTTCCACATTCATGCAACTGACGTATTTACCCAAGGAGACCAGAGACCAGAAGAACTAAGAGAAAGAAAATCCTTAATGGAAAGCATTATTTGATTAGTTTGACAGTGTTACTTCATACTTGAAGATATAATTAATGATTTTCCTCAAAATTATCAATATTGTCTCTGCTGTAATTCCACAAACAGTAATTACTCGAAGAGGGATGGCTATCCAAAGCAGTGCATCTGTGGCTGCAGCCTGGGGCTGTTTAGTTTCTATCAGAGAAAGCAGTGAATTTGTCCATTGAAACAAGCTGAGAAAACATACAGTTGCATTGTTAGTATGATTACCACTCTCAAGCTGAATTTACACTGTCTTTTCCCGAAAGCATTGTCACTGACGCAGCTGTCATCTATGCCAGTGGCGGCTGGTGGGCCAGAGCCAATACAAGATGAGACACCTGATTTTGTTTCCCAGAACATTTAAGACTGAACTGCAAAACATACAGCATTCAAAACTGCTTTCTATGTGCAATTTAATTTTCTGGTTAACATCCTTTTTTTAAATTGGACATGTGGAATTCCAAAATAGGATGCACAAGATATACAAGTAAAAAATTGTCTCCCTCCAACTATACATCCATGGATTTTAATAGCCATTGTTATCAGGGAAGAAAACACCCCTGAATGCGGGACAGTTAACTACTATAACCCCTACAGCTACTCCCCCGACCCTTGCCAGGATGGTGTTGTATCAGCACAGTCTGCTCTCTTTTTAATACTGTATTTTAGACTTAATTGCATAGTAACATTGGTTTCTGAGCAGCCTGACTGGGCATTCCTGTCCTTTTCCTCACTGCGCAGGAACAGAGGTAGCAGATCGGATGACTTGGTCCTGTACCCTCCTCTAAGTGGCTGAGGGGATGGCAGTGTAGTGGCACTTCCCCTGAGTCCTGTCAAGACTCCACTGAACTGGGACTCATGGGCTTCCAGTGGAAATATTGTCATATTTCATAGCCTGCTGTAAATTTTCTCTTCCATCATTTCTTCCAGTCACTTTTCCAATCCAGATAAAATTGTACCTTTCACAGCATTCTGCATTATGCTCAGCAGTTTAACTATTGCACTGTCAGAAGAAACGCCTTTTTTTCTCTGACTACTCCTTGCTTATCATACTGGATTCAATATCTGTTCACCTGTAATTTTGTAGATACATCATATTCCATCCTCAGTAACCTCTTTTCAAGCCAAGACTGCCCTAAGTTATCTAATCATTCCACATATAAAAGCTGTTCCATACTTTCAACATCCCTGATAGCATCTTTGCATATTTTCTAATTTCACTACTGTCTTTATAAGATGGGCACAGTAGAACTTAAAATACTAGTTGAGATGCTGGGATACCACAGGTGCATACAGTGGAATAATGCTTTCTCTTTTGTTTCTTCCTTAAATAACTCTGAGCAATCAATATACTTCTTTAGATAGCTGCTTAGCATCGTGCCAAATTTTCTTTAGTATGATATAAAAATATCATATGAATGGTAATAATAAGCTCAGAGCCCATCACTGTAAATGTTATTAGAATCATGTTTTCTCCTTGTGCTTTGTTGTAGATCTTTTGGCACTGAGTTTTCTCTCCTGTTTGTCTGCCCTGTTAACTCAGTAACATGGGGTCTTTCCAATGCTCTTCGGTTAGCCTTTGTCTTTACTACCCTTAGTTGCATCAGCACATGTGGTCAGCCAACTATTGTCCTTTTTCCATATAACTTAGAAATGTATTGAACTGCATAAACTAAGTATAAACATTCTCTTCCACTGTAAAAACTATTTCTGCCTAGCTCTTACTTATTCCCTCAGATTATATCTTTTAAGAGCATTTGAAAAAAAATGTGGTGAAACCTCTTCTGAAGTTAATATAAACTTTATCAGCTGGATTTCTGATGACCTTAGGGTAGTTGAATACTTCAGAAAGCTAGTAAATTTATGAAGCATGACTTCTGTTTACAGAAACTTCATTGATTCTTTCCCAATTTATTCTTCTCTTGGCTCTGCATTACAGTTCTTGCCAATCCGATCTGTAAAGATAGCAAGTTTATTGGTCAGTATGTTCCCTCAATCTCCCCTGAAACTCTGGAAACTGGCATCAAATCAGCTACCTCCAATTTTCCAGTGTCATTTTTCATGAGCGAGGTTGCACATACCAGTTGGAAGTTTAGCTATTTTATCCTTGTACGGATCTAAGTTTTTTCACAAATAACCTTTGGTCCTGAGAATTTGTTACAGCTCATTTTAGTGCCTTATTATGTAACCTCTTTACTGACATATCAATCTAAGACATATCCCTTGAAGTTGCCTAAAAAGAGTGCTCCCAGTCATGTGATCTGAACTCCACTTCTGAGAATCCTTGCAAAGCCTGTTTTGTGTGTGTGTGTGTGGTTTGTTGTTTTTTTTTTTTTTGTGTGTGTGTGTGTGTGTGTGTGTTTGTTTTTGTTTGTTTTGTTTTCCTGGTAAGTCTTTATGTTCTGCGTGCACTCCTGTACGTGGAAAAATCCGAATTTTGTTTATGGTTTTTACTCTGAACAAGAGCTGTTTTGAAGACTCTGACTCCAAACAGCTCTGATACTACTGACTTCTACTGATACTTCTCTGATACTACTGCTTCCAGGCCTGCTGCAGGTCTTCAGCACAAGAAAGAGCTCATTTCTGGAGCAGCAGTCACCTTCAGACACTGGCTTGCAGCAGCAGGAGAGCAGCACAAACTCAACCCTGTGTGCTAAAACCATAGGCAAGTGGACTCTGTTTCTCAGGAACAAACGCTAAGAAGAATAAGTTTTGACCTTTACTCCAGCTTATCTCCACCCCCCTTGTCAAAGCAAACAGGGTTGATGGACTTTCCATCTAGTCAGCTCGGCCCACGAGAATTAGTTTAGTCAATGACATTATTAATTAGCTAAATGATTCCATATCACATCAGTGGTAAGCTACACATGGAATATGGCTGTGGTCTAAGGAAGAATTGCTACCATTACCTACTAGGAAAAAGCACATTGGAAAGCCAAACTTTGTTGTGTGAATCTTCTATTACAAATAACATGAGCACAGCTGTGTGGTTTTCTTCCGGTGTTCTGCCTGCTTAGAGCAATCTCCATTTGTAACCTTTTCATCTTTTTAGGCTGCACTCCTAGGCTGAAGAAAACTATTGGTAGTTCTAACCTTTACCTAATTAACATACCTTGCTTAAACTAGTAAACTGTATAATAGATATGCATACCCAGAAAAAAGAAGCACATTCAGTCAAATAATAGAGCTTCAGAAATCTACCAAGTCTGTGTTAGCACCATTTGGATACAAATTAATAAGTTTTCCACTAGCCTTAATGCCATCACTATTTCAGAGATTACTTCTTGTTTAAGTACAGTAGAAGTAAAACAAGTAAACTTTATGTATCTAAAGGATGTGCAATGGTAAATATGAAGTAAAACACTTGTTGGGTGCAGAATGTTTCTTTCAATGAAAGAGCAAGTGAATACTGAGTTGTAGGTCAGCATTAGCAACCTAAATTGCTATGACTTTGTGGCCTCTATATACAGTGACAGGTCTGTGCCTTTTATATCTAAGCACTTAATTTCATTTTTGCCTCTGGACAACTTCATTGCAAGTATGGAATAATATAAACAATATAATGAAGTATACAATGCTACATAATTATAATTAGCTGGTAATTGGGAGGATAGATTTACTGCATCATTGCATATTTCTAATTCTAATTGATTTAGTACAAGAAGTGCATGTTTATCAGTCAAGAACAGAACAGAGCAACACACCTGCCATTAAATCTAATGGCGGTGACTGTCTTTAGTAGAACCCATGTGGAATTAGAGAACAGCAAACTTAGATGTTTGTGGATGAGTAGTCGTTTTTACAATCAGCCTAGCTGAAAATCTAAAGGGAGAAAGTGTTATCATTTATGTTGCTCATGATTTCTAAGCACAGTTTCATTCAAATAAAATCTGATGACTTTTGATTAAAATACCATGTTTGCAGCAAAATGTGTTCTATGCATACATTGATTTATAACTGAACTCCCATCATCTTTGAACCTTGTTCCTATTTCGCCTTTTTTTTTTTTTCCAGAAAAGTACGATAAATGAATATTAACTGAGAAACTTGAACATGAGATTCACTTAGAATGTTTCCTTTTAGCTTTTAATTTGTGGACAATTTGATTTTTAAGAGAAGCAGAAAGATAATTGAAAGGTGGCTTCCTTTGAGGGGAAAGAAATTATCTCAGTAAGACACCATTTTGCAATCTGTTTTAAATTTTATTGGAGAATTAGTTCAAGTGCAATATAAAATCTTTTATAGTTAACTGTGACATTGGTATGAGCAGGAACAAATTGGATTTAGAAAGCTGGTTACTGAACTGGTATTTCAGCCTATCACTTTCAAACTTTGGGAAGACTCCAGATCTTCTCCACTTTAACTATCAAAGCAAAAAAGCTCATTGCAGTATGACAATATTACAGTAAAATTGTAACAATAACTTTAATCCTTGGTTATTTCAATACATTGTGGAAAAACATTCCCAGATCTGCATTAAAGATATATTATTTCAATGTCTGCAAAAAAAATAAAAAAATAAATAAGCCAAGGCTAACAGTTCAGTATGTTTACAGTAGGGAAATAAAAAAAAAAAAAAGGGGGTTCTCCCATTGAATAAAGAATCCTTCCTCTGAAAATATTTTCAGCCATGTCACCAGTAACATCCATTCCTCTTGCATGATAAAAAGAATGATATTTGGTGGTCTTTAATTTATTTTTATTTTTTCTACATGGAATTTTGTCTTAATGGCAATGTACATACTGAATAATGTGAATAATTTCATTTCTTTTTAAATACTGAGAGTTAAATTAAAAAAAAAAAAATCTTTCTGGAACAAACATGAGAAATTACCACTACCTTTAAAAAAATGAGTTGCCTTTTCATCATAAACACAAGAAATACTGCAGAATAGAGAAATATGTCAAAAGTATGCAGAAAGAAATATAATGAGGTATAAGAGGATATCTAGCACTTGTCCATCAGTGTAGCTTAGATCTTGCCTGAGGAATGGTCCTGCCATCTCATCCTTCTTGAAGTTTCCCAGAGTTTCCCCTTACTCTGCAGTACTTTATTAGTCAAGTGTCCCAGACAATGAAGCAAAGCTCCTATTTATCTATTTATGGGGGGGGGGGGGGGGGGGGGGGGGGTAAAGAAAAAAAAAATTAAAATTAATAAAAAAAAACAAAAAAAAAAAATTTTATTTTATAA
>CM021733.1:61139222-61162997 GCA_011075105.1 Heteronetta atricapilla | reverse complement strand
GGACATTTTGTCCAGTAGGATCCTATGGGAAACCGTGTCAAAAACCTCCCCTTCTCCCCTTCTGCCTTCATAATAAAAGCAGTTCTAGAAACTGTACAATTTCAGAATGAAATAAAGTCAGTGACTCCTTCCAAACTGGTGTCTGTGATCCTTGTAAAATGAATAACAAATAAAATAATATCTTGCAGGAGGTCAAGAAAATATCACACCAATTTTCTTCTGACTGCTGCAACTACGAACCTGGTTTTGTGTATTAAAGACTATTTTTCCTGTAACTACTTGAAAATATTATTTTGGTTATATTATAGATCACAAATCCAGTAATCTAAGCTCATGACTAAATAGAAATTATCTTTATTTAATTTTTTAATTGTTAGTGTGTTACTTTAGGGTAACATTGTTCTTTGAGTAAAAAAACATGAGAAAAAACCCTTCAGCAACCACTTTAAAGAACTTCTTTCCAAAAGCAAATCTTGGAATGGGTAGAGAAATTAATTTCATTCCAAGTGTTTGATAGACCTCTTCAGTGTTTTGTCTTTTTTTTTTTCCTTTTTTGGTGCTATGAAAGAATTATCAGAAATCCTAAATAATTCCTGCTTTGTAAGTGACATAGTAAATAACCTTCTTTTTAAATTTATAGCACATAGGTAGCTTATTGTTAATTTTATTTTTAAGATTTCTCTTTTAGGATCATTACCTTCCAGACTATATTTCATTTGATATCCTTTTCAAAAGGGCCAATAGCACAGAAGGATGTTTTTCCCCTACTGCAAAGTTAAATGGGAAATTATAACCAAGAAAACATTAATAAATCTTGAAACATTAAACCTTTAACTCAAACCTTTCTCATTGAAACAGGATGAGATTTATAATATTAGACTCAGTTTCTGAATTATGGAAACTTTTTTTTTTTTTTTTGCATTACTTGCTTTAAATAATTTGGAGTTGCAAACGAAACATATCCAGTATTATGGAAAAAATGAATACTCAAAGAGTTTTGCAAATAAATTTGTTCCTGTCATGAAAACACAGCTTTATTGGCATGAAGTTAGGGTCTTCTATGTACGTTGTTCTATGTTTTACAGCCAATCCCTTTCCAAATTCCTAATCTATTTCATTTCCATGAAAGTGTTGCAACAAAATTGCTGACATTTCCAATTTGAAGTTTTTCATTACGTGAAGTTATGTATCCTTGGATTTTATGTTTTTTGTCAGAAGAAAAAGCTAGTTTCAGAACATCAAGATATCTCAAGGGGAGAAGTTTCCATTTTCTCAAAGCCCAACTGCCTGCTGCTGCCCATCCATGACATGAAGATATGCACATAATTACTAAGAAAAACCCAGAACAGTTTCTACTGCATCATTCCAGCTACCGAGATATACCTATTTCTGGTAAAGGGCTCCAAACCATCCCATTTAAGAGTTAAAAATAACAACCTGCCCCGATAAACTTTCTCAGTGCATGGCATTAAGAACTACCATGGCCTCTTGCACATCCCAGCAGATGCTGCAGCCGCACTTACAGAGCCTGGTTTCCAGAAGTACTTCCTCCAGCCCAAAGGGTTCGTCTTAGCATGAATTTAGAGTTTAACTGAATCTATGAGCTGGGACATACCACAGCAATAAATAAGGGACAGCAAATTAACCTTATTAACAATACAGTGAGGGAACACCAGAATATAATTACTCTAGAGTATGTTCAGTTTCTTAAAAAGAAAAAAAAAAAAAGGCATGCAAATCCCCCTGTCCCCCCTCTTGTAACTTCATCAAGAAATTATAAGTCAATACTTGACAACATGCTTGTCAGTATTCTGAATTAACTCAAAGAACTTCATTAACCTACTGGCCCTGGAAAAAGGTATTCCCAGAGGCCTGCCTGGCTGAATTGATATGGCTGGTATCCCTTTATCCAGCATTACAACACCCCAAAAGGTGGGGTTTGCCCTACCAAGCCCAGACATCAATGCACAGCTCCCTTTGTAGTCCTTAGAACAAGAACTTGAACAGTGTGATTCCTCTCTTCCTAATGTAGGAACTTAAAACATTATATAGGTTGCATCTCCTGAATTTTAATACTATAGCTAACATATACATAACTAGGTTTCTAACCTAGAATTCTGTTATCATTTTACAGTTTTCTTTTTCTACTTCTAGCTATCAGTCCTCAAATAACATGCTTTATGCTTTATCCCTGAATTATTTTATTGATGGTTTTCTCAGATGCTTTCATTATACTGTTCAAAAAATTGTAATAGCAGCTAAGGATAATATATTTCTTAAATGTGTTCAAAATGCTCAAAAAGCAATATTTTACATGCCTAACAAGACCTGTGATTCATTACTGTTATCAGGAACAACAATTCAATTCCTTTATTAGCCTGAGGCAATTTTAAGTGAAGTACCTACAGACACTTCACTTTTTTGAGCTGCTGAAGACAGCTGTTCTGAGATGAAAGTGGTGGTTAGCTAGTGGATTTTTGTTGTTCATTTGTTTCTTTAAAAGTATTATGAATCCAGGACTTCCAATTCAGTTTTGTTGCAAGTCTCATGCTAAGTAGTTATGCATATGATAAGGCTTGTTTTAAGATCTTGCTGCTATAACACAAAAATATTTCCAATAAATAAAAAAGTATTTATAGTCTCCATGACTGCAGAGGTGGAAAAAGTGTCTAACAGTATGTCAAAAAAAAAAAAAAAAAAAAAAAGTAATTTGTCTTCCCCTCTCCTCCAAACTTTGCTATAAATACCTCTAATGTCTTCCCTACCTCAAGCAAGGCAATGGAGAGAGGCTTGCCCAGAAGCATTAGGCTAGCAATACTGAGAACAATTCCAGCTTCCTGGCTTACCAATGGTGCTGTCTTCCAGGTTCACTTTCTAGTAAGTGTGAAAGAAATATCGAAAGACATAGAACAACTACTCTAATCTCTGCCATACTGTGCAGTTAATTTCTGCCAGCACCACTTTGGGGATTGATAACTGGAAAGTGATGAGCTACTTCCTGAAGTATGGGTTTATAAGTGGCTTTAGTAAGCCTATGCTTTAGCTGCAGTGAAAGCCCAGCTTTAACCTCTGTTTAAAAACAGTTTTTAAAAAGTTAAAGGTTGTGAAAAGGACTTTGGAAACACCCAGAAGCACGTTCCAGACAGCCTTCACAAAGGATGCCAAATGAAGCCTTAACATTGCCCAAGACCCAGGCAGGGGACTCCCACTGGGGCATTCAGAGAGGTCTTCTGAATGAAGAAAGGGTGGGCTGCGGCCCTTGTTCCTCCACTCCCCCTCTCCTTTTGGAGAAGTGTTTGTTTTCTTTGCTCCCTTCCATCTTACAATGCTTGACCTCAGAGTCTCATCTGAATAACCTCCACTTAAACCTCACACTTTTTAATTCTCAAAATTGTTTTGCTTTCTGCAGTAACTGCACAGATATGTGTTTATGTACGTTTAAAGCTAACAATCCCCTCCGAGTCTCACAATCTTTTACAAAAAGCTATAAAGTATCACATGGCAAAGCAATGATGTGAAGTCAGAAGGTGAATGTTGTCCTTTGAGACCAAGATATGTATTCTAAGTCACAGGAGTAGGGGTAAAAATGTGGTTCAATTTTACTAGTCATCTCCTTCCACTGCTTTCACATATGTCCCTACCAAGATCCCAATCAATGGTTTTTAAAGTTTCAATAATAATAATAATAATTTATAAACAATGACTAGATTGCTGTCATACCTAGAATGGTAGAAACACTATGATTTAGTTGCATATCTAATGCACAAATGATTATAAAGCATTGCAAGAAGATACGTCTTAAGTTAGTCCACATAGAAACAGGGGGTTTTGTTTGTTTATTTTTAAGAGGTTTGGCTTCTCTTTGCTTTTAGAAAGAAAAACAAAATCACGTTTACTCTAATTTATTCTTTGGGCAAAATTAAGCCAGAAAGAAGCTGTACCCAGTGAGCAACCAGGGACTTCAAGTGTGGTCCTCAATCTCAGTGTGGCTTTGAGGAGTGGGATACAGATGAATGAGCCTTTAATTAATACCATGAAATAAGAATGTGATTTGGCAGGCACATCAAAGTGAAGCTAACAGCTCTGAATGAAAACAGCATACAAGAAATTGATATTGATTTGCTCTGAACTGTTATTTTCTTGTAATTGACCATGTGTTGGGGGCGTGGGGGGGGGGAGGGAGGGGGGGAAGGGAAGTTATTTCATTACTTTTCAAGATGGAGTACTATTTACAGTACTTACAAAGCCATTCCCATCATCATCCAGAAACGGATATGCCTGCAGTAAAGCACTGACAACAGAGTTGTATTGCTGGCTGTTCGGATACCTGTGCAAACAAGATGTGGACATAAAAGAAATAGTTGGTGCTATTGATTGTGTTCAAGAGTGTACAGAGGCCATACTGATACATATTAAACTGACTGAATGTTCCCGGATTATTTTTAAGATTATCAATTCCCATCCAAACAAGAGCTTCAAGATTTCATGCAAATCTTACTGTTGGCATCAACAGGTTTAAAGTCTTTAGCCTCTATTTCAGTAAGCATATGAAGGAGAAAAGCTTTACACTCATTTGAAAATTTACTTCAGCAGCCAATTGGTAATGCCCCCAGACAAACCTAACAATATTTACTTACAGCGATCCTGCTAGGTATTTTGTCATGTCTGCTTGCAAACATTCAATCATCCTTATTCTCATACTGTGATCAGGGCATTTTTTTTCTGCTAATAAAATCTTGACATCATAAGGAAAAGCTGGCAACATGTAAGAACTTGTCCAATGCAACATCTTACATTCTGCAGAACGTGATTTCAGCTTTCTTCTGAAAAAGATTATATTATCGTCAACACTTCTTCTATGGCAAAGCAAATAAGAAGGAAAGAAATACAAACAAAAAATCAATACAAATTTATTGCTATACATATTCAAAGCTTGCTCTCTTGGTTTCTACATAAAAATTACTTACAAAAGCTGCGATCAAAACATATGGAATTAAAAATGGGTGTCAAACATGAGATGTTATAGTCAGTAAACATTGCATGAAATGCTAGAAAATGGTCAATAACTGCAAGCAGAAGAAGTCATGAGGGACTTGCTGCCATTTCAATATTACATCTTCCTTGTGTAGTGCTTCCTGTGGTCTTGCTAATTTACTAGTGATAGTAAACCAAACAGTTTAATAGAATAAATTATTATACAAGATATTAGCTAAGATTGCCCTCCCAAAAGGGAAAACAATGAATGAATGAGGACAGTTAATCAACTCAAAGAGTGGAAACAAAGCACAAACAGCCTGTAAGTACCCACGCCTACAGCCCTAAGTAGAGCCATCAGCAGTATTTACAAATGTCACACCCCAGGCGGTGTGAGCCTGAGTCAGGAAATCAGCACTAGCTATCTGAAGTGGTTCTCTCCTCCAAAGAACCTGCCAAACCCTAATGCTGGAGGAACACAAGATAAAGTAGAGGATAACAGAGCTGGAAGTCAATCAAGAGCCACCTAAAAGGTGGTTGTGGCATCCTCAGACAGCTTCCTGACTGTAGTGGCCTGGAACCTAGTGGCCTGGAACCAATTAGAAATTTCACATGGGAGGTACCAAAGATATCATACACATAACAGGACTTAAGCTATAACTGCAATTCATATTTGCTTGAATTTAAATTGCAGAGAATAATTTGAAGGCAATTAAGAGACATATAGAAACATCAGACTTTTGCCACCTGGACACCACCCTGTGTAACCTGTTCTAGGTGACCTTGCCTAAGCAGGAGTGTTGGACCAGATAACCTCCTCAAGTCCCTTCCGCCCTCAACCAGTCTGTGATTATAATAATAAAAATCTTTTAAAATGCTATCTACTAAGTGTAGATGCTTGCAAATTACAAATATAAAAATATCTATACCTCCAGGACAGTGGGGCTTGTCATGTGTGACAGCATTTTGGGAAGACCAATGTCATCATCCCAACATCCCCCCCTTCCTTCTCCTTTCCCCCAGCTGTTATTGCTAAGCATGGTGCCACGTGGTGTGGGGATATCCCTTTGGGCAACCTTGGCCAACTGTCCTGGCTGTGTCCCCTCCCAGCTCCTGGGGCACCCCAGCCTTTGAGGACACCAGCAGGGCAGCACCAGGAGCACAAAAGTCCTTGTCTCTGTGCAAGCACTGCTCTGCAATGACTAAAACAGCAGTGTGATACACAAATCATTGATGAAAACAGTACTTTCATCAAAAAGCCGAAACAGCATCACATGAATGCATTATGCATACTATATACATATACATACTATATACATAGTATACTGTCCTGGTTTCAGTTAGGACAGAGTTATTTTTCTTCCTAGTAGCTGGTAGAGTGCTATGTTTTGGATTAGGATGAGAAGAGTTTTGATAACATGCTGATGTTTTAATTGCTGCAGAGCAGTGCTTACACTAAGCAAAGGACTTTTCAGCTTCTCGCTCTGTCCTGCCAGCGGGCAGGCTGGGGGTGCAGCAAGAGCTGGGAGGGGACAGACCCAGGACAGCTGACCCAAACTGGCCAAAGGGGTATTCCATACCATCTGACATCATGCTGAACAATACATAGGGGTGGCTAGCCAGGGTGGGGGGCCGGCTCTTGGGGTTGGGCTGGGCATCAGTCAGCAGGTGGTGAGCAATTGCATTGTGCATCACTTGTTTGTACATATTATTATTATTATTATTATTTTCTATCTTAATAAACTGTCTTTATCTCAACCCACAGGCTTCACTTTCCCGTTTCTCTCCCCCATCCCAGAGAGGGAGGGGGGAGGGTGAGCGAACGGCTGTGTGGTGTTTAGCTGCTGGCCGGGTTAAACCACAACATAAGCATACTGCCTCTACAAAGAAAATTAACTCAAAACCAGACACAACTATGATGTGGAAGAAAATACCGCTGGACTTCAGTCAACATGCATAAGTTTTCACTGCAAAAGCTCTCTTCAGTGGCCTATAGACAAAGCCTACAGTCTTTATTGGGAGATTTTGCTACCTAGACTCTCTGTAAAGAAAAACCCATGTCTTAAGGGTGGCAAAATTGACTACAAGACTAATGAACAGGTATTTGTAATAGTTTATAGCACTTTGAAACACTACTTTTGATCACAGAGCCGATAGGCCCATCATTATGGGCCTATATAGCCATAATTATGGCCTCAATACTTTCTTGAGTAGATTAGCCTATAATTCCTAACATTGTTGACCTCATTATGCACCACAGCATCTTGGAGTTTTAATACAGGTTGGTAAAAGTTGCAGGCTACTAGTAGTTTCGTCATGCATGTAGAACTTTTACTACTTTACAGTCTGAAAATAAATAAACACTCAACGGTATGAGAAGTTTTATAACCAGACACATCCTATTAGTCTTTTTGGTGACAAATTGTTACAGAAATAATAATAATGAAACAGATTCTGAAATCACTTGGAAATCACTACTATGCAAATGAAGTGCAGATGTTCAATATAGCATCAACAAGGAACTTTAGAGGATTCACGCTTGGATCCTCTATTTTCATCAACTTTACTAATGAAGTCAATATAGCAGACGGGTCACTCCCAGTTACTGCATACTATTTCATCAAGCTGTCATTTAAACTAGCACAAAGAAGTACAGTAATTTAAGATGTACTGTAATTTGTAGCTGAGCAGCACTAATTCCTACTGTTCTTAATAACAGTGACTGAATTACCATTTTGAAAAATGAAAATGTTGAGCAGGTTTGCAGGCAAACCTTAGACTACAAGGACTCTCCATGGTTTCCCCCTGCCACCTCAGCTACAAGTTAGTTTCCCAAATAAGTATAGTCATTTACTTCAACAAAATATTTTTCTGTTGGGGTGGGATAGCTAATAGTCATGGTTACATGGTAATTCTCCCCTCTACCAGGCCCTCTGCATTTGTCAGTCTGTTTCACTTCTATAGCTGTTAGCAAAAAGTTGTTCTGCAAGAAGAATAAAGTTATATAATAACTTTAGCCAGTTACTCTTTATATTTGTGTCTAAACACTCTGCTCTCCTCTCTTTGTAATACTTAGTAATGCAGAATAATATATAAGTTGTTAGAACTGCCTACGCAAGTAAAATACTGAGAAACTTTGAGCCGATTCATCAGCAGCAATAATCTGTAACAGAACAAAGAACGCATGATTTCATTTCAAGTGAAGCTACATGAGTTACTAAGGCTGTAAATGCATGGGAAAGCAAAAAGAAAAAATTAAGCTTTTTTTTTTTAAAAAAAAAAAAAGGAAAGAAAGATTGGAGAAACTAAGAACCAGATGCTATAAATGTAACCTTGGCCAAAGGTCAGTCCCTTGAACTGAACATTTAAACCCAATTCACTGAATTAAACTAACCCTTGCCAGAACTTGCTCAAAAAGTCATTGTATGAACTGCTTTGCCACAAAACAAGTGAGGTGGAAATACCCACTAAAGGGCAATGGAAGTTGTTCTTGCTCTTAGCTTCTCTTCCAAATCTAGCCTGACTGTTGAGGGGGTTGGTTATGCGCCCTGCTTCCCATTCTGAAGAAGAAAATCCAGAGTATTTAATCTGTAGAGCTGGCCCCGTAATACTATATCTTCTTTTTCCCTGTTAATTAGGATTAAAGAAGATAGAAGAAAAAAACAGAACTGCACAGACTTTAAATATTATACATTTAAAACAACAAACAACAACAAAATCTACCTCTGCAGATGATAAAACAAGTATCAGATTAACATACCAAAACACACACCAAAAAAGCCATCATTAATCTGATGTGGAAGAAACACTTTTTACCATGACATTTAATGTATCCTTAGAATAAAACCAGAGTGTATGCAGTGTGGAAGAAGGGAGAAACTGTGCAGGAAATCAGCTGAGTATTTATATTACCAGAGTAGACCAGGGGTTACTTTCATACCCTAGCCTAAGAACATGTTCTTATAGTCAGACAAATTTTCTGTTCCCATAATCATATTTTAAAAGAAATATCTTATTCAACTCTTCACAACCTGTTTATAGCCAGCATTAAAAGTTCTATCAGTAGCTAAAAATGCAATGAAGGAGTGCTGGGGAGGTGGGGAGAGATAACTATAATTCCACATTAATCAGTGGGTCAAGTCATAGACTTATTTAAACAAGAACATTCACCTCCAAAATAGTATTTAACTAGGGATAAAGCTAGTGCAGCAGTTAATGGATGCCAGGGTTGCTCAATTCCATCTTCAGACTAAATCAGTTAGTTAAAACAGCTATTTTGGAAAAATACATTTGCCAGCTTCTCATCTGACCTTTAAAGAGAAGCCCTCATAAAATTTGCTTGGGTCTTCAAGACTATAAATAATCACAGCTCCACTGATTTTCAGGGCACCTACTACTTCAGGAAGAAGTTCCATTTACAGCTGACTTTCTTTTCCTCCTCTTCTACTTCTTTGCCCCAAGGTGAATTTGCATTGCTCTTTTGCATTCCCTTTCCCTTAACAGGCCATTATGGGCCTTTGAAAACTTTGTACTGAGAACATTTCCTAAAGCCAGTCTATTCTGAGTTAGGCTGATTCATACATCTAAAACTCTGAATACAGCACAGGGCAAATTACTCACCATCAATTAAAAATAAGTATCCTATAGAAGGGCTAAAAAATATAATTGCAAAAATATTTAATGGCTTATTCCAAGGAGTTGTTTCACTGGTAACAGTGGTGTCAGGATTGTTGTGTTTTGTTGTAGTTTGTTGTTGTTTTGTTCTTCCCAAGGTCATAGTTCAAACTTTTGAAATAAAGTCTTATGTGGTTCGCTATGCCACCTTCTCTGTTCCCAGAAGCCTTATCACTAACTTTTTAAGTGACAAAATAAACATTTCTGCAGGAAGATCTCTACTTATTGCAGAACAGTGAGGCCATCCGTCACACGTATGGGGGAGAAATGATAGCAAGGTGGGGAATAATAAAGGGAGTAATAAATATAAGAGAACAATTATCTTGGAAGAGAAACAGGACTCTTCCAACACTAGCTGCCAACTCAGAGAGAAAAGCAACCCTTCATCTTGCCTCCAGATTTTAAGGAGGCTCGTTTTGACACACAAGAAAAATATGCACACAAAGGGAATCAGCATGCCTTCTTTCTTAAGCACTATAGTGCATCAAGCACATGACTTTGTATGTACCCATATTCCACTCAGTAGTGATTTGTTTGCCAGAATGCTATTGAAAGATCTGTGAAAAAGAATTTTTAAGAACTAAAGCAATAAGGACAAACCTGTATTGTGCTGTCATACAGAGAACAACAATAAAAACTCTCATCTGACCATTTCTCATTTAGTTGATTGATTCCTAGTACACTTCAAATCCTGCTGTTTTCCAAATACATCTGATTAAACCCAAACCTGACCTCCAATACTTAGGACAACTACTATGTCATTTACAAAAGACAAGTAAAATTTAGTAAATGCATTATGATATGAACTTACTTTTGCTTTAGCACTCTTTGATCAATTAGTCCCTCTTCTTTTTCAGTTGAGGACGAATACAGTTTCTGCTCCACAGGACTAAAAGTACTTAATATCTGCCTTTCAGTGTCCCTGAAATAAAAAGTAAATAAATAAAAATAAGCCAGTCGAGATTAGTGCATCTTATGGAAAGAGGGAAAAAAAAAAAAAAAAAAAAAAAATTAAAGGTTCCAAAATACCAGTGGCAGAAACAGAAAAAAGTAAAAAAGTAAAACTGAAAAAGCAGAAGTTTACATGGTGCTGATATTGTCTCTGTATCAAACTCAGTTCAATTACCCAACAACTCTTACAAGGAAAACTATAAAAAAAAAA
This sequence comes from Heteronetta atricapilla, assembly GCA_011075105.1. NCBI lineage: Eukaryota > Metazoa > Chordata > Aves > Anseriformes > Anatidae > Heteronetta > Heteronetta atricapilla. Next base: position 61,152,187 of record CM021733.1, on the reverse strand, counting down.
TATTGTCCAGCAATATTCCAGTTCCTACACAATAAGAAAACTGGGAATAACTAACCACCACAACATGCTGGTGTGCATGGGGTGTAAATTACAGAATATTGCACAGCAGTTTCTATTCAGCTAGAACTTCAAGCATTTCTCACTCCCTTCTCCCTTCCCTGGGGCTAAACCCATCTATAACCTTTGAGTCAGTTTTAAATTACTCCGACCATTCTACCAGATCCCTGAACACTACCTGGTCTCCTGATTACTTGCTTGAACTCCAGTCAGTCACTTGCACCAAAAACTCCAGATATCCACTTTGCTACGTGACAGAAATCCCTACACATCACCACTGCTCTCTAATTTCACCTTTGCATCTATCTCCCTCCCTCTTTTCCCCTTCCTGTTCTTTCTTCTCCTTTTGCTTTCAGAAGTCATCATCAGCAATTTTGCCCTGTTGGACAGGAGCTACTATTATGCTGTCAAGAATGCATGGCAATCATCAACTGCTTTTTGACTTACACATAAGAGACATAGATAAACTTGGTGACTTTGCTAGCCAGATGCTAGAGGCACCATACTTCCCTGGGTTTTTATTTATTTATCCACTATAATCAATTAGGCTTGCCCAATTGTAGCTAATGCTACAGGGGACCAGGAAACATGATTACAAGCATTCTTTAACATCAGCACATTCTGTACAACAATATGTCAATCAACATCACAGATTCAGTCCACTCTACCAAGAGACTCTCAGGCTATCCTCCAGCCACTAACTGAAACACTTCGCAGAATGTAGCATAAAAAATTTCTTAGTGAAGCCACAAAGGTGATATCATCACCAGTTTCACTACTTCAAGCACTGAACCCTTTCTGAGACTTGCTAGAACCTGGCTTCGGGAAAAAGTAAACATGCATTAAAGAACTAGATCTTCCATGAGTTATGACACCTGGAACTCTCTGAGGATGACACAGGTTCTTTCTGTACCTTATCTCTTCAGAAGATCTGAACTCCAAAGATGCCCTATAAACAATTCCAGCCTCAGCTACACTCACCACTCACACATGAAATGCTATTACTGCAAGCAGCATTACTGTTTGGTAGGTTTATATAGGGAGTTTTGCCTATTCATTAATCAATACAGCTGAAAAAAAAAAAAAAATGTTAGGTAGACCTATCTAGTTAAAAACAGAAAAATACAGTACTTTCCATATGTGGCTCCTAGCTACAATCAAACTTGGAAGTGGAAAGCACCTTAACAATTACTTGGTAAGGTCTATGCATGAGGTTCTCATATGCACTTAACAAGTGACAAACAAAAATGCTATTTCCATGTCGTAATCTAAACTGCTGGAGACACAAGTCATGCTCAGTGTTCCTTCAGAAATGAATTTAAGTCTAGATGATACATAAAGGTTTTGTTCCTAGCAAAGAGAGGTGAGCTAAACTCACAGAGTTAGCTAAGCTACAGGCAACAGGAAGAAGAAGTGGGCAGGCAGGAGTGTACCATCAAGCACTGGGGTAGAATTCACATGAGAAATGTAACAGGGAGCTTAACAGCTCTTGGAAGCTCCACAGCAGTTTTACTGGCCCACAAGACAGCTGCTCTCTACCCTGCCCCTTGTGCTGAGCACTGCATCCTCTGTCCTAGCACTTAAACAGGGAGCTAACTCTGGGAACTGGCTTGACTGAGAAACACCACTGTAGGACAGACAAGACAGTTTGGTTTCACCTGGACTCTGGCACCACAGGGGAAGGGTTAGGAACATGCAGCTATGGAATCTCAGGCTCAGTTTTTGCAGTTGTCCCCAACACGCTATTGCATGTAATACTATCAAAGTGATTAATCCCCGAACGAGGTCAAAAGAAGTTCTTACAGGGCTTTGTTCAGACAGACACATCTGTTCACCACAGAACTACAACATTAAGATAAGCATTCCAGAGTTAACAAATGACATTTATAGCTGCCTGCATATTAAGACACAGTAATACAAAACTAAAAGCTATTTTTACTGCAGAAGCATCACTACATACACAACAGCTTTTAATTATCTTTTTTTTTTAAAAAAAAAAAATTAACTCATCCAAAAAATATGAGTACAGGCACTTCTGAAATGTGCTTAGGAGTTGTATTATGTGATTCTTGGCTGTGACACAGAAAGCGTTTCAGAAGCAGTAGCTTATTTACCCAACTTCCCTGTAAATAGAAGAGTACCAGTATCTTATTTTTCAAACAATAAGACTAGGTAGGGAAAGATTTTGAACTAAATTATATTCACTAATATTTGAAGTTTCTAGCTTTTTTTTAATATATATATACATATATATATATTTCCAAAGTCTGCAGAACCCTGCAGAAAAGATGTGCCCTAACAATATTGCAAAAGAATGCTCTTTGTGAGACATCGAGGTCTGATCTGTAGGACTTCAAGCATACAGGGAACAATGACACCTGAAAAGCAGTCTAGCCAAACACCCTGGTGAACTCAAGGATGAAACCTTAATATTCAAAACTGTTTTCAAACTACCTTAAGCATAACAACATGTCTTCCATAATCCCCTGCTGTAAAGCCTAAGTACTTCCTGTACTTCAGATGAGGTACAGGGCCTACATGCAGTAGTCTTCTTCACAGCAGATGCCTGCTCTACCTCCAGAGAAGGAGTTTCCTTTGAATCAAGTGAAGTAGGAACCTTGTGCAAAGAACGAAGCCTATGATAAATCATATATTCAGAGACATCAGCTTATTAGTTCAACTTAGTTCAAAATATGGGAAGGGAATGTGCCCTCATAAGAAGAGCATTTTGCGCCATTGCAAATCTTTCTCTATTTTCAGGATTCTAGGGATTGGAGGAGGTGACAGGACTCAGGATATCCCTCTTCAGCCAAGACATAAAGAAGAAAGAAAAAAAAAAAAAAATAACAAAAAGAGTAAACCCAACTCCTTCCCTCCCGGGCCTCCCGGGTCCCCCCCCCCAAAGAAAAAAAGAGGAAAAAACAAAACAAAGCAAGCTATTCAGCCAAGAGCTGGAAAATGCTCAGGGAAAATAATCTCTGTGGAGTTTATTTCCTAAATATCTTTCTAGCTCTTTTTTGAGTAGCACATACTAGTATTATTAAATGCTTATACCTGGATCAGATTCAGAGTTTCGTTTGAGAGCTCAGACTTAAATATATCTATGACGCAAACATTACCTCTAGCTAAACTGTGATTTTACTCTAAGGCTTACAAACATTTAAAAGTAAAGGTCTCAAAAGCTTTATACTGTAAATACAGATGATTTCAGCTAAAGTAATGGAAGTTTGATGATGCTTCATGCAAATTAAAACTCGGTCCTAGAACTGGAAGTGACGGGCAGTTTAAAATAACGGTGATAATCAGGAATGTTGATGCTCCCTTTAAAAACTCCAAGTTAACATATTTTATTTAACACGTTGTCAGAGATCATTCAGAATATAAGAAATAGGTGCAACTTATAGCTGTAAAGCTAGTAAATGTCAGTTTTAAAAGATTATGAGATGAATACAGCTTTAGTCTGATATATGTGGTATATACAGACTCACCCACTGACTGCTGGAAGCACTGGAGAAGCTGCTTCACAGTAATATGTAAGGGGTTCTGGCCCACTTTTTTGCTGCTGGTATTTATTAATCAGGTCCATTAGCACTGCCTGGTGTCCAATCTTCTTCACCAGCTGCTGCACCATGCGATCGTTAAGAGCCAGAAGAGCTGCTCCACTTACTTCTTCTTCTGCAGAGTGAAGGGGATAGGACAGCAGTTAAGAACATGTACAATTTAGAGTTGCAGTAACATCATTTAAGCCTAAACACATGATGATGGAAGATAGGTCAAAGGCTTTATGTTGCTGCTGTGTTTCTTCGAATGTTAAAAAAAAAAAAAAAAAAAAAAAAAAGTTTTAGCTACTGTGCGTTCCAGTGCCAGAAATTCGGGTCTCTGGAACTCTTCAGTAAAAAAAAAAAGAAAAAAAGAAATACACAGAATCAAGAGAACTATACTATTTCAATGCATAAATCAGGCCTTGCTTTGACTATAGGACTTATTTTGTTAATTAAAGAAAGCAAGGTTTTTAAGAGTACACAGCAAATATCTTCATATAACAATTCCTCATGCACTCTTGCAGAGCGTTTATATACTCAGACATAACACATTTGGATGCTACAGTTGCATTATTTCAGAAGAAATAATTATTATTTTCAGAAGAAATATAGTATAAAATAAGCCCTGTTAAGCCTGTTACACTGCCAGATTTGCTTCTGGAAGGTGCACCAATTTATATACAGGCTTAATCTTACCCCCAGCATTCCTCGGAGACTTCATGATAAACCTGCACACTTATTTTATCAGTTGCACGTCAGTCCTCTCCCTAATAGATCCCTATTGAAGTCTTAAGTTAGCATAAACATAGATAGATACATATACACATTCCCAAAAAAAGGTAGGCAATACCAATTAAAAACATATAAAAGACAAACAAACAAGAATGCTTACCACGAAATTTAGGAACTAATTCTCCTAAATTCCTCTGTCTGAGCCAGTTGCAGACTTGATCAACCGACCAACTTTCCATCTTCAGGTGTCACAGTGCTAAATTTCACTGTGAAGCAAAAAGAGAGGATTATGTTTACGCTGAACTCTGAGCTAAAGTCCAACTGTAAGTAGAAAAAAAAAATCCACACTGCAAATACTGTTATATTTACATGTTCTTAATAAAAGTGTGAGAATGATCCAACTAATGCCTGTTGCAAGTGGCAGCTTTCTTGGATCCCTCTTTCTTCACCTCCTCTCCTCTTCCTGCCTTCCCTCTGCTCTCAGAGGCAGCCTCATCCCTTATAAAACACGACCTGCTCCATCACCATTAACACCCCGCTTTCCACACAGAGAGAAAAAAACAGTGTGAAATTCACAACCACTACCACCCTCATCGGGAAATGGTTGACATTTTCCAGAGAAAAAAATAAATACTTCGGGTAAGAGTCTGTCACATATATGTTGGTAGCACATCAGGCACGTTAACCCTCTCTGCACCACCGATAATACTTAAGTATTCGCAAAGCGAATACTTAACCCCAGTTACCGGCAATTAGGGGCAACAATGCTGGGAAGGTGGGAACACAGGGAAGGGGAGGGGAAGGGAGGAGGCTACTCCCCTGGCATTTGCTGGGTGGCATCCCTCAGGCCCCAGCCCCCCCGGGACACCACAGGGCGGCACAGGAGGAGGGGAGATAGTCCCTGCCTGTCTGGGGGTGCTGCTCAGTGTGTGCACCCACCAGTGCTCTTTCCCCACGGAATTGCTGGGGACTATACTCACCGTATTCTGTCAACTGCTTGGCAGCAGAAAACTCTCGGAGACTGCTTTTCTCACGGACATAATTTAGCTCTGCTACATAAAAGAGCACTTGATGCTCTGTGTCTTGCATTCTGCAGCATTACAGAAAATTATTCAAGCAAGTTTTTCAGATGAGAACATGAGTGTCTGGCATTGTTGGCCAAGCACTTCCTTGTTTAAAATATGTCCACACGCATACCCTTAGCCTTCTGTCAGCTCCTAGGACAACATGAGGGTTTGCCCACGCAAACCTCATCAGGACCTGTTCCACTGCACTACCAAAAAATAAAAATAAATTGAGAACCATCCTTTCCATTTTCATCATTCGACAGCAGAGATCCCCCAAAATAGATGCACTCAGAGTATGTGTTTGTGCTGGTACACTTCAATTTAAAAGGGTTAAGTTTAACAGGAATGTCTTTCTGAATTACATGAGTGGATTTAATTTGATATGACAACAGTAGCCATACAACTCCTCCTCCAGGCTAAGCAGCAATAACAGGGTGTGAAAAGTCATTATTTGTTGAGAACTTGGGTGTAAATTAAAAATCACACCTTCCTGTCACACTTTTTACTTCCTTGCAAAGTGTAGGAAAAAAAAAAAAAAAAAAAAAAAAAAACTTGAAAGATAAAACCCAATGCAAAGCAGAAAGACAGTTGCCTTTTCAACCAAGCAGTGTAAAAGTAGAGAGATACATTAAAATGTTGGGAAGGTCACTGCTTCATCCTAGTAGAAGACTTGGATCCTGGAACATCATGCTAAAGTAGACATGCATATAACTAACATTTCAAAAATTGTGAAGCAAACTACAGCCATGCAAAATAATATGCATTTATATATCACTATGAGCAAAATGTCATATATGTCACTCTACAGCAAAATGTCCATTTACACATGGAAATGGAGGTGGTACACTTTAGGGGAGGAAAACGATGGCAGTTCACGGTCTCTTTTTTTTACAAAACAGGACATATATTAACTGTCACTACAAAAATCTTTGAAATGCTTTTCAAAAGTGCTTTCACTTAATTGCAAATATGCTAGGTAAAGGAGCAAGGAAAAGAACACACCAGTCTTCTAGAAGCATTGGAAGCATGGAAGGAACCATAAAAACTGAGCATGAAAGCTGATATTTGTCTTTATTAATAATTCTACTTGTTACAGTAACATCAAAAGGCAGTCTGGTGAAGGGCTCCCTGTAAAACACAAGAATGTTTATCTTCAGTCAGCTCATACAAGTCAGAACAAAACAAGAAACAAGAATAGAAATATTTTAAAGACATTTTGGCAATTTACAGAATTACTTGAGGTCAAATTCAGAACAGTAATACATGTGAGTGATCCTCAATTTTTAATAAACACAGCCAATCCCTGGGAGCCACTTCTTCAAATACTAAGAGCAAATATCTACTATTAGGATTTAACTAGCCCTGGTTAATGAAAAGTAAAGCTAAAGACCTCTAGTATAGGTGTCTGCTGTTTTGGTTTCTATTGTTTAAATGGTAAAGAGAGAGGAGGGGAGGTTCCTGACCAGCACACTGCTGGCAGCAGTTCCTTAATGTGTGCGCATTCGTTTACCATACAACTTGTTTCAATAGCAGGTATAATGAGCTATCAACACTGTGAAGTGGCACTTCTAAACAAATGAATTTATGTCAAAACATTTTAGGCTAGAAAAATGAGTTATATCTACTTTACTCATTCACTAATAAGGAAGAGTCTGGGACATCTCAGACTGCCTTTAATAGACCTCTATATGGCTGTCAGTGAGGTCAGAATTCAGGTTTTAGTATATTTTAGTAGAACAGTGAGGAATGTGGTGAGTACACATCTGTATGTCATAGCTATGTGGCACATTTTGTACAGGCCCAGGTCTCGATGTTGCAAGTGCGATTAGGAATTCATGCATACCATAGATACAACTAAGGTGTTCCCCGTGTACATTTTTGAGTTTTATCATAATTTACTTTTATCTTTGTATACATTACAGGGAAGGAATAGTTTCCTTCAGCTTGCTTCCAAACTATTTTTAAATAATTAAAAATATCCAAGCTACTTTGTAGAAGATAGAATGTGTCATCCTGGATACAGTGCTGTGTCATCATAAAAAAAGTTGTCAACAGGACATCAGTTATCCACCAACCTTTTCAATAGCATGAAGAGAAATATTCTAGTAGAACACCTCTGTCACTCTCCTCAAAAAAGAAAATGCCAACAGCTTCTTGCTGACATTTATCTGGTAGATGGTAGCAAAAGCCTCCCATTTAATGTTCACAGAAATAGCTGAATGAAGCAATGTGAAGGGAGGGAGGGGTAAATCTTGAAGTGCACATTTCAGTTCTCATCTTTTTACTGTAGAGTAAGGCACAGACAGCTGCAAGATCATGAGGCAAACAAGCGTAGAGGAGACACAAGAGAAAATTTTTTCAACAGTGCAATTATTTGAGAAGATCTAGGAAGAAAACTTGCACAACCATAACTCAGATTTAGATAAAGAAGAAAAAGCCATGCAGCCCTTTGAAACCTTAATCAGAGTTAAGGGGAACATGAAGGCTACTGGCCTGGTCTGTCCATTGAGCTGACAAATCACTTTCCTGCGGGAATTAGCTCTGAAGAATACCATCAAGAAACCAATTATTTCCTTCTGATAAAATAATAAGTTTCTAGTATCCAAGTTTTTACTATATAAACTTTAAAATTAATTTCATCTGTACTATCTACAGTGCTACTGGAAAAATGATTTGTAACACTTCAGCAACAAGATTCAACCCAATTAGCAAGTTCTTCTCTCTGTTAGAGATGTACAAGTTATTTGGCAAATTGAAAGCAATAAAAGGAAGTTAATTTGGCTTGTTTTAAGATGATTTAACATTCTTACAGATGAGACCCTGTCCTTGTTTGATGGAAACAGTGCATAAGCCAGTTAGTTATAAAATAAATATACTTTATTGTTTTTATGAGCACAACTTTAGGAAGTTGCATTTAAGCCACTGCAACATCAAACCCCTTTTATGCAACTTAAAAAAAAAAAAAAAAAAAAAAGTTACCAGATATGGAGAACAGGGTAAAATCAAGTAAAGATTAAAAATTCATGAACCACAAAAAAGAAATTTCATATATAACAGAAAAAAAACCAAAAGTGTGACTGTCTTAAGTATGACATGGAAACTGCTTCAGAAAACTAAATAAAAATATATATTTTTTGTAACTTTTATTTTTCCTCAGAATAGAACAACAAATTTCTCACCAGGATCTCCAGTATTTTGATCATATCACTATCTTTGTCTTAGCAAAGGACTGCACCTTCTGTCACTGACCAGTGCAGAGAATTCTGATACTTAAGCCCTGCAGTGCAATTCCACAGTAGCCTAAACCACAGCTGTAATATAATCCAGGCCTGTCTTCACAGATGCCCATATGCTCATTCAATCAGCAGTACAGGCTGAGGTGAAAACATGCAGATAGACATATTTTTATATGGCTAGATTTTGGATGGGTCAGTCCCTTTAACCAACTCTCTGGGCAGCTGGGTGAAAATAAATGCTTGGAAACATATCCCTGGATTCATCTAGAAGGTGAATAGGCAAAGAGTGCATTACAACAATTAAGGTTTCTATCTTAATGGAGCATCGATCTGTAAAATTAGGCCTGCACCCCAAACTGTGAATAGTAGCCATAGAACACTCATAATAAGGAGGACCACCCATTATTTTCTCTCAATTTAGAATCATAAACTGGTTGAGAGAATTGAACTGGCAGTCAGTCACAGTGATCTTACCACAAAATGGTTAAGGTTAGCTGAAAATAATGTTTACCAGAACCATTCTGATAAAAAATGGTTGGCAGTGCTATCAGTATTTCATCTGGCAGACCCTCAAAGGTGCTAATGTTTGACAAAGTTGTTCTCTTTTTGTTCCTAAAGGGTGGATAGAGAAATCCTTTAGGCAGTGCAGTCCAAGGGCCATGATCTCTGACCAAGCTCCATATTATATTCCAGGAGAGGAGGGCATCATGTTTAAGGTCAGATTTATTTATTGGGATATATTTGATGTCACACAGGATTGTGATTTAGAAAAGTGATATAGCAGTGTACTGAAATCAGTTTGTAAGCATAATATAACAATTGCCACATAGAGTAGGATCAGAGTACAAATGTGATTCCCACTGCTGGTCTCTGTCCCCAGTCACTGGGAAGACGGGTTGAAGCCGGCTCAAGCTGTTTGCTCTCCTCAAAATCCTTTTGCTACTTGTTCATCATACTCTGGGTTGGGTTGAATAGCCCATTCACTCTCCCAGTGACCTGTGCTGGTCCAGCTCAGGGACAAATTCACTCTCCTATAATGAACTGAGGGAGGAACGCCTCCAGTGCCAGCTGACCCATTCCACTCTTGCTAGCTGTTATCTAAAACCAAGGCCAGAAAGGTTATTCATAGAAGCACGTTCTGCCCCCAGGGTTTTGGTTGGTCCTAACCAGGTCCAGAAAATGATGCATATTCTTATGGAGTCTGAGTACGTGATCCATGACATGAGCTGGGACTTCCATGGTGATGAGGTACACATGGTTTCCCAGCAATATGCACAGCACTTTTGCATTTGATAAGCACAAGATGTTATAAAGCATATCACTTAAACTTGGTTCACATGTTTTACTTGTTCTAATTCTGTTACACCCTTCAGTCAAAGTAAAATTTTTCAGCTATGTTTAAACAGTAAAGCAACGCACCAATACAGCTGACATACATTTTTAAGTAGAAAAAAATATGTAGGATTCGTCCCTCAGAACTCTTTACTTGCACTGCGCTCCCAGATTCACAGCAAAAAAAAGCAGTTGCACATCTCTTTTGAACAAGTCTTACATTAATGCAAGATTTTATCACACAGTATTTCAGTCAGGTCTAAATTCAGGATTTGATGTTTCACTGAGAAGGGTCTCCCCTAGTCATCTGGAATGGCCACATTTCTGAGATAGACAACTAATTTTAAAAAGAGATACTAGATACATCCAGAGATGTTTACCAGGCAGCAAAGAAAATGAACCCCAACAAAGTTTTTGAGTTCTCCTGGCATTCGATCAGTTGAATGAATCAGAAGGTAGAGAAGGAGTGAAAGTAATGGTTAAGACATGCAAGAAACCCCTGAAGCTGAACAAAGAGCAGTAAAGAAAGGTGACTACACACCTGTGGCTGGTAGGCTGCTCAATGATAATCTGTCCAGAAATCCCTTACAGGTGACCACTACATACATGAAAAAACTGCATATTGCTACATTCTCTGGTTTAATTGGATGCAGGGGAGGCAGCTGTCTGTGTCTCCTCACCACACATAGGAGGGTGGCAAGGAGCAGGCAAAAAGGTTTTAAGAGCTCCTGTAAGCTGCCTTTTGCACCTGTAAAACCTGAGTTCTTTTAGGATTTGATGAGTCTGAGAACAGAGTTGCAGCATTGGGCCATGCACATTGCCTCCTGGTACCTCTGGTTTGCTATTTTAGTATAATTGAGGATTGCTGGATTGCATGATTACTAACTGCTGACAGCACTCCTCCTCCAGCATATCTATCACACAAACATGGAGACAATGATGAATAACTGGGTTTCAACACATTTCATTATGCACTTTTTTGTTGTTGTTGCTTTATACTATTAATTCCTAATGACTGATTCATTCAGTCATAGACTGTGTCAAGGAATAGTGCTGGCATATTAAGCCAGGTGAGTTGGGTATGATTGCGCTAGATGGTAAAAATAAAACAGGCTGTCTCATAGGCCTATTTTGCACAGCAGAAACAGCAGTTTAATTCATTTGACACCCATGCACAAACTCTTGGCACAAACTCGTGGCACAAACTCTTCTTGTACAGGGCATTCTAAAGTACTAAGCAGTGTATTACATTTGCTTGTTTAATTGATGTTTAGGGCATATGCAGCCCACTTCTTTGGGTAGTAGCCCTTACAGTTATCAGTATTACCTGACCAAACTAGTCATTACAGCCCACTGCCTCTGTGTTACTGTTTCATCATATTCAGATGAAGAAACCATGTAAACATTCCACATCTGATACGAGAGCTTTAGCTGAAACCACCAATGGGAAGATAATCAATCATCTCTGTCTGCAAAGTGGAAAGAGGGAGCTGGGAGGTTAGAACATCTGTAATCTCATATTTCTGCTTTGGTTGTGGCAGTGTAACCAGAATATAAGTAAAAGAATTCACAAGGCTTCTTCAGAGGACTGTTTCATCCTGATTGTTGTCACTTTTTCAGTTACAGATCATTTATGATGCCTCAAAACCAAAAATAAAACAACCAAAATATCACACAAGGATATGTACAATAATTTTTTCCGGTGTCATTGGTTTAACCTTTCCACTCTAATGATATACTGAAATTGTGTGGTTTATCTAGCTGTCAGTTAGTTAGCCAACACTCCAGTTAATAGCTGCAATCCACATTGTTCAGGATCCCTGAATTATTTATGTAAGGTGGAGCTCCTGAGTTTGAGAGGTTCACTTTGGTTTGCCTGGAGGCCCTTAGTTAGCACACAGAATACAGATTTTCAAATTCCTGCGTCAGACTAGGCAGAACTAGGATTTGGGAATACGCCTTACACTTTCAGGCTGTCATGCCGTAATGAATGGGTGGGGGAGAGGTGTCAGGAAAGGCCTGAGCCCACCTCGCAAGTCTTCTCCAGCAAGGGTTCCTGAGGTGAGAATATCACGGGAAAGTCAATGCCACACCCCAGGCTGGGGCTTGGTAGAAACAGTGCCTTCAGAACAGCCCCAAACGTTCGTGTTATACTTGTAGGGTGAACTAATGAAATTAGACCCGTTTTTCAAAACAGCTAAAGGAAATCAGCTTTGTGATTCAGTCTCAGGCATATATGTGGGAAAAACTAAGGGTTCAGTGATTTATCTTTGTTTCACTCATTCTGTGCTTCTTAAACCTACGCATTTTATAAATAATTCTTTTCTGAGTGTAGGTCTTGTTTGCATTGCAGACCGTCAGACTGAAGCAATACAACACCAAAAGAGGTGTGAAATACTTCTGAATGTGTCTTAAGTAGAATGTTAATGTCATAACATCATTTTACTGTTAAAATGCTAATGAATTTAAGCAAATGAATACCCCAAACAGCGGAACACATTACAAATATTTGGTTATAAACACTGGCCAAATTAAACAAACAAACAAACAAACAAACAAACAAAACACTGATCTCGAAAATACGAAATATGAAATAATGCAATGTTAGTGGATATATATTGGCATACCAACATTTAGACGAGTAATTTTCACATTTCTAGTTTTAAAAATGATTGAAATTCATTTATTTCTTCTTTTCATGTCTGTATAATTGATTACAAAGCAGACTTTATTTTATTCAACCATTGTGTTAATATGGAGAAAAAGATTTTACTAAATTTGTACTAAATTTGATTCCCATGGTCATTTAATGGCCATGTTAAAATGACTCAGCAGTCACAGAGAAGTAATATATACCAAGATCTTCCATTTTATTTTTTATTTTCTATACAAAGTTTTTTTACACATTATCTGGCTTTAAAAACAAACAAATAAACAAACAAAAAAAGGAATTGAAAGGAAAGGAAAGGAAAGGAAAGGAAAGGAAAGGAAAGGAAAGG
>CM021733.1:61116380-61139122 GCA_011075105.1 Heteronetta atricapilla | reverse complement strand
GAAAAGAAAAGAAAAGAAAAGAAAAGAAAAGAAAAGAAAAGAAAAGAAAGAAAAGCATTCTTCTCCTGTTCCCAGGCACTTTTCTACCCAGCAAAAAGCACAGGGTATCTTTGTCATAAGGTAGATGTTGTCATGTTCATCTGTATTTCATCTTTCTCTTTCAGAAACCAGGACAATTCTATTTTGAAATCTTTTTTCTTTCCAATAATATTACATTGATATTCCCAGTCATTTTTCCATTTGCATTATCACTGAGATCATACCAAAAGAATACAGACAACTTACTCACACAGAGACAGTGTATTAAATTGCCAGAAAGACATATTAATAAGCCTTTATAGATACAGTAGTATAAAAGTAGATATTTAGGCTCAAATACATATTTAAGGATACCATAAAAACATAGCATTTGTGATCTGAATGCAAGAAAAGCTATGAAAGAAGTAGCTAAGAAAAGCTATTTTTTTTTTTCCTATTTGAATGAAAACAGAAAAAAACCTTTGCTAGAACACACAAGATCTCATTAAAAATACTGTATTAACTTTATGCAAGTAAGTAAACTGCCTGGGATTTGTTACTGCTGTTTCACTATATTTGTTACTAGGTATATTGCTATTCAGATCTTATTAAACTATCTGTCTAATACAGTCCAGGTGAATACTGAAAACTGTGCATTTATGAGAGATACTGTGATGTGGAAAGCATATGTAGAATCAAAAAGCTTTCAAAGATGCACATTTTTTTTTGGTCCAAAACTTTATGCTAATACATGTAATGTTTAAAAATAATTTTCTTCTGTCCTTTTTCTCACTGTATTAAAGAAAAAGTCTACTGCAGCCCCTTTGCCAGGTGGATCCCTTCTGGATGTTCAGTTGCTCACCAGATGTAGGCATTGGGGTGCTGTTGAGAACCAAGCCACTGCCACTGAAAGGTGCCACCCCTGTCCCCCTTGCTGCCTCATGAGATCCCTCACTGTCCATATCCCTCCTGCCAACACAAGTGCTCTGTGGTCCTATGAGACCCATCAGTAGACAAATACATGAAAAATGAGAGGAATGCTGAAGAAGACCTGACAGGTTTTCTGTCAGGTATGGTTCCTGTCAGGTTCATTGTAGTACCAGAAATTACCTCTGCTGATCAAAGGGAGGTAGTGACACAAAGATGGCAGTGAGTTAGCAGGGGGTCATGTGGGAAGATTTCTTCATTTTGGTAGCAGTGTTGGCTTAAACTATCTATTGAACTACTGCTGGATTTAAATAAGGATGTAGACAAACAATCATTTGGGAAGGAGCTACCCTGATGTGAAGCACTGCTTCCAGCTGCTTATTGTATTTTGTCAGGAAAGATGTTAAACCCAAGCTGTTTCAGTACTCCTATATATCAGTTTAGTTATGCAGTAGGTAATCATTGGCACAGTGGTCATGATACCCTAAATCACCATAGCTGTTTTATAATGACTGACCAAAGCTTTACATGCCCAGGGGGTGAATCTTGATCATATATATATATACAGTCACCCAAATCTCCATATTTGCAGCAATTGTTACAAATCACATTGGTAAGGGTGGAATGAGGAAAAGCTGGCCTTCCTTAAGGCTAGAGCTTGCTTCTTCTGGAGTCTTTTGGATATTTGGTCTCATCACTTTGATGGCTGGCTGCCCCAGCAGTCCTGGGCAATGGCTGGTACCACGGTGTCCCTACTGTTCTGAGGGTGATGTTGCTGCTGCTGTTTGCTCAGGTTTAGTCTTCTGAAAACAGAGTGTTAATCAGATTCACATTCATCAGAACACATTCGATCTTTAGGCCTGAAGTGAATTGTTGGGGCTACATTTACATATTTGCAGCATTAGTGCAATTCAATGCTTCAGCTGTATTTTACCGCAGCTTGAGAGCTCATTGCTTTCCAGTCTAGGACAGTCGATGGAAGACAATGTGTTCATGTCCCTTGGCTTCTTAAACGAAAATCAGTGCTTAAATCCTCTTTGTTAGTTTAACCTAAACTGTTGGACTCTCTACTGATATGCTAAAGGTGTACACAGAAGTTTCATTACCATTTTGATGTGGATGAGATAGTCCTTAACAATAGGTGAGGGGAGGAGGCGGAAATCAGCATTACTAGGCAACCTGAACTCTTTACGTCTGCCGGTATTTGGAATTTCTCACATTACACTTGCAAATCTTGTATTCCTTGTAAGTGCAGACAGATGTTTCTTTTTCCATGTCTTCTTGCCTAAATGTAGTTGGAAGTTTAGGATCTTTTAACAACATCCACAAAATTTTGAGTCCTCCTGCCACAGCATGGAGTGCTGGAGCTCAGATGCCCCATCGTAGCCCTGTGCCTGTCCAGCCAGTGTAAGGCTGCATCTAGGGCACAGCATGGAACAGGTTCTCTGTGGCTGTACAAAAGGAACATTTCCTTTTCTGTAGGAAATGGATGTGGGCTGCTCTTCATTCAATGTGACCCACTTACGCCATGGTTTGCCCTCCAGACTGTGCTCTGGGGTCCTGGGTGAATGTTGGGAGAATTCAGCAACGCCATCATCCTTGGGGCTTGCACTGAGCAGGGAGGTAGTGGGGAAAGCACAGCTCCACAAGCCATCTCCAGACAAGTCATAGCAATTATCTGTGGCTTCTTGTTTGTACATGGAAAATTTAGTAACATTAGGATTGCTTTGTCTTTTGCATCGACTTTTCTTATGTCAACTAAAGGATGTGCGTGTTCTTACTTGCCACTGACATGCATATGTTGAGATTAGATGTTTGAACATTTCCTTTCAATCTAAAATTTTATGAAATAACTAAAACTTAGCTATATCTTAAAGGGCTCTAAATGATCAATGCTGACTTACTACTTATGTAATTAGGAAGTGTAATTAAGGCAATCAAAGGATAGCACAGTGATTGATTGCTAAATGAAGTTTCAAATGCTACTATACAGCAATATTTCTATCACATTTATTCTATAATTTTTATAAATGCTAGTAGATATGGGGTATATTTTCAATTATGTTTTGCAAAGCTGTGCAAAAAAAAATCCAGTTTTACTGAGAGGAAATAATTAGCAACATTCCAGACTTTGACTCTTAGGATCTCTTAACATTAAAGAATAACACCAAACTACTCCAAAGAGATTAACAGCTTTTCATCAGTTTTCTGTAATGTATGTCTGTCATAGGGTGGTGAATTCTGAATGCAAGCCACTGCTAATTCTTCAGCTAATTGTTTAAAATACTGAGTTTAAGAACTGGTTTCACAACAAACTCAGTATTCTTTTCTGTACAGACAAGAGATTTCAGACAAGAGACCCCTGAAAACCCATCCAGCTGCCCAAGCTTGTATATGTAATGTTTTTACACAATCATATTTACAATAAGAGTTTTTGGAAATAATTGGCTATCATACACTATTTGGAAGGATAAAGTAAAAGAATTGAATTCAAAAAGAGTTTTGGGTGAGTGGAAATGTGAAATTTGACTTGGTACATCAGCTGAAATAGCATAAACAAAATGCTGCTGGCTGGGGACAATAGGAACTAGAACAGCTTCAAATATTTTAAAACTACAAAAACAATGCAGAACAGAAATTTTAAAAATAATTGTGGTATAGCCAAGAATGTTAATGTGTTCATTTATGCC
This sequence comes from Heteronetta atricapilla, assembly GCA_011075105.1. Lineage (NCBI taxonomy): Eukaryota > Metazoa > Chordata > Aves > Anseriformes > Anatidae > Heteronetta > Heteronetta atricapilla. The sequence continues at coordinate 61,135,487 of CM021733.1, read as the reverse complement.
GAGCATGTCTTAAATGTATTGTTATCTTTGACCAAGCAGTGATCAAATTTCATAGAATTTCAACACAATAAAAAGTATCATAGAACACTGTTGGACCTAACAGTCATATTCAACATAAGCAGGTGGTAACAAAACAGGTTTTTTATTGCAGTTTTATAGATAGTGTATTCCTATTAGCTGTCCCCAGATCAGGTCCGCAGATCAGGTCCCCAGATCAGGTCCCCAGATCAGGTTCCCAGATCTGGTCCCTAGATCTGGTCCCCAGATCTGGTCTGCTTTTTCTTCATGCTTTCTACCATCTCTATGCAATAGTGTTAGAGACTCTATGAGCTAGTGACATTGGTGGTGCCTTCTCTGTACAGGAAAAACCCTGGTGGTGCGACTTCACTGCAAAGCACTTTGGAAGTGATGCAAGTTCGGAAGCCAGCAGGTAAGTGTTCCTGGGTTCTACGGTGGTTTAATGTGGAGGAGTTTGAGTACTTCCTTCACCTTGTCTGTTTTCAGGGAAATTACTTACATGGTTTCTAAGCTCCCTTCTCAGCCCTAAAAAACCAAAAAAAACAAAAACCAAAAAAAAAAAAAAAAACCCACAACAAACAGAAAAGAAACCAAGCAACAACCTCAGAAGCTCAAGTGCATACAGGTAAGCCTGACTTTGAAGAATGCTCTTCAGTATTGCTTAAGATTGAACAACAGGCTGTGTGAAAGACGTGCCCTAATGTGAATTCCAATTCTACTTTGGGGTAAGTAGAAAGGGATTAGGACAGGTACTGGTAGCATGATTGTTCCTTTCCATAAGTGGAAATTGTGAGAATGTGGTGTTCATAAAAGAAAGGCTGTTTTCACAATATGCAAGTCCAAAGCAGAAGGAAGAAAGTCTGTCATCTTCCCTACAGGCCTAGCTCTCAGCTGTGGAGAAACATTCTGAAGAGGTCGACCAACTTAAAGAGAATGGAAAGTCCTCCCCAAGAGTAGAAAACAGTGTCTCAGTTATCAGGGTAAGCGTCCTCCTGTGAGAGGAAAATGGCACAGTGGTTACACAGGCCGTGACAGCCTGTGGTTATACCTACATGTCCACGGAAAGGTAAAAGAGAAAGGGGTGACAAATGGACGGGGTTGCTAGAGGCACAGGGACGAGAGTATCATAGTAAGGAAAAAACTAGAGTAGTAAGGAACTAGAGTAGTAAGGAAAACTAGAGTAGTAAGGAAAAAACTAGAAGAGGGGTCATTTGAGAAAAGTGATACTCCAACTTGGAGTGGACTGTCCCCAGACCTGGTCCCCAGATTTTTTTCACCACAAACATGTTTTGACAGAGCTGTCATCTCTGCCTTTAGCTTGGAGGATGTGGAAAGGGTCCTTGGCTTGAAAAGAACCTGTTCCCAGCCTTACACTAAAAAGAGCTTTCCAAGGGCTCAATTCTGAGATTCCTTGCTGTGACGTGAATATCCAGAGAGCCTCCCCTTCCCTTCTCAGTTCACTTTGGTGCTGCCTAGTCTGAAGATTTTCAGTACTCAGTCGCATAGCCCAAACTCTCGTCTTTTGAGAGGGGTTGCACTCCCCTTACATAATATGGCAATCCCATTTTTCTGTCTCCAGGGTGCATGGTCTAAGGCACTTCTAAATCATTGCAGATTGTGGTTGTTGTCAATTACCTGGAAATTAAGGCCATGCGAGTACCTTCTACTGTTTCGTCTTCCCTTTCATTTGTTGTCTGCTTGCTACTCCATAGTCGGTGAAATGCCCTAGAAAACCATGCCTTTCTAATTTTAACCCCTTTTGTTTTTTCTTTCTCTAGGTCTGCCAGTGGCTGACAAGGTAGGAAGATGTGCTTTTCTCTTCACTTCTCATGAAGTGGGAGGCAGTGCTGATTTAGCCTGACTGAGGCTCTGTGCTGGTGCAAGTCTATCTTGCTACTTCAAATTCAGTGATGCAACCTGAGTTTACGTTAGTTAACTTTCAAGGATTCAACCAATCTAAAGCTTGTAGCCAATGTTGGTTATTTGAGAACATTCCTACAGGTTTATTTTTTTAATTTTTTTCATTTGTTTGCTATCTCCATCTCATTCAAAGCAGTCAGGACTGGTCTGCTTCTCTCTTCTCTGGACACTTGCACTAAGAACCTTTGTTAGAATCAGAATCCTGATCTAAGAGTATGATGAAAAATGTTGCACTCCAAGTTGGAAATGGGAGAGGAAAATGTTCACGTATACATGAGGATTGTACTCAAACAGCTGATTACGCTTTTCTTACACCTTAACGGATGCTTACACCTTTTAACGTTAAGCCAGAGAAGCAACAGGTAGCTTCTGTGTTTCTCTTGGGGACAGTTCTGATCAGAACCTATCTGGTTCTGATATTTTATGGTTGAAGTCCATCCTTATGTCTTTTGAAAGTGACAGCAATAATAAAATGCTGGGCACCACAGATTTCTGCACAAGAAAAACTAGCTTCCTGTACCTACCTGTTGTATTTTCTCCTGGCAGAAAATCACCCTTTACTTTATAAATATTGTTTAAAATAAGATGTGTAATTGCTGCAGTGAAATTTTCCATGTCAATGTCAATTAGCACAAATACTTTATATTCAGCTCTTGTTGAATGCTGTGGTTTCCAGGTTTCAGACAAACCTGTGTAAAAGAAGAAAACAAAGGACTGTAAGTGTTATGCTAACTCATGTACTATGTGTACCCTTCTTACTCAATATTATATATATTTATATATTTATGTGCTATATTTTATTACAGCTGAGAATTTGGACTCTAGCTTGGCAACACTAAAGTAATACCGTGCAATCTCCATGGCACAGATAAGACTGTCTACTTCTCTCTGTTTAGGAAATCCCTGTGGCCATGCCTCACGCACCATGTTGAAGGTGAGGGGAAGGGAGGGGCAGGGAAGGGAAGCGGGGGGGGGGGGGGGGGGGGAATGGAAAAGGGGAGCCTCTACCATGAAAGAGATTGGGCAAGATATACTGCTTGTGGTGGTGTTCTGATCACCTATCCCAATTTAGCCAGGAGCAGTCATTGAGAAGCTAGCTTTAAGCTTATGGATAACAGTCTATGGGGATCCCATTATTTGATACCCAAAATGGTTTATTCACTCTATAGGAAACCTAGATATTTATCTCAACTAAGGATTTTATGCCACAATACTTTGTCTAGGAGTTAAATGTGTCACACCTTGTAGTGATAGTGAAGCAGTTCACTTTGGTGTGAAATCATAGATATTGATAGCAGCATTTCTGTGCAAATAGACTTTCACCTTTATTTTTGTTTGAAAAGTTTATCCCATACTAATATAATCTGCATTGGAGCAAAACTAATCTTTCAGTAGAATAAAGTCTATCCAAGGGGTTCATTGCCCTGATAGTTATCCTCCTTCTGGTAAGTAGGAAGAGAAAATCTACCTTTTAAAATATAGATGCATTAAATATTCACAGATGAGAGCTTCCTTTTAAGTTTTACTCCTATAATAAAAAGAGTATAAGCGTTTTCTTGAAAGAATGTAGACTAGCTCTACAGTCAGTAGTTACAGCTAAAGCTATATCTGAAACAACAGTTTAGTTACATTTATTCACAACATACTACTGGTGGGTCATGGGAACTGGTCCAGTAGACTGGTAAAAGAAAATGTTAACTAAGCCATCTGTGACCCTGATAAAGCTTTGAATGCAGGACACTTGCCAGTAATCCTTTCTATGACTGACGTTTTCCTAATTCCATGCAAAATTATGCATTAGCCGTTTTTGCCATAATCTCAATGGGTTGCTATTATTCATTTATTTATTTATATGCATTCTAAGACATCAGCTTCACTCAAAGCAATTTGCTGTTACTTGCTCAGGTTTCCCAATGCTCCTGAATTTTATGTCTTTGAGTTACTAGTTTCTCAAAATTTCTGTCACACCTTCAACCCAAGGATAGCATATTTAATTAACGTTTCCTAAACCTATACCAATAGTTCTATACCTGGAAAAAAATGAATGTAGACAGTGTCAATCCTCAGTTTTTATGTTAAAATCAGCTGAGGGATTACATTTAGAAATGGACTTCTGAAGAAGTAGACATTAAAATTCAATCTGAAATTTGGCAGGATGATAGTCTTGGTATTTAAGATATTTTTTCCATTTCAGTAACTAAATGCCTAAGTTGGAAAAGTTGTAAATTGTTTATGAACCTCTTTTGGTGGTGGTGGTGGTGGTTTTGTTTCTTTGTTTGTTTGTTTGTTTTTCCCTTTACTATTCCTGCTGGTAGTGTAGTTAATATTGATAGTAGTCCTCTCAACACACACATTAAAGAATTTATTACTAATTTTAAAGCAAAAATCATCACATAAGAAGCTGGTTAGGCTTCAGCTTGCATATAGTATACTCTCTCAAGTCAAATTTAACCAGTATGGTGATACTGGCAAGGCAGGTGATTAAACCAAAAGTTTATTATTTTCTTTGCCTTTGTAAAGCACTTTATTTTGAAGGTAACAACCATAACCATGCCACTTTTATACACATTTTACTACAAACAGATTTCTAAATTTACCACCTGGATTCATAGAAAATTTATCATTCTTCTGAGTTTATTACCAAGCTTCACAGCCTGCATTTCTTACCAGACTCTTGTCAAAACTAAAAAACAATTACAAAATATTAACCACAGAATCACAGAATAGTCTAGGTTGGAAGAGACCTCCAAGATCACTGAGTCCAACCTCTCACCTAATGCTAACAAGTCTCCCACTAAACCATATCCCTAAGCTCTACATCTAAACGTCTTTTAAAGACCTCCAGGGAGGGTGACTCAACCACTTCCTGGGGCAGCCTGTTCCAGTGCCTACCCACCCTTTCCATAAAGAAGTTTTTCCTAATATCCAACCTAAACCTCCCCTGGTGCAATTTTAGCCCATTCCCCCTCGTCCTGTCACCAGGCATGTGGGAGAATAGACCAACCACCACCTCATTACAGCCTCCTTTGAGGTACCTGTAGAGTGCGATAAGGTCGCCCCTGAGCCTCCTCTTCCCCAGACTAAATAGTCCCAGCTCCCTCAGCCACTCCTTGTAAGATTTGTTCTCCAGACCCTTCACCAGCTTCGTAGCCCTTCTCTGGACTCGCTCAAGCACCTCCATGTCCTTCTGGTAGTGAGGGGCCCAAAACTGAACACAGTACTCGAGGTGCGGCCTCACCAGATCTGAGTACAGGGGGACAATCACTTCCCTGGACCTGTTGGCCATGCTGTTTCTTATACAAGCCAGGATGCTGTTGGCCTTCTTGGCTGCCTGAGCACACTGCTGGCTCATATTCAGCTGACTATCAACCAATACTCCCAAGTCCTTCTCTGACAGGCAGATTTCTAACCACTCATCTCCCAGCATGTAGCTCTGTTTGGGGTTGTTGTGCCCCAGGTGCAGGACCCGGCACTTGGCCTTGTTGAACTTTATACAGTTGGCCTTGGCCCATTGGTCCAGCCTACCCAGATCCTCCTGCAGAGCCTTCCTACCCTCGAGCAGATCGACACACACACTTAACTTGGTGTCGTCTGCAAACTTACTGAGGGTGCACTCGATCCCCTCATCCAGATCATCGATAAAGATGTTAAAGAGGACTGGCCCCAGTACTGAGCCCTGGGGAATGCCACTAGTGACTGGCCTCCAACTGGATTTGACTCCATTCACCACAGCTCTCTGGGCTCAGCCATCCAGCCAGCTCTTAACCCAACGAAGCATATGCCAGTCCAAGCCATGAGCAGCCAGTTTCCTGAGGAGAATGCTGTGGGGAACCGTGTCAAAAGCCTTATTGAAGTCAAGGTAGACCACATCCACAGCCTTTCCCTCATCCACTAAATGTGTCACCTTGTCACAGAAGGAGATCAGGTTCATCAAGCAGGACCTGCCCTTCATAAACCTGTGCTGACTAGGCCTGATTGTCTGCTTGCCCTGCAAGTGCTGCATGGTGACACTCAAGATAATCTGCTCCATGAGCTTCCCTGGCACTGAGGTCAAACTAAGAGGCCTATAGTTCCCTGGGTCCACCCTCCAGCCCTTTTTGTAGATTGGCATCACGTTTGCCAGCTGCCAGTCGAGTGGGACCTCCCCTCATAGTCAGGACTGCTGACAAATGATGGAAAGTGGCTTGGCCAGCTCATCCACCAATACTCTCAAAATTGTAACACATATCAAGAAGAAAATATTTTTTATTAAAAACAAAGCCCAAGCCATGAGATCCAGTGTTTATAAGCTTTCTGCTAAGTATACCCTTAAAAATCTTTTTGATAATTCAAACCCTCTACTTCTGTGGCACTGTTAAGTTTATATAGCTTTTAAAGTGTAGTGATGGTGTCAAATGATGTTGCTTCTGTTTAAACATGAGAAATTTACAAAGAATAACACCAGTGATCACAGTCCTTTCTTAAGTAACCATCTAGTCATTGGTCAATAGCTGCAAATAACTTGCACAACTTGCAAGGTATTCTTTATTTTACTTTTTTTTTTTTTTCCAAATTAATATATTACAGAGAAAAATAAAATTTATAAATACACAATACTTTCTTTCTAGGGTACATTAGCATGAAAGTATTCAAGCAATGGGACCTGCCTATCTGTTCAATGTAGCCACACCGATCAATGTGTGCATATTTTTCTTCCCACTGTCCCTGCTGTGTGTTACTCCTCCCTCCCTTGTGAGAGCATTTATCTTCTTGTAAGCATGTCATGAATCTTTTGCAGCTGAAACAAATGTAGCAAGAAAGTGATTATTATTATTATTATTTTAAATGCCCTTTTTGAATGAGTTTAACATGTAGTTGTATGAGATGTAGAGCTGATGTAGGGATGGGAGGGCCATGGTAATCTGGAATTAGATCAGTTTAAACAGGCTTGGAGCAGTGTGCTTGGTTGCACCAAGCTCTGATTCTGCTCACTACTCATATCACCCATTTCTCAACATTTGGAAAGGAAATACAGATTCTGTGACCTTTGTCTGAAAGAATACCAACTTCACAGAACATTTAGTTCATATGCACTTAACATTCATTTGAAGTGCTTGCCATTTTGGCAAGCCTTGTGTCCTCACATGACTTGGTGGTTGGTTTGTCCATGTGACCTCTACTATGCCAGGGCTGGTTAGATACCAGCTCCTGCAGGAGAGCTCTTTCTGAAATTGACAACACTCTGAATTTGAGGGTATATCAAATTGACAGGTAGCATAGCTTATATAGAGCAATACACCACCAGTCTCCTCGTCTTCTGGGAGAAGGTTATCATTTGTTCCTTTGAACAAACTTCATAGCAAAGGACTTTACAAAGCTGTCACCTACCATGTGCACTTAACCAAGTCATGTCTGTCCTGCAATGTCAAACCACAAGAGAAATTCCAATACAATCTTCCAAGTATCAAAAGAAAAAAGTGTCCCTCCAACATCAGTTATTCTTTGGTTATTGTATGGAGCTGGACTAGGCAGTATTTGTCAGATGCTTCTGCCTGCTTGTGGTTTGGAGAAGAATACTAAGATACTGAAGTACAGAGGTAATTCCAGGATCAGCATGCAGTCATATTATGGTCAGCTGAAAACCTGAGCCTCCATATTATGCAAAGAAAAGGTTATTGATGGGAATCCTTGATCTGTCAGATTTCTGGATGGAACTTGTTCTTTTTGGTATGGGAATCTTTCTTTTCACTGTTCAGATTCGTTTTTGTTGCAAATACTTTGTTTAATTTACTATGATAGACACTGGGTCTTTTTCACTGATATCTAAAATAATGTTTATGTCAGGGGAAGAATCAGTGTTGCCTATGCATTTAAAATTTTTCTGTACATAACCAGGCCATCATTCAGAAAACATTTATTTCTTGTTCTACACTTTTCATGCTTATGGAGAGCTGGTGTATGTTTGTTCTGTCTTCAGAATAGTGACCTCTTCTTTCTGTCTGCCGTAAGTACACTACAAATTTTGAGTTATAGTAGTTATAGTATTTTCCTTAAAACTTTGTCAGTACTCTTTTAAGACTACATAGAAAGTTAAAGAGTACATTGTAAAATTCTGTGAAATAGTATTGTGTATAATCTTTGTAGTATACTGTAATAATATGGTCTTTAAGGACAACTGGATGGCTTTGTGGTAATGTGGAGGGTGGTGGTGTCTCATACAAAACTAAGCAATTTTGCTGTTTTGCTTATTGAATGCATAGCATAGGTGAGCAAAAGTAATAGGGCATTGGTAAGACAACAGGCTCAGGTCATTGCACACTCTAAGATTTTCAAAAGTTGTTTTAACTCCGTTCATCTCACTGCAGACCTTGTGCATGGCTGCAGGGAGTACAAAATGGCACTTTTTTGCATAAAAGTACTCAGTTCTGGCATCAGAAGGAGAGCATCTCTGTTTTTCATTTCAGAATAGGTATCTCTGGCCTTTTATCCCTGAAGGACGGCAGGTGGGACCATTCTCGTGAATTATGTCGGAGCATACCTTGCTGTGCTCCTTTTTTTTTAGGACTTTTAAAATAGGCATCTGTTCTGATTCTCGATTAGTGATGTCTCTTCTGACATAAGGACTGCCTGCAGCTATGTATAAAAATATAGCTGCTAAATGCTTCTCTCCCACACCTTACTGTCCATCCTTTGTGATAAAATGACCTTATGCATCCAGCATCTAGCAAAATTATAGGAGAAGAATGTAAAAAGAGGAATAATTGCTGAGCAGATAGCACAGAAGATGGGACAGGGAAGAGAAAAGCAAAGAGGCAACATGACCATGATGCTGGCTATGTGTAATGTTAAAGGAGATTGGACAAAAAGATACACAATTAGGCACGGGAGAAATGTAATTTGTGTGAATTCTGAATAGTCTAAGAACCTTCTGGAAAATGTGTTATGGTCCCCCATTATTTCCCTTGCAACAGTTCTTCTGCCTTATGTGGCTCCATCTGATGTGGCACTGAGCACCTCTTACTCATGTACGATGTAAGTTTTGTTAACCACAAATCCTCCCACCTAGACATTTCAGTTAGATAATACCACATCTGAGCAGCTATGCCAAAGATGATTTCTGCCATGGCTTTTTATCCCTCAAGTGCAACCAGGGGGAAGACTTGCAATGATATCTCCCTGATCTGTATCTAAGGCCAAAAGACCTCCATTTTCGTTATCTCACAATAGTAACATTGGATCTACTCCTGACAAAAGTTGCTTTTAGGGATCCTGGCAGGACCGTTCAGAAACAGTAATATGCTTTGACATATTATTTTACATATTTGACATAATATTTCTACCTCAGTTTTCCTGAGCTTTAGCCAACTCTGTGCATTTTCAGTGTGGAAATAGTTCTGTGAGGTTTGGGTGATGGTGAAAGCAATCTCACATGATCGTTTTCTCCTTTCATTCCTTTAGAGGAGCATCTGGATCTGTGCAAATATCACTTAAATTACATGATTGGGTAATTATGATTGGCACCTTCAGGTGGCAAGTATATCACTCTTCTATACTAGACTCTCCATCAAATCCTCACTGAAACTCACCGCTGCCAATCCAAATATTTCACGGGGGCAAAACTCAACTTCCTCCAGCACTTCATACTTGCAGTACCTCCAGTAATCACCTGCTACTACTTCTGGGCTACTTAATGTTGCCCAAATGTTGATTTTGGAGGAGGACCTGCATATCATGCATCTGTAGAACAGTTAGAACTTTTCTTATTTTTAAAATACAATTTTGATAAAGTTTTTGAAGATTAAAAGAGACAACCAACTTTATGCATCTTGTGTGGCTTGATTCTGTTAGAGCATGATCATTATATATATCACTATATATATTTAAAGGAAACAGTGATTAAGTGGCCAAGTGCCAAATGTCCTTAGAAATTATGCACCTGCTGTACTGCATCTCGTAAAAGGTATCTGTATGAGGCATTACTATTAATAAAATAACATTACTGTGGATGCATTCAGAAGTAACCCATAGTGATCTATCAGTGAATGTGGAGTAGCTTTGGCTTTCTGCTTGGTTATTGCTGCTAATTAATAGATATTTGAAGTGCAAGGGTGATCCTCTCTGAAGCAGGATATGAATGCTATATGGTATGGGATCACTATAAAGTATTTCTTTAGTTCATGGGATGTCATACAATCCTACATTTAGGATTGCATAATATATTCTACTACTGACTTACCATAAATAAAAACAGATAATTGCCTATTGGAATGCGGTGGGTCTAGAAGAGCTTACATTATGTACTTAAGTTTCCCAAATACTTGACAAACTACATAAGAATTACTCATTCTCCTATACCTGTTTTTAGCTTCCTTGAATAAAAAAGAGCAGCCTTTGTTCACAAGAGCCTTTCTTCAACATTTCTTAATGCTGCAGCTATTTTTTTAACAGAGGTGAGATGAAAAAGAGCTTTTTGAGCTGAAACTTTTAATAGGATGAATTATAGGATATAAAGATTAGTAACAACTCTACAAAAATGAACCACAAAGTATTTTAAAGACTACAAGTGCTCAAGATCTCACTTTTACATCAAATCTGGAAAATCAAATGCTCTTTGGACTTACTGAGGTAGCAGAGCAATTCTCCACTTAGATAACTTCACGTGTTTTAGGCCTACTCAGCCTATTTCATATTCATTCTGATAGTGCTTAATTAAATGAAAAATACAAATCAACAGAGTGCAATGATTTAGACAACTAGACAACTGACTGTGGACTGTCTAATACTGCAGTCTGAGGGTGGTGGGACTACCAGATTGTTGAGCAGCCTGGTGTGAGACTCTTCCAGGACATGTAAGCTCCAACTTCAGCTGCTGGATCTGACTCCTCATTGCAAAAGTAGAACACAATTTTATGGAGACAAAGAGCAAAAAAAAAAAAAAAAAAAAAAAAAAAAGAGGCAACCCTAAAAAAAAAAAAAGTGCATTATACAATATATGATCCACCCATTCTCTACATTTTCTTAGGCTTATTTTGATAAGGTATAGGGAGAATAAGTGTATAGGATGAGGAATTTCAGGACACATTTATATTATTTCAGCAGGACATTTAGATTGCACAGGTGCTATTTAATTATTCATTTATCTGGGAAAGACGCTAAATGTTAGGTGACAAGGGGTTACACCATGGGTTTCCTTATGGAATGCTAATAACTATTACTAAGAATTGATTTCACTGTAGATTAGCTGCTGTCATTTCTCAGTAATAATCATTTTGCTCAGCAAAACATGCAAAAAAAAAATCACGCTTACTGAATGTGTGATTTTCTGAGATGAAATACAAGCAGCCGTTCTTTCTTAAAAATGTGTTTGCAAACAGGGTCCGATATTCTTGTTGGACAGATGATTTCTATTAAAAACAGTTTGGCAAACATATGGATTAAGTCTTGCAGTGACAGAAGAAACCCTCTTCAATTACAGTAAATAGCAAGTGCATTGATTTTAGTGGTGTAGGAGCACCCACAGAACAGTGGGTAAAATGATGACGTTCTATCCATTAGTGAGAACACCAGGATAGTAAGCAGATGCTTACATTACAGTGACCTTAGACCTCAGAGTAATGATTTTTTTGATTCTGTGTGATGATCCTGGAAAAAAATATTTAATGATTGACTCAGTGCCCAAATCCAACACACTAGCATTCTATAATACTTGTATGTGTCTATCTTAAACCAAATTTTAAAAAATACTTTAATGCATTTCATACATTTCTTATTTTAGTGAGTATGTAAGACAAAGCTTTTTCTGCCCTCAAAAAAGGAGCTAAATATATGAGCAAAAAATTAACAGAGACAGTACAGATTCACTAGGTGGCAGCATAGTTAGTAATTTTCTGTAAGATCTAGCTCATATTCCATGTATGTTTTAGGTACATTTTGGCCAAGATGAACATGAAAACAGAGAAATAGTCTCTTAAAAAGCTAATATTAAGAAAATAAAATCATTGTAAGTATGACCTTCTTTCAGAACACATTAATTTAAGGATATGAGGTAAATGATATATATGCATTACTGCTTGGTAAAAATCTACAATAGAACAGAGAAAATGAATTTCCTAATCAGATGTCCCAATATAGCTTTTAATTAAGTCTATAATGGATGAAATTTGAATTGTAGCTTCAGAATGGTTATATATATATTCAGCCGTTAAAATATGAGTTGATCATAACCAAATGAGAAATTTAGTCAAGATTGCACCTCAGAAGAAAATCACTGCCAGTGCTCTCCAGAACCTGGTATAGGGCAAAAACCATAGTGCCAAATGGAAGAATAAAGGGAGCAAAGAAGGAAGCTTACCTTCATGGCTGACCACTTGCAAAGCTGCACTGATGCTGTGAACTTGTAGCTGAAGTTTCCTGGTTGGGTATGAAACTGGAAATGGATCTTACCTAGTTGCAAGATCCTCTCTAATTTCATATTTTTACTGTAAATGACAGTTTATTTTTTTCCTTCTCTTTGGTGGAAAAACTAGGTTAAAACCTTCTCATGAGGGAAAATGCATATGAAAAAACAGCGATAAATAGACTGAAATAATTCAGTCTTCTTAACTTTGAAGGTTCAGATGAACAGGTTGGCCCTTCTCATCTCCATATATGCCTTACTATCAACAATTGTAGATTCAGAATGGATGATTTACTGAAATGTTCTGCAAACAAGCTATTTCCTGGTACAAATCAACATAATTATCCAATAATCTCTGTTCTCCAATGCTTCTCTCAGCCAGTTATGCTTAATGCTTTTCAAGCGTATTTGCAACACTACTGCTGCTAGCCCACTTGGAACCCAGTTGTGTAGCAGTTAGTTAGACCACATTTTCTTTGTCTGCCTAATTTCCCCTCATTAGTGACTGTGAGATCTGTTACTTTATATTTCAAACTTTAGGACTAATCATTGCCCTGCTCAGATGAGTATTTTTTCTTATTTTTTTTCTTATTGTATTTCTTACTGTTCTTCTTATACTTTGCAGTATACTTCAGGGTGCTTCATGTCTTCGACAACTTTTCTTGCACTAGGAAAGTAAGAGGACTGGTGGATGACAGAGAGAAATATGGTCCTGAACTAAAATCTGGTCCTGGTATTTAACCACAGAAATTGGCAACCATTCGCACACTGCTTGAGCTGTGCACTTGCTGTTTATGATTTCAGCATCATTCCCCAATGAAACTACAGTTGTGTTCAGTCAGGATTGATGCATGCTTTTATGCTTTTGGCAAGCAGAAGAGCCATGGCTCAGAAAGGCTGTGTAATATGTTGTAAATGTTGCTGTTTATAATGAAATGGAACAGATTTTGCATCTTTATAGTGCTTGTATATATATCAAGGGCTGGGAGTAACTGAAATGCTGTATTCAAAGTAACACTAGTAAATTTAATACAGATTAAGCATAACAGAGCCTAGTAACTAGAATAATAATTTCTTAAATCCACTAGAACAAATATAACACCTAAATATGTGTATTTATTTTTACAAACTCTATATGTAACATACATAAAATTCTATTCAATTGTTCAGTTTGGTTCTCTTGAGGAAAATTCAGCCTTTTTGCCTGAGTGTGGACTAGAAGATCAGCTGCCAAAATGTCAGGCCTCAATGACACACTCACTGAAGTGCATGAAAGTCTTGCAACTGCTACTACATTGGAGTGAAGTTTCTCTAGCATCTTTGACTCACCTCTCACTAACTGGGATTTGGACACCACCTTCCCCTCTGCATCTCACAGGTCAACATTCAGAGGTGTCAGTATTTTATCCACGGAACTGAGAATAGGACTCAGGACAGGGTTAGCAGGGCATTTATCCCACTCTCTTTTATGCCAGGCTTGAAAACCAAGTGTCAAGAGACAAGAGTATGATGAAAAGTAGACAGGAACTGTGCTAGTCTTTTGTCAAGGAGAAGGGAGGGGCAAGGAAATGTAACTCCTCTAACTGTTGCAAAAGCAGAAAAATTGCACGCCATCAGCCTTTCAAAAGACTTGCCAAAAGGTATAGCTCTAAAACTGTATAAACAATTTGGATTAAGAAACATTAAACACATTCACACCTGCTTTCAAGCTTTGAATCTGTAGCTCTGCAAAATGTCATCTATCTGAATAAAAGCAGCTATTTTTCTTTCAGTAAACATCTGTTTGGAAATGATAAACTTATTTTTCTGCTATGAACTTCCCATCTCATTTACCCATTTATCCTCCTATTAGTTGAAATATACTGTTGATTAACATTGCACAATATCAATAAATTACAGTATTAAGTTATTCCGTTCTTTCCTTTTCTTCCTAGCCTACAAACCTAAGGTGTTAAAAAAATTATATGTACAATTGCTAAATTTTAAAATAGAAACAATCTGAAGACAAACAAGAACCTGGTAATATATTTTAAGAGCTGGGAAAAGTATTATTCTGCTTTACTGTTAAATAGAGTATTAACAATAAATACAGTTATTTAACAGTATACTATTAAATACAAACCCTAGTTAAATACAAAAGAGGCTCATTTTCAGTAGAAAGCAGTCACATTTTAAGTGAATGAAAAACAAATCCCTGTGTAAAATTACATATGTGATTCAGAATCTGATGAAAAACAATCCACTGGAAAAGAGTATTTGAAATAAAATTTGATTTTATGAGATATTATGTAGCTACACATAAAGTATATGAGCTTGATTTGAATTTATCTTATGTTTAGAAGTCTGAAAAAATAGGAAAAAACAGAGCAATTCAGTGAAACATTCATATCAGGAAAATACCACGTTTCTTCAGAAAAGAGTGAACAAGGTAGGAAATAAATACAGCATTTAACAGCATAAACACATGTTAATGTTTGATGTGCATTTCAAATATAAGGTTGTGATCCTGGCAGCATATTCCAGTTTAAGTAATAATTCTGATTCCAAGGGAGTTTGTATAAATAAAGGTACGTGACTGTGCATTAGGTTTTGGACAGTCACGTAGAAAGCCATTAGGATTGGAAGATATACTCAAACTTTTGTAAAGTATATTCACTGAGATGTAGAGTTTTCCTGATACTGCTGCTGCAAAATCACTAGTGGGGTGGAAAGTGCTGTATAGTATTTTGTAACCATTCTTATGGTTACACATCTGCAATAAGCCCTGCTAACACAGTGAAAGTGGTGTATAGTTTTTGAAGAAAACTGAGAAAACTGTAAGGACAGAAAATAGAAGAGGAATTCATATTAAAGTTTAGAAAACAATGGAAAGCCAAATGGGTGTATCAAGTGGCTGCAGTTTTACTGAAAGTATCGTTACATATTATTACATTATACATTATTACATATATAAACATGTTACATATTGATAAAGTTCACTTAGAGAGCTTGGTGTGTCCATTCTGAGTACTTGCAATTAACTTAAATTGATATAAAAATGTGTGTAGGCTGGTCTGGAGGGAAACAGATCAAGATTAATTTATTTTCCTTTTTTTTTTTTTAATAATAATAAAAAAAAGCTTTTCCAAAAGATAATCTCTGACTTGCTAATAGCTGAGTTAAGAAAAACATTAGCTTTGTTCTGTAAATGTAGTTCTACCCTCCCCCTGTCTGAGAAATCCTTCTGCAATGAGTAAAACAAAATTTACTAAATGTCATAGCTATAGAAGCATAGAAAGACTGAAGCTGGAAGGGCTGGAAGGGCCCTCTGGAGGTCATCTGGTCCCCCTACCTACAAGCAGGGACACCCAGAGCAGGGTGCCCAGGACAGTGTCCAGGAGGCTTTTGGAGATCTCAGAGGAAGGAGACAACCTGTGCCAGTGCTCTGTTACCCGCACAGTAAAGAGCTGCCTGGTGCTCAGACTGACCCTTTTGTGTTCCAGTTTGTGCCCACGGCTTCTTGTCCTGGTACTGGGCACCACTGAAAAGGACACTGCACAGAATACATGGTATGCAGAAACTGTGTTGACATGCCACAGTGAGGTCAGAATAACCTTGCACTGTTCCTTTGTAAGAGTGCTGATGATATAGAGGTCCTAAGTCCAAATAATTTTACCTATGTAGATACTTTATGTAAAACAGCAAATGAAGTTTAAATTCATGCCCTACCTTGTTTCACAGTGTCTTTTCTGTCCAAATGTGCCTTGAGACTGTATTCTTGGCAAGTTATTTTCATGCTATGGAGATAAGACTTCAAATTTCTCCAAAAGTCAAAAAGCCATAGCTGTTTAAGAAAGTCTAGTGTTTTAAATGTCTTCCAGGATGTTTTTAACCACAAGGTGTTCTCATTTGTGGAATTCACACATATTTTGAAATCTGTAAAGAATATTTAAATATTTTGTCAGAAACATTGGTTGCAAAAGCAGGTTCAGATAAAAAAGGCACTATCTTGCACAAGTGTTGGAAACTTAATAAGGCCAAGGGGTCATTGAATGTCAAGCCTCTGCTGTGCGTGGAGTTACATTGTACAGACTGCTGAGCGACTCTTTGGGGGCCCTGTGCTCTAAGTGAATCCCTTTCCTGCATTATATAGCCATTTCTTATCTATAATTTGCACTGAGAATGTCACAGAAGGCTCATTGCATATAAATAAATTAGTTTCTATGTTTATATAGTAATTTGTACTCACATGCTCTTTCAGAACATGTCATAAAATTGGGATATTTCCTTTGACAGCAAATCTCTAACTTCCTTTGTTGTTCCCTATTATGCAAGAAATGGCTACTCTGGACAACTGAGGACAAAGATCATTCTGCTGCTCCTGATACCACTGCTATTTGTAATATTTTTATATTTAGTGTCTGTATTTCTGAGCATTGTTTTATTAATTTTCTTTTATGCAAAAATGCTTATTTGCAACTGAACCTCTCTACTTACTGTGTGCAAAGAACTCACACTTGGGCTAACAAATTCTTACATTTAGACGATGGAAGTTCATTATCTCACACAGCTCTTAGGAATCCTGATATGGGAGTTTACCCTCTGAATTGGAAATAAATACGTTCTATTAAAGCCCATGCAAATGCATCAGACATAGATGCCTATCACTCTTAGAAACAGGTACATTCTTTGCTTGCTACCAGTGACAATATACCCACGGAGCAGGATCTTCTGTGCTGCTGCATTTTACACAAACAGAAAAAAAAAGGTCATCCTTGTCATTGGTTCTTGCATCCCAAAGGTGCTGTCTGTCGTGTGACCATTTGGAGTCCTCCTTCAGCTAGGTGAGCCTTCAGCCAGGTCAACCTCAGGGCTGTTTGTCACTGTAATCCTCACCAACCCCCCTGTGAAGCTGGGATGGATGAGGCCATCCACATCTGGAATTCTAGCTCATCGGAGAAAGAAAGAGGACACTGGCTCCACAGGAATCATTTGAATATATCTGGACATTGCAGGCAGAAGGATTGCTTGTTAGAGCCTAGACACTTGGTCTCATCTTCTCAGGACGGTCTCAGGTGGTGGTCAGCCATGTATATTCTTGTATTCTATGTATGTCTATTCCAGACCTATGATCTTTCACTGACCTCTCCAGCTGCCCTCTCCAAATCTCTCTCCTGCTTTTATATTTCACTTTGTTTTGCTTTAGTATACAATCTTCTAAAAGTAACACAAAATAAAGTGGTTCTTTATTAAAAGCATCTGTTTGTGCTTCCTGTCCAGGCTCAACCAGTATGCTCAAAGCCTTCCGATATTGTGAGACTGCGTGTCCTAGGGGAGGGAGACTGTGGCTGTGGCAAGGGACATGACAGTCTACTCATGAGATCATACTCCAACTCCTGTCCATGACAGCCCTGACTCCAGAGGATCACAATCTAGCCTTATAGTGAAAGACACAAATTAGGAAACAATAGGTAATGTGCCTGGTCAGCATGCCTGTCATTGATCTCAGAGTTGTCAATTATTTTTAAAGACACCACATCACAACTAAGAGAACTTTAGTTTAATTAAACCATTTACCAGCAAATGTTATCCTTCATGCTGGAATGTAAGTGGGAGACCAATGTTAACATCAGTTGTTTTCTTGGGATGGAGATAATACCAGAAAGTGCATGTCATTATCCCATTTATTTATGTGAAGGCTTTCATTGACAGATAAAATAAAAACATGCACTAGTCACTTCTTCCCTCTGCCATCCTGTGCACTAAATTCACAATAAAGTCAATGAGAATTTACATGCAGATGGGTATATAATAAACTGTCTGATTATGTATAAATAATGGTAACAAAACTGCTCTCCTGAGGAAGATGTTATCCAGCTTCGGTCAAGCTGTGAAGAAAAAAATATATTTTCAGAAGAGATGGTTAAATTAGCAAACAGATTCTAACAAAGTTCCTCATGTTTCATTTCAACACAAAGAATGAACTGATATTTTGGCAAACTACATCAACAGAGGCTCCAGCTATCCTGGTGTGTGCTTTTCTGCAGATGTGCTGAAGTAATTAACAATGTGGTAAGGTAATCAAGCTCATTCTGCACAGCATTTTGTTCCAGATTATTTCCTTTAACTTAGGTATGTTAGGAAATTTGCTTTAAAATACCTTTAAAATAACTTTTTCTGAAGTTTGTTTTATACTCTGAAAACAATTCCCCTATACTTAGGCTTCTGATAAAATACATCCCGGGAGATATATGAAAATAATGGATAGCAGGCTCTTCTTTATCAAGCTTCTATCTTAATTGCCATTTAAGCAAATCTAATATTCATAGGTAACTAAGTTATAAACCATTCATAAATGAGATTTGAGACAACAGTATGATAAACTATGGTTTATGGTAGACTTACATGATTATTATATAATTATTGATAATTGAACTTTTAAACATTAATGAATGGCTCAACTTTTATTGTTCCATAGTGGTCTCTTAAGCATTTTATGCTATTCATTTTACATATCTCAATCATCCTTAACAAGTATATACAATTACTTGAGCAAAACAGAGACCATAATTTTAAAAAACGCTTTCAGGGACATCTTTGTATAGATGTTTCCCTGCCCCTTATTTTTTTTCTTTTAATTTTTATGTTATCATAATAGTTTCTTGTGTGGTTTCTTTTAAGACAATCTCCCGATATAAACTATCCTGAGAATCTGCTTTCTTCTGGGTTACTGGTTCAGAAATGAAAGGGAAAGGGAAATGAAAGGGAGAAAGGGAAAGGGAAAGGGAAAGGGAAAGGGAAAGGGAAAGGGAAAG
>CM021733.1:61062661-61116370 GCA_011075105.1 Heteronetta atricapilla | reverse complement strand
GAAAGGGAAAGGGAAAGGGAAAGGGAAAGGGAAAGGGAAAGGGAAAGGGAGAAAGAACTGTGGCTAAAACTAGACAGTGAGAGGACTGCTGAGATAAAATATATGGGTTTCTTTTATACAGGGTTAAGTCCTTGTAATATCAGGTAAAATAGCCTACAGCCTATATATTTGTGTTTTGTTGGATCTGAAATGCTGGATTAGGCATTAATATCATTATTCGCATAATAAATGATAATTTCCTGATGTCATCATTTATTCTGCATTAATTATCACACTTGGTAGTCTTTGTTATGGACTTATTCATCATTTGCCTTTCAGAAGCAGGCATGAAAACTAACAGAAAAATAACTTACAATATATTCTTCATAAAGCTTGGAAATTATGACTGATGATTTACAATATGTTTTGATCTAATGTTTAAGACTTAGTGCACCTTCTTTAACCATTTGAATAAAAGCTAACTTCTCTCTAGACTCTCTGTGGAACTCAGTTATTCAGAGGACTCACATAATCACATTACACAGAAAGAACCTTCAAACATCAAACTAGACTTAATGAAAACATATTATCTCTAGAATATGTTCCAGTGCTCCACTACTATGTGGCATCCTGAAAACCTATCCTGAGAATCCTTAAGCATAGTAGGAATCTCTAAAGGTGATTTTCTGCCAATTTTCTATGCTGAAGATATTTTTTTTTTTGAACATCATTATTTTTCTAATGTATTTCCTATAATTTAGCCATTAAGACCTAGCTCTTTGATCAACGATGGGCAGTAATGGCATGTGATTACTGTGGGTAAAATACTAATGACTATTGGAGAGGTGCACTTTCTTTGAGGTATATATTAGTTTGTAAAATTCATGTTTTAGAAAAACATGCATATCTAGTCATGTCACAAAAGGTTTTTAACATGTTCACACTTCATAATGAAGTAATCTATTGTTCAGTTCTAGTTTCTTTTTTGTCTCAGAACAATAGCATTTAGGAAGCAGATTGGTAGCACTTCTAGGTAATTAGTTACATATTTTACATAATAAGAATATATTATATAGACGTGTCTTTTCTTTCTGCGTAGTAGAAGATAGAAGGAATTTTTGATAATTCCCTTAATAATGCATTTCAATAGCGATACAAGTATTCAGATGAGAGGCATCTATTAACTTTTCTTAATGCTCCATGGCTTTTTCTCACAACAGTAGTAAAAAGAATTTAAGATGGCATAAAATGGCATGAAGTCTGAACTTACTATCACCACAACTAAGATGATCACAGATAATTACTATCTGTCACATACGAAACACATAAATGGCAAAGTTCAAAACTGTGAAGAAATGATATGGTTTCCATTATTTGGATTTTCATTCAGAATAGCAACTGTACATTTCCCAAAATAGTTTTGCTTCACTTGAACTTGATTTCCTATAAATCCACAGTGGAATTTTGTCTGGGGATAGTGTGACTACTGCTCACACCAGCACATGCATGGAAGGCTTGTTATGGAACTTAAATGTTATATTACACACTATGTTGCTTTTTTTTATCTTCCTTCCATATTTATATGATGGAAAGATGGCAGTTCTGTAAGCACTCTTCTCATTTTTTCTGGCACTACTGCTGGCATTTAAAATGCAGAGACAAGCCCTTATGCAAACAAGGAAATATGCTACCTGTAGTATCAACATCCCACCTACTTTGCTTGAAACAGCCCAAACAGAAGAGCTGTGTTTTTGACTCATAATGAAATATCAGGAAACCTTAAACGCAGAGGGGAAAAAGTGTTTGCTGCAAACAATTTGATAATCAGAGAAAATACTATGTTTTCTATGTATTTGCTCCTTCAAAAAAAATATTCCACTAACATATTATTTATGCTTCTGCTTTCTAACTTCCGTTCATGATGGTACTGCAATTTAAAGTTGCTAACACAAGAGAGTGTCCCAGATAGGCCAAAGCACTTACATTGCACTGATGAATAAGAAATTGAAAATAAAATTAATAAAATAAAATAAAATGTTAAAATAAAAACAAAATAATAATAAAAAACATTGGGAAGATTTTTTTCTTTAATATCCTGTACATTAAACAAGAGTTCCAGTTCATATGTATTTAACTTTCTTAATTCAGTGTATTTTTGAGTCTCTTCTTTTAATCATAATAAAAGCATAATAATCATTCTCTTCCTAGAAAAGGATTTCAGCATTTTTTATTACTTACCAATATTATACATTCTAGCATGTCCAGGTATTCACAATAACACTTTTTACAGACAAACATTTCAAATAAAACCTATTAAACTTAAACGCATTTCATACAACTGTAAACAATAGATATTCCAGCAATTTCTTTATATATGAAATGTCATATACACACTAGATGCTGAACAGAGAGAAGTATACTTTCTATTTACAGAGACTACTGACATGATTTTCAAAGGTTTATTTTTAACATACACACATTTTCGCCATAGCTGGAGAGCTGAGTGTTAAATCTGCTCTGCTTATTCTTTGTTAAAAAGTTGGATCATATGAAAGCATGAAGTTAAACCAGCCTTTTTAGGTATTGAAAATCATCTGGAAGTAGATATTTCTATCTACATCCTCTCTAGCTTCAGAAACTGTTCAGGATAAAGCTTAAGCCAATAAGTAGTAAATCACACCGTATTCTGTGCTATTTAATTATTGTTAGCATAAATACTGACAAATGCCAAAATTCTTTTATACAATTCTGACATTTTCTTGGCCCTTTTTTTCAGTGCTTTACATTGCTGTTACCAAATATTTGCACCATAATTCTGCTGAACAGGATCTTGTTGTATTCAGTGTTGTACAGATGCAAACAAAAAGATGGTATCTGCCACAAAGAGCTTCCAGCAGGATAAAGACAGCTTATAACAGATAATTCTAAGATTACAGAAGGTGATACAGATTAGGTGATACAGATTACATAGGTGATACAGATTACAGGTGATAGAGAAAGGAGTTTCACACTGTTGCTCTAAGGAGATCAATGAAGTAGTTTTACTGATACTCATGATGAGCTCCTCATAGCTCTAGAGTGTAAGGCATCACAGGAAAAAAAAAAATAATAATAAAAAAATGCTTGTTAAACATTTTAGTAGCTTGGTAATGTATACTGGCCTCAGGGGCTAGGACCTGACCTACCAGTATAGCAAGGGATCAGAAAAGGAGGTGAAGACCTTCCAGGCCTTGGAGGGTGAGGAAAGGTGGCTCCTGTTTGAAGAGATAGGTAGTGGGAAGCAGTCACAGAGTCACAAGTTAATACAACAGCCTGTGTTGCTTCATGCTTCTTTAATAAAAACTCTACTGTCTCATTTCGAGGGAAAATATTGTAAAAGATACAAGGTCACTTTGTGTGCGTATGTAATGGAAGTACCTACACTGTTAACTCTGCCTGTTGGAAAATATTGGGATGATTCAGAATTTCTATAACTGAATTTTAGTTACCAGCTCATGTCATCTGATTACAGGTAACAGGTCTGTAATTTAATATTAAGACACTATTTAGGCCCTTGGTTGCTTAAATACTTGCTCACGTACAGACTAAGGAACTGTATTTTGTATAATTTTGTATTCTTAGAGGCAGAAAACAGCTGTTAGTCAGAGATCTAGGCATATTTTGTGGTCCCATAGTTATTATTTATCGACTAACATTCATTATCACCAAGGAACCCTTGATATCTTATGCAGACCAAATTCACACTGATAACATTGAAAAAAAAAAGAGTATGAACAAATGATAGACTGAAGATTTTCTCAGAATGAATTAATTAATTATTAATTTTAGCTTAATATAATATGGAAAGCAAGATATGTAAGGTAACTGATTCACAGCATTATTTACACTACGTTTTGGCAAAAAACTTATGATGAGGGCTGTTCTCCCTGTACCAGTCCAGATTTGACTACAGTTCTTCACACTAGTGGGGATCCCTTCAACATTCAAATAAATTAGTGTTCCAAACTCACATTTTCAAGTTTGTAGCCCTACAGCATGGGACAGTTTAGTGTACCAAATTCAAACTAAGTTCTAGCCAAAGTCAAAGTAGAAGTGAGTCTGAATCTTTGAAAAAGTTCCCATCCAAGGGGAAGAACTGAAAATGCCTGCCTTTTCTTTAAATGCCTTCAATTTACAGAAGACATGCTTACCATTTAATCCACCCACTGACTTTTATGTTACAGGAAATGAATGACTTTTCATACTATGAACTGAAAGATGTAGGTTGGAAGAGAAACTAGAATAATGCTACTAACAACCCAATTTTCAAATAGAAATTTTCCATGCCTTTAAATAAACTAAACGGGAGGATCTCACTCATTGACACTAATTACTGATTCTTGCTGTAGTCTCAGAAGCAACCACCTTCATAATCAATGCATTAAAATGTCTGTTTTACTGGGCATGAGCAATATCAGTGTTGACTTTTAAATCCTGGAATATTGGTCTTGACAGTGGCTTAGTATCCAGAGATTTGCAGATGACTGAGATTTTAAGAGCCTCAGGATCTTATTCTCTCCTGTCTTTTCCACTGCAGATCAGGAGTAAATCCATTAAATCCATGGTCGTCAGATTAATATTAAACTGTTGTAAGCAGGAAAAGGAGCAAGCACCACCTCTCTTTAAGAATACACTAATACAATTTTAAAAGAACTGAAACAACCCAGGTAAGAAGCAAAGCCTTATGTCATCTGCCTGCAAGTCACATCTCACTGATGTCTCTCATGAGGATGGGCAGCTCTTGCCATACTACCATTGGCAGGAAGATCACAAAAAACATGCTGCCTATGTTTCAAAATCACAATTTTCATCCTATTTTCATACATGTGACTTGTGGGACATGTAATAAAACAACAACCCTGTGGTTCAGTGTAAAAGTAGTTTTATGCACATACTGCAAATGCAAGGGGAAGTTTGTCTAATTCACCTGGCAGCACTATTAAAATGAATCTCCCAGCCCCTTCGTTCTGTCCTCAAAACCACACTCTCTCTGAACTCTTTTTTTAATGGGGGGGGGAAGCCAGTTGAGGGCATAACTCATCTGAGGATTTAAATGCCAGCACTTCCAAAAGGACATGAGGTATCTGAGAAGTATATTACAGCAGGAAAATATGAATAAAGTTGTGGTGATACTGTACCTTGTCTGGTGTTGGAGGGGAAACAAACAGAGTTCATTAGCAAGAAGTGAGTAGATCATTTTCCTTGCAGTGCTACAAGCCCCCATCTTTCCAGGATGAGTACATGAGCTGTGGTAAAACTGGTGCTGGTTCACATCATGCCCTTCATTCACATTTCGTGAGCTACTGGCAGCACAGGAGGGTAAAGTTTCCACATCTCTTTCACAGTGACATTTTCCATAAATTCTAGAGAAAGTTTCTGATTTTTTTTTTTTTTTCTGTGCAGAGACATTGACTATGAAAGGGATTTGGTGTGTACAAATATCTTATTTTTCTTCACTCCCAGTGATGCACAGCAGCGTCTCAGAGAACCTGAGCACAAATATGTCTGCAGACTGTTCTCTCACTAGCTGGCATCAAATACACTCAATGTGATGGACAAAACAAATTACCAATCTTGTAGCACCTGAATGAACAGGCAGAAATCTGACACTTGAAAGCAATTCTTTCCCACTTCAATCAATATATTCTGAAAGCTAGAAACGCAACATATTCAACTTCTAAACATGTTTCTATGTTTTTCTTCTCTTTGCTAGTCCAGAGCTGGCGGCATGAAATGTCTTATTGCTAGGGCAAGATGGTAACTGAGGCTATTCAGTGTGGAAGCCACTGCAGCCTCAGGCAGGAGTATAGTCATAAAGTGAACACCGAGAACTGACAAATGGTCTGCACTGTACAGCACAAAAAATAAAGTGCATGCACATAAGAGTTGAGGGCCTATTGCAGGGTGGATGGAAGCTCCTAGGTCACTACCCATCTCCATGACAGTGCTGCCTCAAGTAAATTGAGGTATGACAATGCCAAGCTCCGCAGCTTTCTGCAGCTTTCTGTCTTTTCAGAAGTGCTAGGTAAAATAATTGTAAGAAAAAGTGATGGTAACTTTGAAGTCCTGTCAATTTTTGAAAATCAAATAAAAGCAGCTACCAACTCCAAAGAAGCGCAGTTTTTTTCTCTCCAAAAGATACGCCCGACTTACAAATGTGAGGAGCTCCCATGCAGGCAGGTGTATCCCCCTCTCCCAAGCCCATCTGGTTTTACTTGGCCTGACTGGAAGGTGCGAGCAGCAGGTACCTAAACAGTGCCAGCCCTGGCTGGACATAAGGGGTAAGTGGGCAGCCACAAAACCCCAAAATAAGCGAAAAAAAAAAAAAAAGAATAAGACAAGAAAAAAAAAAAAAAAAAAAAAGCTGAATCATAAAAGTGTCATTGCCTCTGAGGCAAAACCCACCCGGGCGAATCACTCCGTGCTCCCGCCTGACTCTCACAGGGGGTCGGCCAGGTGTCCTCGGGTGTCCTGCCCCACTGCCGAGCCCCCCTGAGCCCACAGCCCCCACAGCCCCCGGAGCGCCGCTCCCCGCCCGCCGGCTCCTCCTTCCCGGCTTCGGAGCCCCGCAGCCCGCCGGGGCGGGACCGGGCTCCCTACAAAGCGCCCGCCCGGCGGGGCCGCGGCAGAACGGCGCGGGGAGGCACCGGGGACAGCACGGGCATCGGGCATCGGGCACCGAGCACCGAGGGGGGTGCAGTTTTTCCCGGGGACAGGGGAAACTTCCCTGCCCCGTCCCGCCTGGTGCCTCCCCGCTTCTTCCTCCTCCTCCGGCTGCATCCCGTGGGGAGCAGCGGGCGATGGGGCTGGGGGCGCCGTCCCCAGGGAGCCGTGCACGCAGCCGGCAGCTCTCCGAGTGAAACTTTGCGGCGGGGGCGGCGCCCCGGCACCTCGCAGCGGAGCGGGCAAAGTTTTTTTTTATCTTTATTTTTTTCCTTTTTTCCCCCCTTTTTTGCAGCCCGGGAGCCGTCACCCGCCCACGCCCCCCCCTCTCCTCCCCTCCCAGGGTGGCCGCGGCCACGCTGCTATGGCACCAGCCCGTCGCCGCGGGGCGGGCAGGGGGCGGCCGCCTCCGGCTGGCCCTGCGGTGGCGGCGGCGGGGGGGCGCGCAGCCCCCGGGCGCCGGGCGTCTTCCCCCGCCCGGCAGTGACCGCCCCGGCCCCGCCGCCTGCCGGCCCCCGCCCGAGTCTCGCCGAGGATGGCGGCGGCGCCGGGGCCGGGCTCGGGGAGCTCGGGGAGCCCGGTCACACCCTGAGGCAGCCGCCGCCTCCCCGGAGCAGCCCCGCAGCGCTCCCCGTCGTGAGACCCCTCTTCTCCCCGCAGGTAAGCGGAGGTGCGCCGGGCTGGGGGGGCTGCCGGGCACCCCGGAGCTTGACACCCCCTCTCTCCGCCGCCCCACAGCCACGGATCCCCGCGGGGGAGCGGGCTGGGGACGAGCCGCGGGCAGCCCTGCTCGGCGTTGGGCGGGTGGGCAGGGTGGGGAGAGGGACGGAGGGGGGGCTTTTTTTTTTTTTTTTTTTTTTTTTTCCCCCTCCCAGAAATAGACTTTGTGCCTCCCGAGCAGAGCCAGTTGGCGTGTTGGAGCTGCCTCTCTCCGTGCAGCTGCTACACCCTCTTTTGTCTGGTCTCGGCTCCCGAGGACTTTCCGTGCTGCCTTCGCCCCCCGTCCCGCCTCCGGCCTGGGCCCCGCAGCTGCCACCGGGTTTCGCCCCCCTGCCCCGGGAAGTTTCCCCGTTGCCTTCATCGCCACCCAAGTTCGGGGCTCAGTCGGCTTTGTTTGAGGGAAGATGGTGGTGGTGTGCGGATTGTCTGGGAGGATGGGAGCCAGATGGGGACGGTGAAGGGGATGCCCTCCTCCCTCGCACGCACACCCGGCTCGCTGCTAGAACGGGTCCTCCCCGGGCTCCCTCGGGGGGGGCAGAAGCACGGAGCAGCCTCCCTCTGCCCTCCCCGCTGTGTCCCTGGGTCAGCGTCCTTGCCCTGTCCGGCGGGGCAGGGACAGCAGGAGGGGTACCTGATTGCCATTAGCCACCGCCAGTCCTGTTTCACGCAGGTTATGATAAAGAAAACTGGCCAAAGTATTCTTCTAAAGCATCGTTCTGTGTAAGACGAGCCGTAAAAACATAACCTGTAGTCACGGAGCGGACCTGCACTTTATGATGCTGTTAGGATGGAGAGCTTTATTGCTCAGTGAAATTACAGCACCAAAGGTTTTGTGTGTTCTGGCTCACCCCGTTTCTGGATCAGTATGCTGGCAACTCTCCTGTTATTTTTCTTTAACAAAACCATACTTCCGATCCATGTGATGGAAACCAGAGAAGTGCCCAGATAGAAAGAAAGAGTGCATGTTTTTCCCTTTGTTGTTTCTGTACTGCTTTGTAAAAAGTAGGAAAAAAAACAAAACAAAAAACCACAACACTTTAAACATAAAATTTGATTTCTGTTGAATGTAACTTGAATTATTTTAATAATGAAGTCAAAAGGGTCTTTTGAGTTTGGAACATTTTAATGTACTTCTCGGGATACCAGTAAACATACTTTTAGCAAAATACTTGTTAGAAGATAATTGTGAGACAATTTTTAGCAATTTGAGACATGAAGTACAATTAGATTTTTGTTCTGAGCACAGGGAAAAAAAAAAAAAAAAGCAACCTCGTGGAGAAAGATATGTGGTAGATAAATAGCAATTTGGAAAATAAAATCATATATAATTCTTATTTTGTTGGCATAGAAACATGTTTTATTTGTTGCTCCTTTGTTGGATTGCAACAATGACCCAAATGAAGGTTGGAAAAGGAATAATGATGTGAGAGTTCAGTACACTACGATTAATTTATTCCATGTATAGAAACATTTTTGCCCAATACAACCTCACTGGAATTGGACCAGAATTCATTTTTATGGAAGCTCTGTAATCAGATTTTAAAAGGTGGGCTGTCCAAATTTAATCCTGTAAAGCATGAACTAAGCAAGCCCTGCTCTGGCAAAGCACTGAAATGTATGCTGACCCTCCAGCAAGTAAGCAGTGCCAACCTCCATCTGTGTTATGAGTTCATTGCATATAGCAATAGGTGCAGTAACTTTAGTGAAACTGTTTGCTGGTTTAGCTGTGTTACTGGACCCTTCCTGGACCAAGCTGTGTTTCTCGGTGAGTTCTCCTTCCATTTCCGTGAACGCTAGACATAAAACACAAAATACCTGTGCCATACACAAGTATTCACATCAGCCACATCTTGTGGGTTGTATGTTCCTGACCGACTCATAGCTCTCTGTGAACAAAAAGGGGAAATGAAAAGTGAAAATGAGTTAAGTAGTAGAATACATGTATGGAACAGCTGGAGGAGACTACTGCTTCTCATAGCTTGTTCACTATGCTTTAGGAGCCAAAAATCCAAAATGATGAAAATCAGTGAAAACTCCCAGCAGAATTACTGAAACCAGACAGAGGTATGATATAAAAAGTATGAAACCTAAGTGTTGCCGTCATTAAGAGCTTCCTGTTTTTTTTACAGAAGAATGCTAGCTGTCTTGATAGTCTGTGATAGTAGTAGAGATGTAGTGGAAATAAGAGCTTGATTTCCTAGACAGTGATGATGTCTCCATTTGACCTGGTGCCATAATGCTTTGTAAACAGATTAATTACTTTTAGTCTATGGGTGTTTGATCTCCTGGTACTGGAACAAAGGGAAAAGAGCAAATCACTTTCCAATGTGCAAAGACAACTAAACTAAGAATCACTTGTGAAAACATAGGCAACTTGTCCAAGTTTAGCCACACTCTAAGACATTTCAGATGCTTGGCATGAGGCAGGCAAACAGGATCTAAAAGAAAGCCTTACCACTTGTACAAAGACAGCTGAAGGCCGGGTAGAATATCCCATTAGATAATGTTTATATTACAGTTCTACAAAGAAGCCTTTAGAACGACTTGAAAAAACGTTGTAGTTAAGAATTCTGAAGCTGCGATCTGATGGATGTGGGAAGACATCCCAGCTATGACATTGTTATGAGGATTTAGGGAGGTTCTTCTTGGTGACTTTACCAGCAGGATCTTTGTGTTGCTTCCTGTGCTGCCAGCTGGATGACTGCCTTTATGTTCCTCAAAGATTGTGATTGATAGTTTAAGAACTGGAAATCTTCTTAGAAGGTTCATACCTGTTTTAAAATGAAGAGGTGTTTATACTTTCGAAGTCCAAGAGAAAATAAAAGAATTTACATATGATACTTGACGTGGTGCTTTTGTTTTAAAATAATAGAGTAAGGAAAAGTTTCAGCTTTTCTCCCTTACTGACTAACACATCACCTACACAATCTCGGGGTAATTAGGTTCTTATTAAGTGGACTGTAGATTGCATGGAGAGGTGAAATGCTGACAATGTCAGTGAATGAAAATGCTGAACAGATGTTTTGCACAGCTGTTATCCTACACACTAGTTTTACTAGCTCCTGAGTGCTGGCATTTTGTGGAGTTTGTGAGAATAAGCATTGTTGTAAACTTCCCTGCTGGGACTGCAGTCTGACCGTACAGCAAGAGGTCGTTAACTCTATTCCACCAACAACCATTTCCATGTGACACAATTCAGTACCTGCAGTGTATCTGTAGCCCCTACCAAAGTAAGTGAATCTTGTTGGGAGCAGATCAGGTGGAACTGATGGCTGAACATAGTGCTGCAATATTCAGATTATACTGATCTCTTATAATATAAATGCAATTACATTATCCTACCAGAACTTTATTACAGGATCAATAATTTTAAACTTAATCTTTCTTTTTTTTTTTTTTTTTAAACTTCATGCTTTCCCTTAAAAATCAAGCATTTTAAAATTTCCATGTATTTATTTATTTATTTGCACAGCAAGATAGAAATGAGATGGATATCCTGTAACAAAGAGCTATTTGTAACCTTTTATCTGCAGCAGTGACAGAACGTTTGTATCACTCAATATTCTTATTTTGATCTTTTGGTGACAGAAATATTACAAAGAGCATATTATTTTTGAACATTATTGAATTGGCAAAATACATTACAAGGAAGGTTGTATTTCCTCAAAGTCTTTGTCTCTGTGTTTCCCTGTTTCATGTTGGGAAAGGTTACTGTACCTGAAGAATGGTGCTAGACAGGTGCAGAGCCACCTGACCAAAACTGGACACCTGAGGATCTTCATCAGTGAGGTGTAATCATCCAGCAGAGATTTCAGGAAAGATAGTACCAGAACGGACTTGTGGAAAATAAAGCCATGAAGTACCTTTTTGTGCACAGCCTCCAAGAATTGTAACGAGGACTGTAAAACTTCCTTTCTTGTGTCCATTTATATCAACATACTATTATTTCCATCCCACTAGAACTGTAGTCAGTTGTTCTTTTTGTTGGACGTGTGACCATTTTCCTCCAATTAATTTAAGTAGAAACAAACTGTATCTTTTTCTACATTGCTTATGTCTATCCCACTTAAATAAATGATGAAGCTCTTACTGAATCAGGGAAGCTAAGATTTGATCCTTTTAACTTCAGATACATGCCCTAACCAAACAGATTTTAAAAATCACAAATGATGTGAAATATAGTGTAAGCTACTTCTCACTGCAACTAGTTTAAAGACAAAGAACTACAGGAGAACAGAAAAACCTCTTCTGATGACTTTTTTTTTTTTAATTTTTTTCACAAAGACTGAGCATCCCGGTGCTACTATTTTAAAAGCCATCACTGAAAATATGAGGATGTTGAAACTGCATATTTCTATAATTCACTCTAGCTGTAACATAGGAAGAATATTTTCAATGAAGGGTTGATACTGTTGGGCACTAATAGCCTATGAGTCCTAGCAATTATTTAGTGGCACTTAATTCTTTAACTTATAGTAGGAGAGGTATCCAATTTGATGCCTGTGATGTGCTGGGATCTGTAGCACTAACTCAGAGAGTGTATATGAAATCAAAACAAGCTTTTTAGAGCTTTAAAATGACTACTTTCTTCCAATAAAGGGGAGAATTTCAGATGTAATTTTGATTTTCGTGAACTTAAACCACTATCAAAGCAGATTAATTAGGAGGCAATTAAAAAACTTCACTTGTTCTACTGAATTTGGTGTGATAGTGATAACAGTAATAGAATTTGATTTTTTCCCCACATTTTCCATCTGAATAAATGGCTCCACTTATCTGTAATCAGCTGCCTATTGTTGAAGAACAAATTTGTGTCTTAATTAATTTTATCACTTACATTTTGCTATGTATTGAATAAAAAAGTGACATTACTTGTACCATAACTTGCCCATCAATCTAGTTGCATGTGTAAGTTGCAGCTTAAAGCACTGGCATTTTTTCTCTCATTTGTGTAATTCAAAGTAACAAAGGCATATTACATACTAAAATGCAAAACATACACAAAAATATACGTTGCCATATATTAAAAAAAAAAAGGCCCAGTTATTCAATTTTTATACACACCATTACTGAAAAGCATCTATTTATAATTTGGTGTGTTTCAGTGTGAGAAACTACAGGTAAATGAATAGCTCTTAGAGTTATTTGGATGTTATATCATTTTTTTGTGTATTGGAAAACTCATAGTGAAGAATTCATATTGGTAGTTTGTGCTTTTCGTATGAGTTGGCAGGATTGTCAAGGAATCATATACTAGTCTAGTCATTGACTTTATCCTGTTACTGAAATTTTTCAGTACATTCCTCATGGATACATGCACAGATACATGCACAGACACCATCGATCTTTTGCTCAAATCTGAAATTCGGCATGTTTTGACACTGTAGTGAGATGCATGTTTAATGTATTACTTCAATAAGATGAATGAAATCAGTGTCGTGTGTTGGGTCAGCATTCTGCTGCAGCAAATGTGCTTTCCTAAGGAATTGTTCCTTGGAGCAGGCAAGGTGTACACAACTTGTCTGCTGTAGCTTCTCGCTTTTGCAGCATCTTGTGCTAGACATACACAGTGTATGTGTCAGGCAACCTGCTGAACTCAGAATAAGAGATACACCAAGGAACCATGTTGTCCTGGAGACATGGATGTAGGGTTGTTCAAAGTCAATTGAATAAACCTGATGTGTGTGAGATTCAGCAGGTGTGTACTTCTTGCTCAAAGTGACTATGTATTTAACAGTTGACTTGTTTTCACCTGAGGTCAGACTATATTTCTGTAGGAAGGAGAAGTTATATGATAAGTAAGAGAGAAGAAAAGAATAAAGAAGAAAGCAGGTGGTGTGGGAAGGAGGGAAAAAAGAAGGGAATATATAATAATAATAATAATAATAAAAGAAAATAAATGAATGACAAAATATAAATTGAAAAAAGATGAAGGCAGAAAAAAATACGAGATATAATAAGCTGCATATTTAAAGGTGAATGATGCTACATTCAGTAATGCAGGCTGAAATAGGCTCACACTATAAACAGAATGTTTAAAACATGGTGGTGCTTCCTTTATGATGCATTCCCATCTTTTGACTTTGTAAACTGAACTGGAAAATGAAGAGAATAATTCTTGTCTCCCTAAGTGGCATTTTAGATGATTTATTTTGTCTTCTTTGTCTATCAAAATACACCAGTCTGCAAAAATGACATTAAACAGTTCTTAGAGAAGCTCTACTATAGGCAAATCTGTTCAAACATAGATATAAAGAGAACTGTGGAGTATAGCATGTTTACCAAGATAGAAACTACTAAGTGGGGCACTTTACTGAATTTTGATGTACCTGCAAGTAAGGTGAGCTGTTGTTTTTATAATCAGACTAATACCCTGAACCCAAAAGTTGCCACCATGCAGATCTATGTAGTGTCACTGTCGTATAGAAGACTAGTGAGCATTATAAGTACAATGGGGACTGCCCTCAAAATGTCAAATAATTAAATGGCGTTTATTCAAGTGAGTGCCATACTTGCACAGATCTTGTGCCATGCTTGCACAGATTTTCCTTTCCAATATGTGTTCACTATGTCTATAATAGTAAACTACTGAGGCAAAAGCCTGTTCTGTAGTCATGATACCAACCAGAGTGGTCTGGTTATTTGCATTATGCTTAGATACACAAAATATGTGGAATTGGTGGAACATACTGGGGCACCAGACTTCCAAATGTATTACAAGAAGTTTACTGAACAAGTTCAGATTTGCACACAAAATAAATCTCCAGCTGACAGTTCCTTAATGTCACGATTATCAGCATTGTAATAAGAGCCTGGCAAAAAATGGCTGGAAAAATATTAATAATAATGGCTTCCAGAGGCCTAACAGACTCTCTTTGGGTGTAATAACCAAGCCAATGGCTTGGTTGTTAATACAATTCACAAACTTTTAGAGCTGTAGGGTCAATTCATGATAATTCAATGCAAAATGCTTTCCCCAAACTCTTCTTATGGCTACTACAAAGTGTTTGCTTTGCTCTTTGCCAGGAAGAAATTTATTTCCAAATTACTTTGCAGACTCCTATGCTGAATTTCTTTCCATTCTTTTTCTAACTCATTTTTATTCTCCTAGGACATGGCCTCATTAACTGGTGACCATGGTGGAATATCTGCAAGGTCCTATGTATGCTGCTGGAAAATAGTTCAATAGGTTGTGTGATATTACAAAGATGCAAGTCACTGTTTTCCAATCCAAGTTCACAAACAATACAAATACAAATGAAATTATACACAGAAACATTTAGGGGTTAAGAACAGGCAATGCTGTGTTTTGCAGCACTCCAGTTTGTATTTTTCATTGTCCTCTTGACTGTAGAGTTGAAATGGTAATGGAAAATAGGTTATAGATAAGACTGATTCTTTTTCATCTTGGCTCTTAATACTGTGATTTTTTTATTCAGATTTTTTTTTTTTCTTGTGAAATGCGGAGATTATGATTAGATGCTGTTGTATAGATTATATAATTCTTGTAAAAGAAGTACAATTATCAGAGTCAGAATTAGCCTATGAGAGGCTGCAACCAGGTGGTGTAGTGTAACTTTCTGTTAACATTTTATAGATATTTTTACTGGTGCATTCATATGTTGCCTTCATAGCATACAAATGCTTTATTATTGTGCATTGTGACGTGACTTTGTGACATATGAAGTTCATTGTTTTTCTTGCCTTCTCTAAAGAATTTTGAGAATACTTAACCTTTGTTGTTATGGCCATTTTTATCAGTGTACATGACATTAGGTATTTAACCTGTGTTCAGGAAGGCAAAGTCCAAAGGAAGCACCTGGAGATGGTTTCTACGATCCTTTTTTACAGGTTTTAGACCTAATCCCAGAGAAACCTCTTTCACTCTGGCATAGACTATTCTAATTGTTACTAAACTGTTGTGGTTTAACCCAGCTGGCAGCTAAACACCACACAGCCGTTTGCTCACCCTCCCCCCTCCCTCTCTGGGATGGGGGAGAGAAATGGGAAAGTGAAGCCTGTGGGTTGAGATAAAGACAGTTTATTACGACAGGAAAATAATAATAATAATAATAATAATAATAATAATAATAATATGTACAAACAAGTAATGCACAATGCAATTGCTCACCACCCGCTGACCGATGCCCAGCCCAACCCCGAGCAGCCGGCCCCCCACCCTGGCTAGCCACCCCTATATATTGTTCAGCATGACGTCAGATGGTATGGAATACCCCTTTGGCCAGTTTGGGTCAGCTGTCCTGGGTCTGTCCCCTCCCAGCTCTTGCTGCAGCCCCAGCCTGCCTGGTGGCAGGACAGAGCGAGGAGCTGAAAAGTCCTTTGCTTAGTGTAAGCACTGCTCTGCAGCAATTAAAACATCAGCATGTTATCAGCACTCTTCTCATCCTAATCCAAAACATAGCACCCTACCAGATACTAGGAGGAAAAATAATGTCGTAACTGAAACCAGGACATAAACAAAGCTTAGTTTTGAATAAGGCTTGTTCTGCATGGTTTTCAGGTTTGAGTTGAAGAGGTTATTTTCATCCCTGAATGCCAAGCACTTTGAAAGTAGGTCTAACACGTTGCCTGATATTCTGTGAGAAGTCAGTATCAACAACCTCAGATTAAGCATGCTTTTATTAAGCCTTATGGTTGAAGAGATGGACTTCAGAGGAGTTTAGTTCCAAGCTTTATTTCCTAAACCAGTATTTGTTCCTTTCCAGTTAAAGAAGCATCTTCTGGAGAAAATGGGGAAAGAAAAGAAAAACAAAAGGGAGCTCCAATACAGCAAACTATGAAATCAAATGGACAGAGAGAGATTGAGAGAGAGAGAGAGAGAGAGAGATCAGTTAAAACAGCCTGATGACCCTTAGACAGAGGATGCTGATGTTACGTACAGTTTGGTTTGGAAGATTTTTCTGATGAGTCATTTGCTCTGGAGTTACTTGAGGATGTTACCCTTGTTGCCCTTCAACAGTGAGACTTTGGGAATACCCCTGTTCCAAGAACATGTGACTTTTGAAACCTTTCTGGTAGTTGTGGGCTTATTTTTTTTAGTTTAGATGTAATGCTTGGAGGTCTGGTTAATGCTTATTGTGCAAATCCATCCATTGTTTTATATTAATAATTTGGTTGCTGTGTTGTTCCTGACTGCATGGGTTTGATTCAGTTGCCCTTATTCATTAGCTGTATGCTAGCCAGAAAGCTCACAAAACTCTGACACAGTTTGTTACACTTTCTTTACTTTACTTTAAAAAAAAAAAATAAATAAAGATGTATTTAAACACAGTTCATTCTTTGCTGCAGGACTGTGAATATAATGATGTTATGGGGACAGAATCTAGATGGAGAGGGAGATAGTTCAGAACTATAGCAGCAACCATGGATGTTATTTTCTTGGGGCAAGCCCACATTTTTGCCAATAATGTCTTAGATAAATAGCACGGAGACTTCTCTCTTATCTGAATCACTGGAAGTAAAAGTGGATCTTCCTATGTTGTATGACTAGAAAGACATTTGGCATTAACATAATTGAATTCTTTCTTTCCTATCTTTCATTAAATCCATTGATGAGGCCAGGTGTTGGTATTTGCCATGGTTATCATTTAGAAGACAGAGATGGTAACATTCAGGACTTCAGCAGTGACAGCAAAGATTTTGACATAAAGCAATAAAATAGCCCCAGAAAAGGTGTCTGGTCAGCTTTTGTGCCTACTATTTTCAAATTGTTTGTGGCTTCTGAACTCTGCAAACTCTCAACTTAAAATCTCTAGCAACAAGCACACTGCATTGTGAAAGATTGCTCTTACTGTGGTTATATGCATTCGTATACAGCTTCTTGTCCTCCTTTTGGTTATACTTCTGCCTTTTAGCCTGTGATGTACTTGGTGATACTCTATGGACAGTGTGTTCTGGGGTTATTTTCCAGTCTGGGGTTATTTTCCAGTCAAATTGCAGCCCATGTATGTTGTTTTGTGGAAGATAGAGGAGAAGGGATATTTGCAGGGATTGTTAACAAGAACAGTAAGTTGAGTTTTTTTAGATTTTTATTCAAGATCATGAGGCAATTTGTTTCCAAATGTTGAGATTTTTGAGCATGTAATCACCTGGAACTTGAAGTTGAGGTGCTGGGCAGGTTTCTATGATTCCTATGCTTAAAATCCCATTGTGATAGGAAATTATATTCTCAGAGATGAACACAAATGAGATGAATGAGACAGAAAATGCCTACTGATCCTACTTTATAAATTTCTTACTGTTTTGGATGCAATACATATTTTTTTTTTCTGGGGAAAAAAGTAAAAAAAATGAGATTTGGTCAAAAAAACAGAAATTGTTTTAAAAACACATACCTCACATGTAAAGACGTGGCCACAATTAAATAAGCTCTTTGTATGCAAAAGTTAGAGGATGAACGTTGCTGAGAATGACTTGCTTTACACAGATTTTTCAGAAGAACTATCAGTCATCATGATCAATCTGTAAAAACAGAAAATACGAGCCACAGCAGAGGTCTGAAAAACAGCCAAAGAACCTATCCTGGATTTCATCAAAACCCAAAAGATTATATGACTTCATGTCATGACTTTGGGAGAATGATAAAATTGGAGCTGATGAATGGCTTGTGTTAATCATTTTGTATTTGGCTTGTGTTTTAGTTTTCATGGTACTTTATTGTCAAACTTTTTTTATTGCTCTTTCTCAGTATGGGTTTTGTTTGTTTTAACTAAGACTGACCAATGTAGTTATAGTGCAGCAAATCTCTATTCTGTCTGAATAGTTCATGAACAGGGAGCATGAAAGCATGCCTGTAGTCAAGCCAGTATTGCATAATTTGAATGTCTCTGAATCTACTATGGCTTTTCTGGTGGATCTGACTGTAATTTCTGTTTTTCTAGAGCAAACCTGGCTTTTCCATATGTATATAGTCTTGTGAGGAGAGGGGGGGATTTAGGGAACTGTTTCTCCTCTGTTTGTTAGAAAATAAAAGTAAAAATAAAAATCAGGTAGTAAATTTGTGTCATACAGAGATTTTCCAGGCCCTGCTTTGTATTGTGCTCCAAAGAATACCAGTAAAAGCACTCTCATAGAATCATAGAATGGTTTGGGTTGGAAGGGACCTTAAAGACCTCTAGTTCCAAACCCCCCTGCCATCAGCAGTGACACCTTCCACTAGACTCAGGCTGCTCAAAGCCCCATCCAACCTGGCCTTGAGCACTTCCAGGAATGGGACACCCACAGCTTCTCAGGGCAATCTATGCGAGTGCCTCAATACCCACTGAGTGAAGGATTTCTTCGAAATATCTAATTTAAACCTACCCTCTTTTAGTTTAAAGCCATTACTCCTTGTCACTATGCTCCCTGACAAAGAGTCACTCCCCGCCTTTCCTGTAGGCCTCCTTCAGGCACTGGAAGGTTGCTATAAGGTCTCCCTGGAGCCTTCTCTTCTCTAGGCTGAACAGCCACAACTCCCTCAGCCTGTCTTCACAGGAGAGGTGCGCCAGCCCCTTGATCATCCTCATGGCCCTCCTCTGGACTCATGTGAATATGTCCATGTCCTCCTTGTGCTAGGGGCCCCAGAGCTGAACGCAGTACTCCAGGTGGGGTCTCATGAGAGCAGAGCAGAGGGGGAGAATCACCTCCCTTGACCTGCTCGCCATGCTGCTTTTGATGCAGTCCAAGATACATTTCAATTTGTGGGCTGCAAGCACACCTGGCTAGCTCATGCTGAGCTTCTCATCAACCAACACCCCCAAAGTCCTTCTCCTCAGGGCTGCTCTCAATCCATTCTCTGCCCAGCCTGTATTTGTGCTTGGGATTGCCCCAGCCCAGATGCAGAACCTTGCACTGGCCCTGTTGAACTCCATAAGGTTCGTGCAGGCCCACCTCTCAAGCCTGTCCAGGTCCCTCTGGATGGCATCCCTTCCCTCCAGTATGTGGACTGCACCACACAACTTGATGTCATTGGCAAACTTGCTGAGGGTGCACTCAATCTCCCTGTCTGTGTCACTGATAAAGATATTAAGCAGTGCCGGCCTTCATGCTGTGGCCCTGTTTTATGATGTGAATCCAAACCACCTCAGTATTTTATATATATATAGACAAGACACATGCGTGTATTACAACATGTAAGAATCTTGTGAGCATGATGTTACATTAAACATTTGATAACAGGTGAGTTAGTTACTCTCTGAAATAATCCTTTAAACTCTTTAGGTTTTCTGTGTCCCTACAATTCTCTGTCCTCTCCTTATTTATATCATAGGAGATCCAGCCTCTCATCCTTTGCTTCACTTCTACTTTTTGCTCTTTTCCTACATCAGAGAAGGAAGTGCTCAGGAAACTAAATGCTAGGCCCCTTTAACTTTGCTGGATGACTCCTGTAAAGTTAATTTCTAAAGCTGTATAACTTAAACAGGTCAGAAAAGACATAAGAAATTGGAGTGTCCGCTACCATTGCTCACATTTCACATCAGTATGAATCCTTGATTTTAATGCAGTTTATGTCACAAAAATGTTGGAGGGTTAGATACTACACATTGAGAATTGAATGATGCAAGTCAAAAAATGTCTTTTCCTGCTGTGATCACTGTAGAGTGATTGAATTACACTTGTTTGCTTACTGTTGTTGTGGTGGTATGGTGAGATCCTGACTGTGAAATCAAGGAAGAATTCCCATCTATTTCAACAAGGTTAGGATTTCATTCAATATGTTAGCTAGTCATGGACCTAGTAAATACAGTGCGCTGGTTCTTACATGGCCCAAAAATGTCAAAGATGTTTTCTGTGAATCAAGCCTTTATTACACAAGCAAGCCAAAAGAGCTCTCAGGAGCTAGAAGGGTTTTAGTTCAAAGCCATGACAATCAGTTTCCACTAATAAGCTGCCATCCTGAAACCCCCAAAGCCTTTGGGAATCCATTTTCTGCAGAGACTTTCTAGTTTATCTAAGCTGTATTTTCATGGTTGTTTTCATGTCCCTAAGCATAGAATCATAGTATCACAGAACATTTTGCGTTGGAAGGGATATTAAAGACCATCTAGTTCTCACCCCTTGCCATGGGTGGGGACACCTCCCACCAGACCAGGTTGCCCAAAGCCCCATCCAGCCTCACCTTGAACACTTCCAGGGGTAGGGCATTCACAGCTTCTCTGGGCAACTTGTTCCAGTGCCTCATCACTCTCTGAGTAAATAATTTCCTCCTAAGACAATGTAAATCTCTCCTAGTTTAAAACCATTCCCCCTTGTCCCATGTGAAAAGTTGCTCTCCAACTTTTTTATAAACCATCTTTAAGTACTGAAAGGCTGCAATTAATGTTCCTTGAGCCTTCTCTCCTCAGTTCTCTCAGCCTTTCTTCATAGGAGAAGTGCTTCAGCCCTTTGATTATCTTTGTGGCCCTCCTCTAGACCCATTCTTGACATCTTTCTTGTGTTGGGGACCCCAGACCTGGACACAGCATCTCAAGTGAGGCCTCACAAGGACTGAGCAGAAGGAGACAATCACCTCCCTTGACCTGCTGGCCACTCATCTATTGATGCAGCCCAAGATGCAGTTGGTCTGCTGGGCTACAAGCACACTCTGCTGGCTCATGTCAAGCTTTTTGTCCAGCAGAACCCCCAATTCCCTTTTTCCAGTCACCAAGGACTTTGCCTGACTGCCAAGACTTTTCAAGTGTGATGGAGAATGACTTGGTAAGTACCTCTGCCAATACCTTCAGGACCCTGGGATGTATCAGGCCCCATAGACTTGTACATGTTCATTTCCATCAGGTGGTCTCAAACCTGCTCTTCACTTACAGCGGGAGGGACTTTGCTCCTCTGGCCCCTGCCTAGAGGTTCAGGGACTTGAGAGGTGTGTGAAGCCTGACTGCCAGTGAAGACTGAGGCAAATAACTTGAGTACCATAGCTTTCTCCATGTCTGTATATGCTTTTATCACCTGGACTTTAAAATGTCTGTCTTTTAACTTTCTAAATGATGTATCTAACATGCCTGACTAGAATGAACTTTGGGAGTAGGAATTTTTTTTTCCATCTAACTTCTCTGATTATAATAGAATATTATGAAAGCGCATGATATGTTAATTAAGTTAATCAAGATCTGAAATAAATGTTTGGTTTTCTTATGAGATATTCAAGCTCTTAATGGAAATGTAGTGGAGATGTCTCTTCCAGTCCTGGATAAATAATTTTTTGACAACTTTTAGAAGTGCCTTAGCACAGATATGAAAGACTGTCTGAGGCCACTAAATCTGAAAAGGTGAGATGTTCATTCTGCAAAAAGCTGACCATTCATGAAAGCCCATATCCCTCACTTCAAAAATCGTAGTAAAGTCTCAGTAACTTTTAGATCCCAGTGTACCTGAGAAATAAACTTAGAGTTGTAAGAAAGATTGTAGAAATGTGCTGAGAATTTTCTTTCCTTCTTTGGTTCTGCAATCCCACCTGCTGGGAGGGAAGCACTTATTCTTTCTGTTTCTGTCATCTGGCCTGCTTCACGTGACATAAGGCCACGAGGGTAAGAGGTCTATGCCTAGCAAGGCTTCTCTTAGAATACACTGTAATAACTATTAACTGCATTTTGGAGTAAACCTATTATGTCCTTTTATCTTCTCAGTAGTGTTCAGTGATCCAGAATAAAACGCTACCTCACAGTTTGAGATGTGAAAGGAAGTGACTGAGTGTTCATGTGTCCATTGCCACAGTGTCACTAGACACTGAACTGCCTGGCTGCGGTCTTTTTCATCTTGGCCATAGGTGAAAATTTCTGCAGCTGCCAAGGTGAATTTGGGCTTGCTATGAATATTGGTATTTGGGATTCATTAGGCTTAAAGTGTGGTTGTGTATGAAGTGCGGTAAGAATGGCCAGCCGATGAAGTAGTATAAAAACTGTTGCACACCTGTGCAGGACAGTTTGTATCATTAATGCAATTGAAACTCTAGTATTAAATTTGTAGTGCATTTCTGAGCTATTTTATATATGGAGTTTTATACCTAAACCTTATACAACACTATCTAGAAATAATTCATTCAAATCATAGTGGTCTTGCTGAAGAATTGGGTGATGCAGGTTTTGTTCTTGGTCTTGCCTGTGGTATTCTGTGTCTTTGGAGAGCTTGACTGATTCTGCCTTCCCAAAAGTGCATAGACACCTCATTCCTGTATTATTTTTTATCCCTGTGGAGAATATGGTCTCTAGTGTCTTTTCCCTCAGTTTGCCTTTCTACAAAAGGGAGGTATTTCTGTATGAGGTTTACCACTCATAAATACTCATGAGGGTTTTTTGAGACCTTTGAATGAAAAGTCCTCTACAAAATCAAATCAGTATTATGTATGCTGAATGAAAAGAGCTCTGTGATTGTTGGTGCCTGAATAGAACCTAATGGCAGAAGCCATCTTAATGTACCAAAATATATTGGAAATCAAAATATTTGAACTGAAAATAAATTAACAAATGAAATTGGAGGCATTTTTAATAGTGAAAAGAAATCTTAAAGTACCTTCTAAGAGCTGAGTTGCCTCTCTTTTACTTAAAATCAATACTGTCTTTCTGGAAGATCTAACTCAAGAAGTTAGAGACTTGATGCAGAAATTAGTGGTGAAAGTCATTTGTTATGTATGAAACATGCAGACAATGATATTTTCTAGCCATAAAACTATATTTTATATATATGATACATATATATATAGGTTAGAACAGTCATATGTTTACAGCTAAATATTACTTTTCCTTAGTGGGATTTAAATTCCATCAAAGCTATCACTTTGAAATGTATAATGTAAGCTTGTTATTTAGACAAACTTACTGGCTTACATGCTTATTTTAGGCAAGTATCTCCAGCTGTATGGCTAAATAAATATTGAAGAGATTTAGGCTGAAGGGAGAATGCTGCTCTCCAACACAGCTAAAGTGTAGACTGCACAAGGGTGGTGGAGTGTATGGAACAAATGTGGCTGAGTAAGATGTAAGGCTCCCTAGACACCCTGTGCCTTTAATGTATTATTTGTGCATGGAAATAAATGGGTTAATATTGGTAAGCCTGCCTGACAAAGTTCAGTTCTCTGTAGCGATGCCTCAGATGATACGGGCACCAGACATGGGTTGGCTATTACAAGTGTACTCCAGATGAGCTGTTCCAAATATAAGACTGGATAGTTTACACAAACCCAGTGAGGTCAGGAGCAGCTGTCACGCTACAAGTTTACATTTCATGTGCAATACTTCATACAAGCAATTTTCTAATATTTTTGATGACTCAAACAAAGACTTGAATCATGCATCTTGTATGGCACATGACTGGATCATTTCAGCGCTCTCTGAACTGTTTCTAAGTTGAAATACCCACCTTTCTTCTTTTGACTTTCTTTGTAGTCTGTAGGAAAATTAGCATGAATTCGTGGAGCTAGCCCTGCACTGATCAGGAGTTTGG
Organism: Heteronetta atricapilla; assembly: GCA_011075105.1. Classification (NCBI taxonomy): domain Eukaryota; kingdom Metazoa; phylum Chordata; class Aves; order Anseriformes; family Anatidae; genus Heteronetta; species Heteronetta atricapilla. The sequence continues at coordinate 61,092,538 of CM021733.1, read as the reverse complement.
ACTAGATGACTGCTGGAGGTCTTGTCCAGCCTAATTTATTCTATAATTCAGTGATTTAAGAATAAGTGGTTTTGCCTCGTATGTGTGTAGGAATGAGTCTGCACTTCAGAGTACTACACTTCAGAGCCACATAGTTATGTATAGCTGGTGCCATTCCAGAAGGAGTCTGTGAACACCCTTACTGGCTGTGGAGATGAGGCCCACTGTCTGTGAAGGTTATGGTTTCTGCCTCATTAAATAATAGAGCTGCTGCTTGCATTCCTAGTTGTATGTTGACTCAACTGTCCCTCAGGTTTTCAGGTTGGAAATTAGGAGACATTTCTTCTCAAAAAGAGCAGTCAGGCATTGGAATGGGTTGCCCAGGGAGGTGGTGGAGTCACATGCTATCAAATATCAGAGATTGTGTGTGACATAGTTCTGTACTTTAATGAAATTTCAGGGATGAGTTCAACTGGGCAGCACCCTGTCTGTGGTGAGGCTCAGTGAAGTTTGCCCTAAAGAGGAGGATGGCAATAGCAGGTCATTCAGTAGGGAGGCTCCTTCCATCCCTGGTGAAATTGCCCTGGTGAGCTGGCTGTATTACAAGTTGGGAGCCGGCTAGCACCCTTGATAACTCTGTGCCCAGATGGGCACCCAAAAGGAAGAAGTGTCACTGTAAGAGAGTGCCTTTCCCCCTTCCTGTGTGTCTTACAGACAGAATCTGTTGACTGAGTAGATGTGGTTGGCTTTGCCTCCTGGTAAGTCTCATGTTGGGGTTTTGGACATTCTATCCTAGGCACTGGTGAAATGGATCATATTTTTGAAAGAAGGACATCTGTGACATTAGAATTTACTTCTTGGTGAGGTACTGGGCTACTCCACATGGAAGACCTGGGACAAGGAAGGTTTGACATGCTAGTTTTTCTCAAGATAACCAAATCAGATGACAACATGCTCTGGATAGCTATGAATGAAGTATTATTTTTAAACATATGTATTCCCTCTACTGTTTCATGCAAATACTGTCTTAAATAAATATTTAGTTTAAGGATAAATATATACTTCCATAAGCAAAATAACCCTTTGGCTGTTTTAACAAAGAACATAAGAAGCACAAGTCACAAGTGTTTGTGAAGAGATTGATTTGGCATGTTTATGGGTTAGTTAACCAGTTGGAAAAGTTTCCAGCTGGTACCTGCTGATAGTACTAAGAAGGAAAATTACTCTGTTGCTTGTATGTTTGCTAGGTTAGTTCAAAGTGCAGGATGTCTTATTTCATATTCATTTATGTCACAACGCATCACATTATGTGGTGGTCTCAAGGAATCATTGAGAGTTTGCCTGTGAATTACAGTGTTCAGTATTTCTTTTACATACTTAAGTAGAATAAATGAATTGTTCAATCTAAATTCCCTTTGCTACCCAACACTCTCAGGGACTTCACTAAACTCTCAGCATTTGCAAAGAGTCTAGAGCTGGGCAGCCTGAAGTATGATTTTCATGATTTAACACAAGCAGACATTGTTACTGTTCAGATTCATAACTGAGTGTGATTGAGCAGTTCTTTTTCTGACACACTTTTTTTTAGAAGATAAATCATTTGTATGAGAAATGTTGTTAGAATATTGTGTGAAACATTAGGAATTATTCCCATTCTTACTTAGGTAGGTTGGTTAATAATGGTGTATGTTAGTCTTCAAAATCTATATTTTATAAAGAAAAGTTTTGTGATCTACTTTTTACTTTAAATGATAATTTACAATTTTGCACAGAACAGATGAATCTTATTATTTTTCTGTGTGTGTATATCTTGTGCTTTCATGTTATCACAGAGTCTGGACAAAATTTATCACTGCAGAACTGATGTCCATAGAATTTGTATGTATAAAGGACTTGCAGATTTCCAAATAACCAGTTAGAAATATTTGCTCTGCATTTCTCCCAACTCATATAGAAGCCAACCAACCAGTTTTTAGTGAAGTTTTCACACAGCCATCAGATGCAGGACTGATGTGTTCCATATGAGCCCATAGCTATTCAATTCTGGCTAAAATTACAAACAAGAATTTGCAAAGTAAATAACTAGGCAGCTGTACCTGGCAGCATTTGAAATGGACTTTTGAGGAGAAAAATGCAATGATGCAAAATATCATTGTGAATCTCAGAAAATCAAACTGGAAAGGACATTGAGGATGGTCCTTCCAGTATTTATTGTGGTCCATGGAAGAATCAGCTGCAGTAACTTCTGGATCAGATACTGTCAAGCCATCGTGTTTCATTCTCATATTCACCACATAGTTAGAAGACTAGTATAGTTTTAAGCACTATAAATTGCAATTGCAGTTATCTCTTAAAGCAAAATATTGGAAAATAATTTAGATATACCTAAATAAAATTTATTCTTTCCTGTGAACCAAAGGCATCTATGCAAGGTGAAGGTACAAGAAGAATGCTGAAGGATAACATCTTTGGTAAATAATCTGGAAAAGTATCAGGAGGGAGAAGACAAGAGTCACCAAAGAATGGCAGATTTTCATAGCTGTTTCTTCATAATGCTCATGGGAAGAAAACCAAGTCATATTTTATGCACATTCTTTTTTTCATTGAACTATGGGAGATTTCATTATGCTCTGTTTGACTTTAACTGCAAAAGCTCTTCATCTGGAGTATATCTAAATGAACTGATCGCTAACAGTGGCTACATTTTAAATTGACATGCTGAGAGCAGAGAAAGGAAAATGTTTAATGGAGAGGACATCAAGCAGCATTAATGTGGAGACTCAACATTTTTTCATAGTAATTTAAAAATGTATATTCAAGGTTAATGTAGTTTTCCTGAAAATCTAAAAAATTACATTTAATGCATGAAATTTAAATATTTTGATAATTGTCTATTCTGGCCCTTCATTCGTCTGTTAGTGAACTGCTAGGCTTTGCAGTGAGAGATACTTGGACTTAATACATTTGCCCAAATTCTAAGTTAATGTAAAATAATTACGAAATAGGAAGTGACCGGTGTTGGAGCATAAAGGTCTTCCCTAGAACTGTTAATTTAATGTCCAACTTAATCACATGTTTATAAGGACTTTGTCAGTCATGCAGAGCGACGTGAAAAGATAACTCCTATTGGATGAATGTGGAGGACTACTGGGTGTCAAAATGTAACAACAGATCTAAGGAATGATTTATCTAGCACTTTCTTTAGGATGCAGCTTCCTCAGACAAATGGCAAGCCTTGATACCAGTGCATGAAATACAGGGCTGTTAGTTTTCATGAGAAACATTCAGCTAATAGCTGGCTGTTCAAAACATGTCATGTCGTGTCTGCACATTGCAGAGTCAGACATTTTATTACCTGCTTAACCAGCATCATGCCATCTGGAGAAAATAGCACCTGTGCAAAAAGAAATAGAAAAATGATGTTTTATCCAAGGCAATAGGACTGACTTTTCGTTTGTGGTAGCTTAGAGTTCAGTTTGTAGCACTTCATTGCATGGTGTAATTGTGCCCAGTGGCTACAGTTCTGGCTTGTAATGAAAGGGGAAAAGACTCATTATGGTCTGCTCAGAAAATATTGTTTCTCTAACCAAAGGCCTGACAACAAAAACTATCTGACAATTGTTGTAAAAATGTGCTAATTATGTTATAAGCTCAAATATTTTGTAATACATGCTAGCTTTATCTGTAAAACTTTCTAGTTTTATCTGAATGTTAGTTTAGTCATTTATTTTTTATTGAAATCTCCACATTCACTGAATACTTGCATCAAGTCTATTTTACTTATTTCCAGTTCTGTAACAGCTATATCACTGTTCACCAATAGCACACTCTAATTCAGTATAGTTTCTTTAGCTCTTAAAGATACTAATGACTATGAATTATCTTTGGCCAACCACTCTGTTAGCACTATGCTGTTTGAAACACTTAAGGTCTTGGGACAAATAATTGAGTCAAGAAATAAAAGACAAAGACAAACAGAGTAAGCTAAGGAGAACAATGAGAATCCAAAATGAGCTAGTGATTTCATTAAGTCCTTGCTGTTCTTATCTCTGTTTACTTGCTCATATATATATATATATATTAAGTCCTTTATACTGCACACATGTAGTGGACTTTAGTGTTTGCTTTGTCTTAAGGTTGCTTTGGATGAAGGCTTTATTGTCAATCTCAAACAGAAAGTGTTTCTTTGGGGCATCAGACAGTAAGAGGCTTTCTCAGCAAACCTCAGAATATTATTCAAATAGTTAGCATTTTAGAGTGACTTTGATAAAAGCTAACACATGAGTTTTATGATTACTCTGTGGAAGTGAGGAGCTAACCAGCCCTACTTACAGAATTTGAATATGTATGCTAACACAGAGATAAATAATTTCCAAAGACTACCCAGGCTTTGTTTCAAGAGAAGGCTGGGAGCAAGCCAAAAAAAGGCTTTTAGCTTACAGGAGCATATGACAAGCTTAGGTTAAAAAGATATTCAGATAAAATATTTTTTTTCTGTGATCATATCATACTTAACTACAGTCAGCTTGCTGAGCCTGAAAATGTACTACTGAATGCATATTTAACTAATTTTTAATATCAGAAAGAGCTTCTCTGAATAATCATTGTGCTGTAGTAGAAAGTGAAAATTTAGGGGGAGGTCAGGGGAAACTACAGGAAAATTCCATTCTGTAGGAAAATAAAAAGTATAAAGAGGTGAGGATAATTACTGTATTTAAGGTATAAGAATCAAATACGACTCTTTGTGAGATGGACTACTGGGTTTTATTTTTATAGCATGTAGTGCTGAAAGGTCCTGACTGATGCATGAGCTCATATGTGCTCTAATCTACTAGCTGAACCATTTTAATAAGTTAAAAATGGTAGAAACTTTACAAACAACTACTTCTAAACACATTTTTTAAAACTTTTTGACCAGGTGTCTCCTATTGGTTCAGTCTGTCTGGTCAACTGTCAGTCCTGCAAATAAAATAAAATACAAGCTTAGAAAAATTATACAGCTCATCTGCTTCATTGATAAGCAAAACCATATTAAATTACACATATGATTAGATCTGCCCGTTTTGTGGAGTGACAGAATTCTTCCTCACATGCCAAACAGCAGAGTGGAAAGCTGTAGTATTCTGGGCTCAGCTTGCAAATTCAGCTTGCAAATTTTTGCCAGTTCTAGCAGCCTTTAGTGACAATGAAAAATCACACTGATTTTAAAGGAGGGAATTCCAGGAATTTAGGTTCACTAAAAGCATTCTCCTTCTGTTAGTAATGAACAAATTCTGCATCCAAGTTGTAAGATTATAATTTTGTTTTGCATGTAAGTTGCAATAACTCTGAAGAATTTACTGTAATAGTTCTATGACCTGAAAATGATGAAGAAAGTACAGGTAAGTAGATGATGTTTACAAATCAGTCTCTCTGTAGAAGTTTATGCTAAATTTGTAAGCATAAAGCATTCTTTTGTCACTATAGAAATAATAATTTAAGTCCAATAATTCCTGTGGGAACATTAAAATGAGCCTTGTACTTTTTAGGGTTATGAAAAGATCAGCGTTTTTAAGTTCCACAGTAATTATCATCATATTGTTTAATAAGACAATTTAATGCTGAAGCATGTATGTTTAAGAATGAATAACAAGAACGGATCTCTTAAAGTTTGAAATGGACAGCCTCCAAAGACTCCTAAGCATATAAATAATAAACCATAGTAGCAATTATTTTGAAAAGGCAGCAAGGCACACATCAAGCATTACTGACAAGAAAAAAAAAAATCAAGCCTGGATCATATATAACATTCTGATCCCATTTAAGCTGATGGCAACCTCCTGTTGCTTGAACTTAAGACTTAACCTTTTGTCTTGTTCTACACTATCAAAGCACATATGTGGGCATTCAGATATGTAATTGCTAAGACAGATGACTATGAAAATTATGCAGAGCTTGGGGAATATAGTTGAAGGATAGATAAAAAATCTGGAGAAGAAAGTTAACAATAGAACTTGCAGGCTTCCATGCCTCTTTGTCACTAAACTATTTTTTCCTAACTAAAGATTAATGCATATAAAAGATAACTAGCTGACTGAGCAAAGTGTGAGCTGTCTCCGACTTTATGGCATACCTTTACTTATCTCTGTATTTTGTCTGGGATGGATAAGATGGGTTGCTCTAGTATTCTCTTACAAAATCCTAGGCAGTGTTGCAAGGAGCAGTGAGCTAAGACCTCTCAGAACGGATGATGATGATGATGATTATTATTATTATTTAATGCGAGGTGTAGTATGTGACATGAGTGTTATTTAAGCAATGTTGATATGACTGTAGGGTTGAAGGCACCTATACATCAGCTTTAAACAAACTGTTTTAGGAAAGGTAGGAATGGCCATTGCGTCCAGTAGCTCCAGAGCCAGGAGATTTCTCGTCCTCCTCCTCTACTGGACTGTTAAGCACAGATCAGAGTGTGAGAAACATTATAGTAGATAAAATGCTGTTTGATGCCAACTCCTAGCATTTTTGGCTTAGCAGATCTCTATCTCAGATCTTACAGTCCTTCCACTAAAATTGATACCTGGATTGGTTCATCTCCTAAATAGGAAAAAAATGAGCAAGGTTGACTAAAGTGAATGGAGAAAGCATGTAGTGCGTATAGGGTGATGTAGTGGTTTTACCTTGCTGGGCAGCTAAATTCGACCACAACCCCTGTCTCACTCCCCCTCCTCAGAAGAAGAGGGAGAGAAGAAAGTATGCAGGAAAGGAAATAAAAGGGCTCAAGGGCTCACAGGTTGAAGTAAGGATAATTTGATTAAAGGGTAAAGGAAGGGAGGGGAATAAAGCAAAGGCCGCATGGAAGCACAGAGACGGAAAAAAATATTCTCTAATTCCCATCAACAAGCGATGTTCAGTCACATTCCAGGAAGCAGAGCCTCAATACACATAGTGGTTGTTTGGGAGGACAGACGTCTTCATAATGAGAGCCCCCCCACCCTTTTACCCTCTTTTATTGCTAAGTGTGACACCACATGGCATAGAATATCCCCTTGGTTGGTTTAGGCCAGCTGCCCTGGTGATGCCCCCTCCCCAACTCTTGCCCACCCCCAACCACTAGTTCTGGAGGGTGTTGGAGGGAGTCCTGATGCCATGTCAGCAAGGTTCAGCAGTAGACAAAACACTGGTGTGATACCAATGCTGTTTCAGCTACAAATGCAGAGCACAGCACTGTATGGGCTGCCACAGGGAAGGTTAAATCCATTCCATCCAGACCCAGTACAGATGGAGAGGATTAGAGGCATTCAGTGCCAAGTATGGAGAGTTGTGGGGAACGGGAAAGTGTGTAGAGATCCAGGTCTCTCCAGGGGGGGGAACAAAGTTACCTGGCAATATGATTTCAGGGATTGCTGGTGACCTAATGAGACAGTCAGATCCTTCATGAGGAAGGAGGGAGATGTTGGCAGGTCCTAAAGAGAAGGTGGCAAATGGGGGAAGTTAAGGACTGGGAGTGGGGTAAGGAGACAACTTCTACAAAAGCACCGAAAGGCATTCAAAGGAAACATCTGAAATGTACTAGTCATATGACTTAGCTTTTGATCCTCCTCAAGGGTTTTATAATCTGTGAGTATAATCTCTATTATACTACCTGTTAGAAAATGTATTTTTCTTAAGAAATGTAAAGGTCCGGCTTTTTCATCCATACTAATAGTAAATACTAAGTATATGTTCTCACTCAGTTCTAGTTGAACTGTTTGTAATAGAAATAGTAAGGTATTACTTGACATCTGTAAGGGCCCCAGAATGATTTTATGTGAGCTACCGTAATACTCCTACATTGAACAGAATGTAAATCACAGCAGGATTTCTTCTGCAGTGTAGTTATATACCCTGTGAGTCACAGCAACAGAATCTAGCCCCAGCCAGCAAAGTACTGATTATGTTGAGGAGTGGTTGCAACTATAGGTGGAAAATCTCTATATCCCTTGTTAGGGAATGTGGCTGATTTTTCATCTCTGTGTTGATGCTATATCTGTATTGTGTTATTACAGAGGAAGTTTGTTTAGAATCTCTTCCTTTGTTGGCTTATTTATTTATTTATCCATCCCCCATCTCAGCAGATATCCTGAGAGCATGTATATGGCCTGTAATACAGCTGTGGATTTTTATGACAACAGGGCTGCAGATGTTTTGTATTTGAATGTGTCTTCAGATGTAACTACTTTGATAAACAGCATTCAGAGACTTTACATTGTTGCCTAAGTGTTTTTCCATTCCACATGCATGGAATGGAATCTTGAATTCGGAGGCATTGTTGAAAATAATAAATCAGGTATGATGGTTTAATTGCTAACACAGATGAATTGAATAATAAGCAACCAATGTGGACATTTACGCAAAAAAAAAAATGCATTTATATATTTCAAAAATTCCATGAACACTAGGAAAAACAATATTTTTTGGAGACTGACTTTATCTCTTCCCCCCCTCCCCCCCCGATTTTAGGGCTAATCTAAGGCCAATGTATGGATGCTTTATCCTGGTGAGTAAAGGCTACATACTAGGTTTTTCATTATTTCTGATTTCTTCTAATTTCTTCTTTTCATTTCTTCTGATTATGTATGCTTATTCTGATATTGCAGAGATCTTATCTTAATTTGTCATGCTACTCACATTTTCATGCATATGAAACACTGTCTTGGTTGGAGGAAATCAGCTGTCTCAGAAACAGCCAAGGGTTTCCTAGCAGGGAATGTAGGGAGCACATAATTCATAGGGAGCACGGGGGACTTGGACCCGTCTATGTGGACAATCTGCTTCATAGCACAAGCATGACTGTTTAAGACATGTGGCTGTTGAAATAGCAGTTTTCCATGAAGATTTAAAGAGTTACTTGGTAGAGACATAAAAGGCACGGAGAGGGATTTGATCAACTACCTACTAAAACTGCCTAGTGTTCTGCCATCTAAAAGTCAATCAGTGTGAGATTTGGGCAGTGACTTTCAGTAGGAGTTCATCAAGGCCCTGAGACTTTTGGAAATCTGAACTTGGGATGAAGACAACAGGATCTGGCATTTAGAAGTTACCCGTCTTCTAAAACTAATTATTTTTATTTTTAAAAGACAGCCTATTTGGCTCCTCAATTTCTAATTGGGGTTTTCAGCATGTGATCTTTGGATTCCAAGGGGAGTGGAAAGAAGCAGAGGCTCTGAACAACTTCTGAGCCATTTATGGAAGATGACTAGGGAAAAAAAAGTTCTTACATTAATTCTACAGGAAACTGCACTGGAAAATGTTTAGGCATCTAAAAACATTAGAAGTGTGAAAACCACTGATCGAAAACATGAGTATTTTGGAAGCTGAGTTACAGGTGCTCAGGCTTTAGTCTTTTCTAGCGATTTCACCTCTTGAAACTGGAATTTTCTATTTACCTTTTGGCTGGCAGTTCAATAGACTAATACTACCTCATGCAGTTATCCTGAAGTCTTTTCCTGGAAGAAGTACACTTTTTTTTTTTTTTTTTTTTTGGCTGGATTTTAAGACCAGCACAAATAATTCTAAACTGCTTCTAGCTCTAATATGTATTGCCTGTGTATTATAGAATATTAAAGGAAACAACAAGCATTAGAAATTAGCGTCTAATGTAAATTTCAGGTGATGTACTTTTGAGTGCTCCTGAAAACGTTTACAGTTTTAATTTTCTGTTGTCTGCATTGCTGTGTAAAAAACTACAGATAACAGTCTAAATGATCACATAGGAAACAGAGAAACTTGCTGTACAAAAAATACTGGCAAATACACAAAATCCATAAAATTAGGAAAAATATGTCCCTGTTTGAGTTGCTGTCAGTTGTTAATGTAACAAGTAAAACAAGTAATAGAAAATAAAGTTTTTTTTTCTTTTCTTTTTCTTTTTCTTTTTCTTTTTCTTTTTCTTTTTCTTTTTCTTTCTTTTTTTCTTTCTTATTTTTTCTTTTTAAATTATCTTTGTTGAAGTCTAAAGAGGCCTCCTGGGGACATGGGCCTTGCATTGAGTTAAAAGATTCTTGTGTGTGTTTGAGGACTCAGTGTAACCAAATTTCCCTCCCAGAGATATGTTTCAGGCTACACATTAATTTAAGAGTACATAGAACCAAAGTGTGCAACACCTTGCACTGTTGATTCCTGCTAGTTTATAGGCTGATCATAGTAATTTTGCTAGTGCTTTCAGATGGAGGTCATCTGAGGTTTTTACCACTGAATGATACTGACCTTGATTTTAAGTGATGTTTTATGTGTTAACATTTATCCAATGTCAAGTATATGCAGTTACACACATGGTATTTTATGCAAATTGAATAAAAGTCACTTTAATATGGAAGTTAATCAGAAAGCTGAATGTTGTTGTCATAGTCAATGTTGGGAAATAGGACTGCATAAAAGTTCGCAGTTAACAGCTGGAGTAGGTACAGAGACCTACTGCCAATGCCAAAGGGTATTTGTGACAATATATGGGGAGGGGTAGAAAGATGGGAGTTGTGGGATCATTAATGCACCTTCACCTGTGTCGGGAGATGGCATCTGTTGCATCCATCTTTTTCTTTTCTAGTTCTCTGCTTATCTTCCTACATACAATCCCAGGCAGGGAGCCCAAATCAGGGGACAAAGAGGATACTTTAATGGAAGTTTGATGAATGCTGCTGAAGTTACCATGAAGCAAGCGGAGCTCTGGTGGATTCATGCGGTTTTCTCTGTCAGGGAGGAAGATGCACCAGGACTACCACAAACTTTAATATCTTGTGAGGAAGCTTTACTGAGCAAACTTCTATCCAGGATAAGTATGTTGTCTGACATAAAACTGTAGTGAAAATAAATTTTAGAAATTCAATCATCCTTAAAGAATATCCATTTGGTGGAGCTTCTTGATTTAAAGTAGCACTATAGCTACTGTTTAAAACTCCAGTCTTCATAAAACCCAGTGAACAGGAATATGTAAAAATGTTGGCAATCAGGAGTAGCTTGCAGTGAGAGAACAATGGGATACATTAAGGGAAAATAACTGGTCATTGCCATAAATATCTTCAGCTCTTCCAATAAATCTACTGTATTTGGGCAGCAACTTTCCAGCTCTTGGCAAGCTTGTGCATTGTTCCATAGCAAAGACAAGAATTTGGAAAACCTCAGGGGGCAGTCTTGGCTGCAGTCTGTGACAGCTGGTAATATATGCATCTGAAAATGGTTTATGTATTGTATAAAAGATTCTTATGAAAAGCATGATCTGGGGAGATCAAAATCACATTTCAAAAAGAAAAAAAAAAGTTAATTTTTCTTAACTAGATGAATCTCTGTCCTGTGCAGTTTTTCTTTCTTTTGACAGAAGTTGTGTGATTTATAATATGAGTCATTCTGTACATGCAATATTTTTGTTAAAAAAAAAAAAAATCACTTTTATGTGCAAAGCCAAAGCATTTCACTCAGACTCAGTGTTGACAATAACATGAAAGAAGAGCTGCTGTAGAGTTTCTTTTTATCATCTTCTTATTTAACCATTGAAAAAAAAATTGAAGTGAGATGGAACTAAAATTGAGGGGATGCTGCATGTATATATGTATATAAACAGCACTTTTGCTAATAAATTGTTAGCCAAAAATGCAGTTTAGATATATATATATTTTTTTTAATCAACACAACTGTATGGTGTCCATACTAAACTCAGCAAGTGGTTTTGGCTTAAGTTAATAACAACTGAAAAAAACCCAAGCAAACAAAAGTTGAAGCAGCCAAAATATTTTTGGGTTGTTTTAAAAATGAAAACACTTTTTTCTTACAAAAGGATCTTATTGTCCAAATTCACCCTAAAAAATAACTATTTTAAAATTGGTGATAATACACACATACACACACAAAAACAAAACAAACAAACAAAAAACCCCACCTTTTATTTGACATTGAAGTAGTTTATTGAAATTGAAATGATTCTGGTGAAAAAGCTAAAAGTTATTTAGGTACAAATCTAAACATTTTTCCCTATAATTCCATTTTTAGGAGTACTAAAATCTGAAATCATTTAAGGAATACTGGGCCTAAGATTTCCCAGCATATGGGCACCTATAAATTCAGAATGCTGAGTTTGTGCATATGTTGGTGAATATCCTCTAGAAAATAGCTGTGTTACAGAAAATTGAAAAACTGTAGCATTGTTAACAAAAAAGCATTCTTGCATGTTATGCTTTTTCATGGCTTGTGTGTTGGTGTCCACATTTTTGTAGTTTCCAAATTATGACAGTGTGTGTGAAATGAATGTTTCAAAATATCCACAAAATAAACTTCCAACCCACAAGTGAAGGTCTAGCCTTGTTAAGGTCAATGCAAATTCTTCAACTGATGTTTATAGTTAGGATTTTACCCAGTAGTGTCACAGACGTCTTCGTTCTTGTGACTAAGCTGTCATATGTGATTATTTATTTTCAATACCTCAGAATTCAAGATTCCTTTCCACAAATATGAAAAACACTTAGGCAACAATGAGAAATGTCTCAGAATGCTATTTAAAACAATAAGAAACCTTTGTTCTTTATTGAGAGAGAACATTTTTAAATTTATTTTCACAATATTCAAGAGGTCTCATCATCAGTGTCTTTTGAACACAATATAGTTATTTGGTACTCATAATCCTATTTCATGGTAGATGAACAACTTGATATCCTTTAATATAACTTTGTATTCCTTGCACATTCGAGACTTCCATCAAAGCCAATGATAATTTTATATGCACTTAGAAAAGTAAGATCAAGCCTCTAATTGTAGATGACTTTTTTTTGCTAATTTGGTTAAAATAAATTATAGTAAGCAGAACCCTATCAGACATTTCCAAATCAACCTTTACTTGCCTTACAAATGAAAAGTTCATGTTGAGAATCACACACCAAGTAAGAGTAGCATGTGCTTAAAGATAAATCTGAAAAGTTTATCTTCTGATTCACAGCAGGTGATTTCAGAGAAGAAGAAAGAGAAAAAGAGAGAGAAAGATTGTATCTATTACTCTGCCTTCTATTTGGAGATAATTAAGTTCAAAGGTTCTGAAACATTGACTATATTACAGGATGTCCTCCACACCAGAAAATGAAATTAATCAGTCATTGCCATATTAAGTGAAAATGAATTAGTCGCAGACAAAACACTGTACTTTCATTAGTCATGTCAAGATGCAAATGTGAAGAGATATATCTTCACATAAATGTTCACAGATAAACAAAATAATTAAATTCATTGCTGTTATGCAACAGATATTTTCTTAAGTATATGGTATTTGATTTATGAAAGCATACGGTAGGTTCCTTATCTGTATTTTGTCTATGATGATAAGAGAATTTCATTTTTTTTTTTTTTAATCTGGGGTGTCTGGATTCAGGCAATGACTCAAGAAAACATCTGTGTTTATCCTTAGTGCAAAGAGTCCATCTAAACCTTTCTGGCTGCCAGTTTATCTTAGTTTTAGTAACATTCCCTTGAGGAGCATAACACATAATCTGATCTCAAAGTTTTGTGATTGTCCATCAGGATGATTCTAGTGAGGCCAGTTTTGTCAAGTGAATCAAACTGAAACATTAGTTTTGCTTTGTGTGTTTTCAAAGGATTTCACTATTTAGTGTCAAAGCAAACTTTGTTCTTTTTTTTTTTTATTATTTTCTAGCAACAGAAGACATTTAAAAATCACCTGTCAAAGTGATTCAAAATTTAATTGACGTAACTCTTTGCTATCAACTTGAGGGAATGAAAAGTGGGAAGGGATGCCCTGTGGTATTTATGTACATAACCAGCTGTGCATAAGTATGAAATCTGTATGGCTTGGAAGACAGCAGAGTCGTGTTCAGCTTATCTGCTCCATAGAGTTTACAGTCTAACAGGTACTTATTCAGTTACTCGTCATTCATGCTGGTGTATAGCATCTGGGAGTGGAAGAGGATGAAGAAACAGAATTTGAGTGGCAATGGGAATTTTCATAAGAGCTGTTCTTATAAAACACAACGTTCTTGGAAGAAAGTAAACTGAAAGGATCAGACCTCAGATATAATGAATATGTAAAGGAAGACAAGAGGAACATATACGAATCAATGAGTATAATGTTGGCTTTGGTTGTGTTTCCTCTTCACCCACATGAGAACTAGACTACATTATAAACATATAACAAAACTGGTCAAAGGAACAAAACTTCACATTTCATGTTTGAAATCAAAACCCTCATAAGCTTCAAAAGATCAGGTACTTACTGAGAATATTTCCAGCAATAATAGTGAAAATTTAAACGAAGTCACTTTATGATATAAGGGAGAGAAATTGGAAGGAATTTGTTTTCTGTAGCTGGTATGCCTTGCAGCTGACACTATAGGGCTTCTTGCAAGTGTTACCAGACAGAGGGAAGATACCTGATTTAGTATACTACTGCCATGATTCTCTAGGCTGGTTTTCATAAACAAAGTTTAGGGAAGTTACTAAGATTCTTGTCCACATTATAGTAAAGTTGGGTAGATACCACTGGGTTAACTGTGCATTATTAACAAGTGGATATTTTTTCTGAATCTGGATTTTCAAAGTTTCTGTACAGTGGATAAATATACTTATGTTATTATCAACTTGTAAGATGTTGATAAGATGTTTCTTATTTACTTTTATTAAGGATAATTTCTAACCTTTATGGTTAGAAAAAGACTTGAAGCCCTTCAGTGTTTGCTGAAGATAGCTGTATATTCTTCTTCCAACTTACATTAGCTGGGTAACGGTGTCTTCAGGATTTGTTTTTGGTTTTACATATTCACAGTTGCTAAAGATGTTAGTTTTAAAGCCTTTCAGAAAGTAAACTGAGTTGACAGTGAAGAAAATACAGGGCAGTTTGGAGAAAAAAAAATCAAAACCCTGAACAACTCATAAGCAAGCAAAGGGAAAAAAATATCAAAAATGTAGTTCAGTTTCAACTGTTAGTTGCCAGATTGAAAATGGATTTGTGCAAATGCCCTCATAGGAATTAAAATCACCTATCATAAAAAAAGGTAAATTGCAGAAACAGCTAATATGTCAAAAGACGATTACAATCTTTCCACAGCTGAGCTTGTAGAAATCTTAATGCCTCCAGTCTGTTTGAAAGAATCACATTGATCTATCAGTGCTTGCTAATGTGAGGTTCTCAGCATCTCTAGGTGGATCTTCTATATAGAAACTTCAGAATTTCTCAGGAAAAGGAATAGGAAAGTGTTAGGACCTAATCTCAGTTTGTGCAACTGGGAAACATCCACCACTTTGCAAATAAGTGTTTGATCCTTCTTTTGTCAGAACTTCAGCTCAGTTTCCATGTTTAATTGCAACAGTTAGTGGCACCAAAGGCTACAGCCCACCGCTTGGTCCCATTACTAGGATTATTTCCAAAGGAGAGAAGCCTAGGTTTAGAATTTGGAAAGACTGGAGAAGGAAGAGATTGAATGACACTTGAATATTTACCATGTACTGTATGAATCTGCAAATAGAGTTTAATACTTAAGATCTGCACTGGAGAGTAGGGCATTTTCAGTCTGTAATGTTCAATGATGTTTCACAAATAATATTTTTGTATTTATTCCTTGTGATAGACTTAAGTTTAGAAATAGCTTTATTTGAATCATTTTAGCTACTTAGCAAAGAGGGAAATGCACAGTCATTGACATCAGCTACAGTACTTCTTTTTTAATTGCTAATTCGTCAAATGCATCATATATGAATGTGGTATACATTGTTACAGTTGTCTTACTGTGCATGTTAATATATTAAAAGTGAGCAGCAACACCCAAACACCATTTTTCTTTTTACCCTAGGTTATTCTTTCTTGATGCACAAGTTTGTCCTCATTCTTGTGTCTGTTGTTTGTATTGGCTACCTCAGATCCTGATTTCCTGCATCAGTCTGCAAGGTGTGAAGGATATTGCTTCCACCCAACAATGCATGGAGCACTTTAGCTAAACAAATATTAAGCACACTTGTAATGCTTACAAAGTCAGCTTCAATATTCATATTCTTGAAGTTCAACGTGCATCTAAACATATTGGTGGATCAAACAAGTGCTCAGAGAATGTAGAAAGTGATGAATCTCTCCTACTTAATACCACTGGGAATTCAGAAAATACCATAACAAATTTATTTAGAGAGAGAAACAGCTATTATTTGTTTAAACATCAGATACTGCTTGTCTCAAAAATGTAATTGGGTTCAACTATCTCAGAAAATGTAGCACCAAAACAAAAGAATAAAGTGGAGCTGGAAGTGAGAAGTATATTTCTAGACATTGGGACAGAGTGATCCCAGTGGAAAGGTGGAAAAATACATTGCTTTTAAAATGGGGGTTGAAGATTAATTGAAAGATATTATAAAATGCTTTTGATTATGGAGTAATGAACTGGAGATCTTTTCTGGTCTAGAACATTTTAAAACAACATCTGGCGCTATCTTTACCATTGGTAAAGGGACTAAATGACTCATTTTTTCTCTAGATTTTAGTTTGACTTTAAAAGCAGCATTGCAGAGAGAATTAATAAATAAATATATTTCCATACCTAAATGGAAAGAGTTCATATTTGTAGTAGTTATTCTGAATGTTAAAGTGCTCTAGTTGACATGGTACAAAGCATGGATTTCATTTTATTTTTTTATTTTTATTTTTTGTGGAGAAAGAACACAATTAATGTTTACTGAGCAGTTGAATATTAAATGTGAAATGTGAAGCGATCCTTATGAAGGAGACTGTGTCTAGGGGCCATCTTAAATGTTTCAGCAAGGCAGCCCCTACAGGGAAAAATAATCAAAGCATTATTTGCTTATTTTCCTTTTGTTTAAACGGATAAAATTTAAATGTGTGCTATGCCCTACTGTACCTCTTGTGTAATCATTTGTATGACAATAGAAATACACAGTTTTGAATTTTCATATATTTAAGCATTTTTCTTGGTATGCATGTTAATAATATTGATGCCATCTCATCAAGTTGAATATTCAATTGACATCTTGTGAAGACACTATTGCTTCTGCCCATACTTCATAGTAATAATTTATAACAAAGAATGTTTTCTATGTTCGTTTATGAATTAGTAGTCTTTTTTCCCTCCCCTGTAATTTTCTACAGGATAGTTCTTTAGAATTTCATAGCTGAGGTGTGGACTGCAAGGAAACGTCATTGAAGAACAAAGTTGAGAGATCTTATAATTAGACAGGGCCTTTTAGAAAAGGAATAATAAATCTTTGATGGTAACTTTGCTAATCCTTTCTGAATTAATGGAGTTTCCTTACACACAAACACACATCCTGTATTTTGTCACTATATATATAAAGCCTACTGCAATTTAATGGAGGAATTTTTGAATTTAGGCATTATTCAACGTATTTTAAAGCTGCTTTTAGTTTGCAGTTCACCACTCCATGTAGACTGAGCTGCTGAAATAGTGAAAAATTTTGTCTGAAAATAATGAGAGAGTCACCTTATGAACACTTTAGTGAGGCAAACAATATGGCTTGCACATTCTTCTTTAAAATGGTTTTCCTCCTTTCACCATTAACAAAGACTGAGAATAAAGCCATGCAGTACAGATCTACAAATAGCAAGATGGCAATTCATCAGCTTAAAGCTTGCCTGGAGTCTTAAAAACCAATCATTTGTAAAGCTGATGTACATGGAGAACAAGGCAGGGTTGTAGAAGCAATATCAGTCTAGGGGAACAGTTATAACTTAATTACTTGGTGACTAGTAAATCGAAATTTGAGAAGGGTGTTGTAGGTCAGAGCAAAAGAACCATTGCCCGTTTTAAAAGATGGAATGTGGGAAGCTGTAATTCTCAACTGCTTAAAGCCTAAAACTTGCCTTAATTGTAGGTTCAGACCCTAAGTGTAAAAGTGTCAAAAACTTCTATGTAACTTGGGAACTTAATTTCAATTTTGAATGAAGATTTACAGTTAACTTCAGAAAGAGGTCCTGGATCATTCTTCAAAAGTTTGCACTAAGTTTTAGGTGCAGTAGTTGGTCATATCCGTGAAGGGGAAATGCATATTAAACTTTTAATAAATTCTGTTGGTGATAATCTGATGACATTTTTATAGCTATGTTCCGGACATCCTGGAACATTACTTTACTGTGATATTGACCAAGAGTAGGTTCCGGTATGCTAGACTCTGTTTATGATTTTATGGGTAAGAAATATGAATCAGGACTTCTTAGCTTGAAACAGCATCTCTTACTTACCCCTTTCATAAGCCAGTGGAGTAAATGAATCATTTTGTCATTATTCCACAGGACTAACGTCAGTCCTCAAGACTTGGCACTGGATGGATGTAACCTCGTTACATTATCAGTGAAATAAATTGAGCTACCATAGAACTACATTACTGTCAAATGGAAAGGATAGGGATAAAAAAAGTAGATGAATAAAGATTTTCTGAATAATATATACCTGTTGCAGCCTATGCAAATGTAAATCTGTAAATCCGTCTCCAAAACATATATTGAGTTCTACCTGCCCTTCTTTTATCTTGTTCTTGTTACCCATTTTTTGTTTCTTTGTTTTTTTTTTAAGCAATATGTTTCTGTGATAACTGATTGAATGAAACACAAGAAGCTGATGTAGGGCATATGGTTAAGCTGCAGGAATGCATGGGGACAGCATGCAAATGGGGGATGGCATTCAGTATGAAGGAATGGGGAGGGATAAATGTAGCCTGCACTGCAGAAAATCAGAACAGAATTGGATTAATTGGCACACTGTTTATTAGGAGGAGGCCAGGGAAAGCCCAATTCAATTGAATTTCAGCATGTCACAGCTCTCCAAGCCAGAGTGTCTGTAATTAAATTCAAAAATCAATGTTAATGCTCAGCTGGGTCACACAGCTCAGATCAGAAGATAATCAGGAAGTACTGGAAAATTGAAGGTTTCATAGAAATATTCTGCTGGCTATACTGCACTTCATTGATATTCCTCGGTAATGCTCTTCCAGAGCAAGTACCACACTGTGATGTAATTCAGTTAGGTTTGTGTGATACTCATCAAGGACAGGTGTAACTATGTTTATTCATGAGTATAGCAATAGTAGAATAGAATAGGGGCGGAGTAAGATGCTATGTCATGCATAGCTTTGGGAGTTTCAAAACTAGAATAAGGTGACACATTCATATCTCAGCTTATGGCCATCTCTCAGAGCTCTCAGAACTTGAGGCTTTTGGAGTGGCATGAATGTTCCAGCAGTTCTGAAAGCAGATGAGGTGACAGCATGGTCCTGCTTTAGGTATGATCTGTGTCATACCTCATATGGAAAGAAAATTGGAATCTTTGTACATACATGGGTCCTCTGTGGGCAGGATCACAAGGGGTATTTATGGTACCAGTGGATGATGATGTTGTCATTACCACTAGTACTCTTTACTGATGTTTCTGTAATGATTTTAGTATAAGTGAGAATATTTGGTCAAGAAAGTTTCTGCATGTAAACTAGATGCAAGGCAGTATTGTTTGGTATGACCTATGAGCTGGAGAAGAGATAATTGCTTCCAGGCTAATTTAGGGATTATTTAGGAATCTGTCCCACTGGTCCCAAAGCAGGCTGACTCATCTAGTTTTTTTTTTTTTTTTTCTCGTTTCAGAATCCACTAAGATACTGACTTAGTTCCATATCGTATATGCACAAACTTTACGTAAAATTGATCATTTTTTGGCTTGTCAGATGTGGGATTTTGTGGCTGAATTTGTGGCTCTACATATGGATTATGATCTGACAAGTTGGGAAAAGAGAGCACAGCTGTGTTCCTGTTTGCTGATTTAAGTCAGCTTAAATAAAGCAGTCAAATACCAACCACTAAGATCCTAATTCTGTGTCCCTGCTTTCAGCATGTTTGGCAGTGATGAGCTGACTTTTCTGCTCCTGTCACGGCAAAGGCATTTAACAGCAGCCCTTGAGGAACCATCAGGTTCAGTATTGACACTGACTATCGCTACGTATAAGGGAGGCTTCTTCTGTGTAAGAGTCACAGAAAAATTGCCATGTGTAAGCAAGAGGTCTGATATACAAACATCTCTCTGTGGTCTGGAATATGTAACTTGGAACTGTGTGGAATGGGACTGTCCATGTGAAAAATCTAAACCACAGCTTTCAGTTGATCTACAGTGCTAGAGATACTCATATTTGCAGTCTGCAGCTGACCAGAAGTCCTTCAAAGGTTCCAATAAAACACTAACAATTAGAAATTTGCCAGCAAGAACAACAACAAAAATGCCCAACCTGTTTCCTGGTAGTACAGAAAAATAAAATAGCTGATTATTTGGCAAGAATCCTATTTTTCAATTTTTCTCCCCCAAATTTAGCTTTTCAGGGCAACAGGAAAGATGTGAGTGTCCTCTGTTCTGACCCATTATTTCACCCACTCAGCAACTCAGCTGTGAAAAATTGCAGAAGACCTGTGTTAAACATTTTCTCAAATTCACAGCTATTTGAAAGGCAAAAGCATCAGTGTTGGCTGGAATTTGGAACACTCTCGGTTTGGATGTGCCTCACATACCTACACTCTAGGATGTCAAGACAGCATAAGAATCCACACACTTGTACCAGGGTAATGCAGGCGTTTTCCCAGGGAAGCCAGCTTACATAACTGTTAGATACTTAGGAACCCTTCAGAGGACTTCTTTCAATGATGATAACTAGACTAGTTGGCTATACTGAATCAGCACAGGACAGTCCATGACTTATGTGAGAACTTTAACCAGCTCTATATTGTTTTTCTTTGTTGGTGTCTTAGTGATGCTCTAAGATAATGTAAACTGAAGAATAAATGAGAAGCCTGAAAGAAGTGTCTGTGAAGTGGTTATTTCAGCCTCTGGGCAGGTGATGGTTGATCTTTTCACAGAGGAATAACAACAATGTGACGTGAAAGGAAAAGGAGTTTTGTGCTCTGTAAAATCTTGTCCTCCAGCTGGAACAGGAGGATGTGATCAACTTCCAAATCTGCCAGCAGCTGCATGTGTATCTCACTAGTTAACTCCCACAGACCTTACACATTTCTTAAAATCAGACAACTCTCATGAGATGCTTCTTCTACCCTCCTTTTTACTTTCATTCTCATCTGTCATGTTTTTTCATCATTTGTGTAGGTCATTTTGTTGATTTGATTTTTCCTTGCCTCCTAGAGTGTTCTCATTTGTTATCTCCATTTTCTGGCATTTGTGTTGGTTAAATTATATTCTATTTCTGTCATTCCAGGCTATTTGCACATAGTTGCATGATCTGGTTCATCTCTCTGCATGCTTCTGTGCCTCTTTATTCACTCTGGGTGGTCCTTAATGTTTGCAGCTCTATCAGCCACTATTTCAAATGTCAAGTTCAGTTCATGTTGCAGAGAAATTTTTCCTTCTAATATTTGCTCTACTAATTCTTGGGCACGTTTTTAGAAAAAAATAACATTTGTTCTTTTACTTTCTCATGTATCTGACTTCCTGTGGCATTGCTGATTGGTTCTGCTGCAGTACTTTCTTTGCCTTGAAAAAGCAGTAATTACTTTCTTCACATTTTAGTCCCCTAATGAACTTGAACTCATATATTTATATACTAATCCAGCTACCTAACCCATTTACTTAACTGGGGTTTTCTATGAAGCATCTTTTCTGCAGAATCAAACCCCTCAAGGCCCAGAATCAAACCCCACAAAGAAATAGAAGAGCTAACTTACTTTCTGTCTTCAGAAGTGACCTGTGTTAGGGCAGTATCTCACAAAACTATAGAATGGTTGTGCTCCTGGCATACTCTGGTTGTCAACTGCACTAATCTTGATAGTCTCAACTGTTTTGTAAAGTCTGCTGTATTTATCTATTGTCTTTTGCTCTATGCTTACATTGGTGTTGGTTTTGTCTTTCCATTGGGTGGGACATACATCGAACAGTGACCTTTAAACTCAACTGTGAGACAAATGAAATCATAAAGAAATATTTATTAAATAGTACTGTATCTCTCTAATTCTTTTATATATTTTTTATACTTTTTAGTGGATACCCTCAGTTATGCTCAGATAATGTTTTTGGTTTTGCTTGTTGCTTTAGCTGTCTAAGTAAATCTATTTCAAGTAATTTAGTAACTTGTTGCTAGTCTTCTATTGAAAAAATAATTAACTGATGGTATTGTATTTCACTCTTTCCCCTACACTCTAAACTGAAAATTTTATGGTGGACTACTGGCAGCTTCCTGCTGCTCAACCTGTAATTGCAGTTTCAATTTATTTTCCTCTCCCTATTTCTTCGTCCTGCTTTTCTCACGCATAGCTGATAATTTTGCAGTAGTTTCCTACAAGAAAAAAATGTTACTCACACTCTATCTGTTAGTACTTGGTAGTCTGCTGAGAGAGTTTTAGTGACCTTTACTTTCTTTTCTCCTCAGCAATACATGGAGAAATTGGGCTAAAGCTTTAGACATGCCAGACTGACTGATAGCTACAAATGCTCTGTGATGGGCTGAGAAGACCCTAAAGCAATAAGACATAAATATTTTACAAAAACTGGAAAAAAAATGGCTCTGTATTTTTTCTTCTCTGGACTTTTAACTCCTTATGAAAATCTTCTCTTGGTTGTTTATGCTACTTGTATTTGCATCATATATCTACCAACAGTTTTTAACAAGGTACCTCAACTTCAGTCACGCATTCAGTTTAGTTTAAACTTGCCTTACTTATATTTAAAGTGCTTGATTCTGAACCTTATGCTGGCTTTGTGTAAGTCAGGAGGATTTCCATTAAAACAAACTGACCTTTATCTTCGTAATTAACTGTGATCAGAACCAGGGTAAGGAAAAGTAAGTAAAATATTAATAGCATGAAGTGATGTAACAATAGCAATGTGAGAACCTCAATGAGCTAAAAAAAAGTAATTTTTTAACTCATTTGTGAATAAATTGCAGCCTATAATACATGCTAATAATAGTTGACATCTCCTTATAAAATTAAAATGTTACCTAGCATCAGTTGGTTTTGACATCTGTCCTGATCTCATGGGTCATCTAATATCTTGTTTTAAATTACATAGGGTAGCTCAAGTGTGTTAAAACACAAATGTAAAGACATTATGAATGGAGGGTATAGAAGCTGAGCAACACTATCACGCTATTGGCAACATAACCATTAAAAGGTCTTTAAGTAGGGCACTGTGTTGCAGCTAGCAACACCATTCATCATTCCTCATTTATTAGGGATATTATCATTTTTTGATTGCCTAGCAGCCTACTGTTCTACAAACTCTCTATTTTGGACTCAATACGTCATGGACTTAACTAGAACAACTGGACGGAGCTGTTTTTCTGCAAAACAGTTAGATATGCATATTCTGATTCATGGATGCAAAATGAAGTCATGGCAACTCTTCTGTATTTGAGTGGCCTTGATGCCATGGAAAAGCTGTGTATATTTGAAACTTAGGCCAACAGAATAAAGTGGAGATGGACCATTTAAGGGTCATGAAGGAAACTTTTTTGATAGAAGTGAGGGTGTAGCTGTTCTTGTTCTAATTGGCCTTACTCTCACTTCCCAGGAGTTGTTTGGTTTTAACAGGGAGGGAAACAGGACAAAAGCGCAGAACACCTCTTTTGCTTTCAGAGGTTCCAAGTTCCAGATTTCTGTTGGTGCTGATACTTTTTCTGTCAATTTAAGCAGAAAGGTGGTAAATGATAAGGGATAAACTTTACCTATCTATACCACTTCAGCCAAAGCATGTTTCTTGCTCCTTATTCTTTGCAATGATAAAGCATAGGTTGGGTTGTTCAGAGTAAAGGAAAAAAGAGATTTGCTAAGCAAATCATATATCTATATAGGTATTTGGCTACCAAAGCTTTGGATACAATTCCATAAATGTGACCCACAGTGTTTCAGCATCTCTCTTGGCATCTCACTACTGATATGTTCCTTGGATGTTTGTGGATTCTTGCTTTTTGCAATATCCTTAGTTTTGGGTGGTTATTATAGTGCAAATTATTATGGGGATGATTAAAAGTGAAGAAGAAATTGTGAGGGATAATTTACATGCTGGAAATTAATTTGATATTGACATTTCTATAGTTTTATATATATGAAAGGTTAATTTGTTTGTCCCTGCATCTTGAAACTGCTGCTCTTATGTTACTTGCTAACTTGAGACTGTGGTTCAGCAAACTTCGGAGTGGTGTGAATGCTTACAGGTTCTAATGATGTCTCCAGGTAGATGTCTGACTAGGGCATCAATGTTCCAGTGTTCAGCTGAAGATGTGATGAAGTTTTACTGTGAATTACATAACTATTTCTGAGGCATCCATTAATAGGAAAAAAAAAGTTTCATTATATGGTACACCAAAAGTATTTTTGAACTATGCTTCCCTTTCTCAATGAAATAGTGCTTTATTTATATATATTTTTTTGTATTGTTGCTAATTTCTTACACAAAGGTGCAAGGATACCTTGCACAAAGGTCTTTGGTGGAAAAAAAAAATCCTAACAGAGACCCATTCTATCTTCCAATGTTGCCTAGAACATAGGTGTCAAAGGAGATTTCCTAAGGCAAGTGGCAGACAAGATGAGCATAGAGCCACAGCTGTGCTGAAGCAGCTGTTCCTGTTGGCCACATGGCCACATAAACGCTCTTGTCATGTGGCTGCAACACTCAGGGAGAACAGATTCCAGTTCTTGTTCGGAATACCCCGTGTGTACTTTTCTAATAATGTGGACTAATATGTCACGACATGACTAAAAAGTGTCCTGGTGGTGGTGGAGGGGCCGGGAACCCAGGATGTCCTATTTCCCATGCTGGTGCCTCATCCACTAAATTCAAATTATGCTGCCAGGGTGATTGTCAGGTAGCAGGCACTTTTTTTTATTTTATTTTTTTTTTTTTTTTGTGTGGCTAGTTTGTGACTTTCACAGTCACTTTTTGTCCTAGGTACTTAAATTCTACAAAGTTAGGAACTACATCTTTTTGTGTTTTGTTTTGTATCTCTGGTATGCACTGAAATTTTCAAATACGACTGCATAGTGTAGATACTTAAGAACTTCTCAGAGTTAGGCTCTTGTATTATTTAAATTTGTTTGAAAAATTGCAGCTAGATCTCTGATGGTAAACAGAGAATGATAACTCCTGCAGTTTTGAGCCTGTATGTTTTACACGCTGAGCTGTATTTTCTTGGTGAGAGGGAAAGCTTTGCTGAGACCTTAGTTATGGAACAAATAGATTTCAACTCATATCTAATACATATATTATTTAAACCTTCTTTTAAATACCTTCTTAATCTTGTTCCTGTTAGTATTTGATCTTACAATCATTGGATTTGTATACAGTGGGAAATTACAACTGTTAGAATATGCTAATTAACATGATTAACTGAGCATGTAGTGCAGATAAGGACATTTGTTTGGTCTCGTGACAGCTGGTCACTGCCTACATTAAGTGTGTGTCTAGGCTGGAGATTTTGCCTCTGACTAAATCAAGTAACAGATTGCTGGTAAGCTAGATGATGAGAGAGTAAATGATTGCCAAAGGACTCCAACATTTTTTGTGCTTATATACCTCCACACTAAGTGCCTACCACTGTTTTATTCATAAGTTTTTTGAAATTTTGTGCTCAAGGACTGAAGAACCAGCATGGCTTACTGATTGTACATTAAGGTATTTGTTAACATCTTTGATCTTGTTTCATGTTTGTTTGTTTTATTTTTATTAGGAAACGGAGTTTATCCATCTTCTGGCACATCAAGCCCCAGACTGTTATGTCATACCTTTCCTTTGCAATAGGTGACTGAGAACAAAGCTTTTATTTTGCTTTTACACACTTAGAAAGAACTAGAGACCTTTATAATATTTATTTAATGACTCATGGTTTATATCTGGTCAATACTTTAATCTGCATTGTGTGAGCTTGGTTCCAAATTCCCATTAGTTCTGTGCATTTGGAATTTCAGTTCACGGGTTGTTCTACTATTACCTCATGGTTTTCACTTTCTTCTAAAAGATGCTCCTTCATATTCTTTGAAATGTCTGAGAGATAAAATGAAAAAAATGCAAACTGGAATAAATGCATACAGACCCACATGCTTCTTTTATACAGTTTAAATTAGATTGTGCTCCTAAAATGTTTTTTTTTTTTTTTTTCGATAATAAGAAAATTCTTTATGAAAGAAAATGCATAACATTTTTTTAAAAAAATAATTATTTCACCTTTAGGCATAGCTAATGTAGGATCTTTTCTGATTCCTGAATAGGAACGCTAATAATGTGAATGGACATATGTGTAAAAAATGATTATGAATGTCTGACTAAATAGCCAATGTCTGCTTCCTGTTGATTTTCACTAGGAAATAGATTTACTCAAAGTTCTAAAATAGCTTAGAAACATATTTTGTCACTTTGGTTATAAAAGACAATTACTACCTCACTCATTTGAGGCTAAAAACAACCAAAACACTCTTGCTCTTTTTTAGTAGAAACATGTAAACAAACTGGAGAATGCAAGAAAATATAAGCAAAAGTAAAGCCTTGGATATTCAGATTTATTTCTCCATCTGCATATTCAATTTATTTCTTCTAGGAAGAAAACAATATAATAACTTTATTAGTCAATCCCTTTTAAGCAGCCTTTTCTCAAGTCTTAGAATCATAGAATCACTAAGTTTTGAAATGACTTTTAAGATCTTCTGGTCCAACCACCACCCTACTACCAATATCAGCCACTAAACCATGTCCCTAAGCATCAGGTCCAACCTTTCCTTGAACACCTGCAGGGAAAGTGATGCCACCACCACTTCCATGGGCAACCTGTTCCAATGCCTGACTACTCTTTTAAAGCTTCTTCCCATTTTTGTTTCCCCAGACATTTTTTTTAGCTCCTTCTTGCTTTTTGCTATAGTTCTGTGATATATTTTGGAATAGGATGTATTGGGTTTATTTGGCAAGATTTTGGTAGCAGGAGGGCTGCATCTGAGAGCAGAGCCCAGCAGCTGCCCATGTAGATCAGAGCCAGCTCCAGCTGGCTCCAAAAGGGACCTGTAGCTGGCCAGAGCTGAGCCAGCGGGTGATGTTGGT
Source organism: Heteronetta atricapilla (assembly GCA_011075105.1). Taxonomy (NCBI): domain Eukaryota; kingdom Metazoa; phylum Chordata; class Aves; order Anseriformes; family Anatidae; genus Heteronetta; species Heteronetta atricapilla. Next base: position 61,065,527 of record CM021733.1, on the reverse strand, counting down.
TGGGCCTTTGGGAGAGCAGATTTAAAAAAAGGAAAAACAAAACAAAACAAATAACAACAACAAAAAAAACACTTGCTGTGCAACAGCAGCTGGGAGAGGTGAGTGAGAATCAGCCCTGCAGACCCCAAGGCCAGTGCAGAAGGAGGGCAGGAGGTGCTCCAGGCATGTAGCAGCAGTTCCCTGAGGCCTGTTGAGAGGCCCCTGGTGGAGCAGGCTGTCCCCCTGCAGCCCATGGGTCCCACATGGAGCAGATCTCCACGCTGCAGCCTGTGGAGGAGCCCCTGGTGGAGCAGGTGGATGTGGCCTGGAGGAGGCTGCGGCCCATGGAGAGGAGTCCACGCAGGAGCAGGGGTTTGGGGGGAGCTGCCACCCACCTGTGGGGGACTTGTGCTGGAGCAGTTTGCTCCTGTAGGATGGACTCCATGGTACAGAGGGAACAGTTCTTGAAGAGCTGCTGCCTCTGGAGCCCCGCAGGCTCAGTCTGGGAAGGACGGTATCCTGTGGGAGAGACCCTAAGTGGAGCAGGGACAGAGAGTGACCATGAAAGGGCAGTGGAGACAAAGTGTTAGGGACTGACCACAACCCCCATTCCCCCTTTCCCTTGCGCCACTAGGGGGGAGGAGGTAGAAGAAGGTGGATGAGGGGGTAAGGTGTTTTTAGCTTCTCACTGTTCTAGTCCACTACTTACAGGCAATAAATTATATTAATATCCCTATGCTGAGTTTGTTTTGCTCATGTCAATGGTTGCTGAGTGATCTCCCTGTCCTTATCTCAACCCTTGAGCCCTTTCCATTGTGTTTTCTCCCCCTTTTCTTTGAGGAGGGGAAGTGAGAGAATGGTTGTGGTTGGAGTTCAGCTGCCCAGCAGGGTAAAACCACCACACAGGACATGACATATTTGTGCATAAGAAGTGAAAAATTCTATGCTTATGTGAAGAAGTAATCAATGCACACTTCTGAAAACAAGTTACTCTTCTCAGGTTATTGATAACTAAATGTGACAGAGATTACAGTAGGCATTCCACAAACAAATACATCCAGCATCAGAGCTCCTGTGTTTCTCTAGTCAGTCACTAAGGACCTGGGCTAAGCTGGTACAACTACACAGAGCAGAACAGCTGGACATTCTGGACATCACATGTGATGATGGTCCAGGCTGATAATGCATAAGACAGGTGTTTTGTGGCCATGAGGAGAACATTTGTGGTTCAGGTACGAAGACTGAGAAGCTGTTCTAGACATAGGAGATCAGGTGCCTCATGTCATGTGTTCTCTACATTGGTAAAATTTCTGAACTTCTGAATTTCTGTAGACTCAACCTGATTTACTGCACCATATCAGTAGATTTAACTGAGGAAGGAACAAGTTTAAAAGAGTGCAACTGGGCCAGGCTTGTAGACCAAATCTAGGCCAAGTCATAAAGCAGTGTCTTGAAAGCAAAATATAGAACTCAGGTTGCTTCCTTCTCTCTTTGATGTGTGCTCTGTGCTTTTGTGAGTGGCTAACGAGCTCTGTGCAATGCTGCTGGTATTGGATGTTGCTGATTTTGCACAGAATTATAATATCTGACCTACTGAAAAGATCAGCTTGGAGAAGAAATAATAGCAAAGAAGGAAAGCAGTTTGGGCATTCATCTTTGTGCACTATTACTACCTGTTTACCGTGCTTTTTATCTTGGCATACTAGGTGAAATAATTAGTGTATATGGCATATACTGTAAGTGGTGATGCATTCCAAAGGGATTTTTGTTCTGTGTAATTAAGTGAACAAAGGTCACAGTATCCCCCAAATCTGGGCAACAGGCATTCTCACATAGCTTATGATTATGTTTATCAATACTTCTGAGTTTGTAATTTTTAGTTCAAATTACACATTTAGCTATTGGTTGACAATTTCAAGTCACGTTTAATGCCAAATAAAATCCCAGGTGATTTCAAAAAAGGAATTTCACATCAATAACAAAGACATTCACAGACTGAAGCAAGTTAATTAGGTGGGCCCACAGTTGGTCAGGGACCAAAGCTCTTGCCCTGAGAACAGACTGAGGAATCAGGGGTGGTTCAGCCCTGGAGAAGAGATGACTTTGGGAGGACCTCACAGGAGCCCTCTAGTACCTACAGGGGCATAAACAAGAAGAAAGAGCTAGGCTTTTCCACAGTGCTACATGGTGTTAGCAGATGAGACAGTAGATTTAAGTTGCATCAAGAGAAGGAGAAAGGTCCTCCCCATGGTGACATTGGGCAGTGGTGCAGGCTGCCCAGAGAGGCTGTGTTATCCCTGTGTTTGTGGCTTTCCACTCCCAAGTAGACACAGACCTAAGCAACCAGGTCTGACCATGCAGGAGGCCCTGCTGTGGGCAGGAGGTTGTATGATCTCCTGAGCTCCATTCAGACTGAATTGTCTGATCATTTTATGACACTATTGCCACACTGTATATATGAACCATGGTTCTGACCTGCTGAGTCAGATGTCTTGGGCAATTATATTCATAATGTATTGTATCTTTGTAACATTGTATACATTATATATTGTATCTTTGTAACCAAGTTCTATTCCTTGTCCTGTTGAGAGATTCACTTAACAGTAACGCAGTGTAACTTTATAATACTGGTTTCTTCTTTTCTTTTCTTTTCTTTTCTTTTCTTTTCTTTTCTTTTCTTTTCTTTTCTTTTCTTTTCTTTTCTTTTCTTTTCTTTTCTTTTCTTTTCTTTTCTTTTCTTTTCTTTTTTTCTTTTCTTTTCTTTTCTTTTCTTTTCTTTTCTTTTCTTTTCTTTTCTTTTCTTTTCTTTTCTTTTCTTTTCTTTTCTTTTCTTTTCTTTTCTTTTCCTTTCCTTTCCTTTCCTTTCCTTTCCTTTCCTTTCCTTTCC
>CM021733.1:61050105-61062561 GCA_011075105.1 Heteronetta atricapilla | reverse complement strand
TTTCCTTTCCTTTCCTTTCCTTTCTTTTTTCTTTTCTTCTTTTTTCTTTTCTTTTCTTTTCTTTTCTTTTCTTTTCTTTTCTTTTCTTTTCTTTTCTTTTCTTTTCTTTTCTTTTCTTTTCTTTTCTTTTCTTTTCTTTTCTTTTCTTCTCTTCTCTTCTCTTCTCTTCTCTTCTCTTCTCTTCTCTTCTCTTCTCTTCTCTTCTCTTCTCTTTTCTTATTTTTTGCCAAATAACAGTAAATTATTTTTTTTAATTATTATTATTTTTTATCATAGTTTTGTGAATTGGGTAATTTTATAACCTCTCCACAGAATCATTATGCAGACTGTTAGTAGGCGGGGCTACTCACAGTCATACTTGAACTTTCCCATTTGTGAGAGTCCTGCTTTAACATAAGAACAGTCATAAAAGTCATGATAGGGAATAACATGGCTCAGGCTTGCTAATGAAATAGGGCAAATGTGAGTCTAAATGGAGATATATTTATATTATTCAATGTGGATATGAGACAAATATACTGGAAATAATCCAATATAGGGCTACAAAGATGATGAAGATCTTGGAGCACCTCTCCTATGAGGAAGACTGAGAGAGCTGTGACTGTTCAACCTGGAGAAGAGGATGTTCAGGGGTATCTCAACAAAGTGTATAAATACCTGAAGGGAGGTGCGAGGAAGACAGAGCCCGGATCTTTTCAGTGGTGCCCAGTAGCAGGACAAGAGGCCATGGTCACAAACTGGAACACAGGAGTCTCAGTCTGAGCACCAGGCAGCACTTTACTGTGCGGGTAACAGAGCACTAGCACTGGTTGCCCAGAGAGGCTATGGAGTCTCCTCCTTGTAGATTTTCAAAAGCTGCCTGGACATGGTCCTGGGTGCCCTGTGCTGGTTGTCCCTTACTGAGCATGGGTTAGGACTGGATGACCTCCAGAGGTCTCCAACCTCAGCAACTCTGTGATTTTGTGTGATTCAGTGACATGGCAAATATATGCAAATAAACACATGATACTGATTTACCATATAGGCTTCTCTACTGATAGTAAAAGAAGAGAGCTTCAACAGCTACTTGCCACTTCTGAAAGCTGCATCAAAATAATTTCAAAAAAAAAAAAAAAAGGGGAACTGGCTGTTTATACAATGTTAAGATACTTCTTTGCATGGGTTCCAAAGCAGTGTGGCTATGTATAGTTATGGAAATACATATAAAATGAGATCTGTTGACTTACATAACTTTCCTAAGAGCTTGGGTTTGTTTTTTAAAAAAAATATTTTCCCCTTCTTAGCTTATGTTTCAGTATCCAACTTTTAATAGTAGAACAATTACCTGCTTTTCTTCCCAAAGTGTCCATGGTCTAGATCCACTGATGTGGATCCACCACATCTAGATCAGTGATTTTCTGTCCTTCACAATTTGTGAATGCCCCGGATTCCTTCCCTAAAGCAGTAAAAATTACAGTTTCATAAAGAAATGTGTATTAATAATGTTCACATTTGCCATTCCTACCTGTCTTTCATAGATTGTTTAGAGGTAACTGATGGAGACCTTTGGCCTTACTTGGGTTAGTACAATGTAGATTTGAAAACTGCTGGCAGATCTAGATATTTTGAATGCATGGATCACAGTCAGATCTTGAATTTCTCCACAGATTTTGATACATCCTTAATACTAAGCTTTTGTTTTCCACTTACAAGTGCAAAGATTTTACTGTTTGAAATAGTACTATTGTAAACCAAATACAGACCGTTTGATAACAGGGCTACCAATGTCCAGGAAGCCTAAGCTTTTAATCTCTACTTTTTCCTTCTTTCCCTTCCACTGCTGTGTCATAGGCAGCCTGGAGTTTTTGCATTGCCTGACCCACATGCAGCCTGCCTTTTCCTTTTTATGCTGTGAAACTGCTTGCATGATTTGGCCTGTTTCCATAATCTGACTGGCAACCAAGAGGTTAAAAGGACATGATTAGTCCCTAAGCTTATCCGTTTACAGACTAAAAGAGGCACCATTAAAGGGAATTTGAACCCAAAGAGTTTGTTTCAGCTGGAAATTTCAAAGCTTTAATGTTTTAAATAGGCATGCAATTTTCTATCCTTGGCTTTTGCTTGCATGACTTTAAAATCCCAGCTGAGGTTATGAAGATTTTTAATACCACATTTCACATGCTTTCATCTCACCTATTGTCAATTAAAGTACATTTAAAATACCCCATAATCATGAATACAAAAGATGCCTTTTGCTTGCTTGCTTTTCTTTTTTAATAAGTTTTAAGGACTGGATATTAGGAGAGAGATGCATCATAGGGTAGTCCCACTGGTGTGATATGCAGCTGGAGGGGATTGCTTTTTAAGCTACAAAATAAAAATGTAATTTTGGATGATTTTTCTGATTCTTATGGAACTACCCTTTCTTTGGCCATTTCTTTATTATCTCTACCAGAAATATTAATCCTTTTGGCCTATAACATTACTTTAACAGAACATATTATTTTTACCTTTGGAATAGAACTGATTGTATCAATTGACAACCTCTATGTGTAGATAACACATTGATATATTATACATCAGGAACAATGTTTAGATGTATTCTGTTAATTACAGCTTAATAGTGGTTTGTTTACTTAGCTGTGTTATCAGTTCTCATTACTTTATCATATGCATTCTTGATTATGAGAATTTCTGGGTAAATGTTTTCATATACCTCTTTCATTGCTAGGATTTCAGGTTTATCAAAGGTAAAGGAATCTTTTCTTGATGTTAAATTTACTCCTCTTGTTAAAATTTGAGATTGAGTCACTTAAGTGTTAATAAAGTAGTAACATGAAGTAAATTTCCTAATAAGCTGAAATAGCAAGATAGGAAATGCCACGGTAATTGAAGTGATGTTTTGTCACACTTCTCACTGTGATGAAGTTTAATTCTTTGCTGAAATACAATAGCTGATCATTTCAGAAAGTTTTATATAAACCTAAATTACAGGGAAATAGCATGTACAGTTCTGATAAATTCAAATAATTAAGTTTCAATAATCTTTCAAACAGTAAATGTTCGAGTTTTATAGTTAAAAAAATATTTGTGCAAACTACAAAGGTCATAAATACTAAGGGACACTGAAATATATCTGGAATAAAACAAATAATATGAAAGAAATATAATCCTAATATCCTTTAGTGCACTTTCTATCTTTGGTGTTGGTATACCTTTTAAATGTAAGATCTCAGCTTAATTCAAATGACTATATATTTATTCAAAAGACATGTTGTAGGTAGAATTAGTAACTTCTATTGTACCAAAATAGTTGAAAAAGTAGATAAGCCTTGAGGCACCTGAAATAGAAATACCAAGCTCCAAAGCTAACTACAGGCTGAGAATTAATATAGTTGCTGAGAGATTAACTACGTTTAATAGTTTGACCATCTCTGAAAAAAACAGTAGCAGTAATGGTGATGCTAGTCATCAGAGGGGAAAGAAGGGTATTCAGGTGATGACCTCCTAGGCTAAAGAGAGAATTATAGAGTTTATGGTTTGTGGAACCTGGAGAAGTTAGTTGAAGCCACTAGCAATAAAGTCAGTTCCTTCCTTTGAATTTTTGCTTTTCCACACACCTTTCAGGTTTTTCTAGACTGCCTAGTATCAGAGCCATTGTGTAAATAGCTAATATTGTCTCAGTTGCAATTAAAACAGAAATGTACAGTCTATAATACATTCTTGCAGTTGACATGTCTTATATCTGGAATAATCAATCACAGAGTCAACTGGGATCAGATCCCACCAAATCCTATCCCACCAATTTTGTCATTTGCTTGGCGTCCAAAGGATAACCAAGGATAACTTGTGGAGGCTGTTCCCAGCTTCAGAAGGACTCAGAGTGACCCCCTCTTATCTGTCATACCTCCCTGTGGACATGTATAGGTTGTTAAGTTTCTCTGTGCTCTGCAGTTGTCTGGAGATGCCAGCTACTGTAATGAGTCCCCAGGTCACCTGCCTCTGGCCTCCCTTCCCTTCTCCAGGCTGGCAAATTAATATATGGGTAATGCAAACAGCATAAATACACCATTTTTCTGTCTGATCATCAGTGAAATCCTGATGTATTGGCGCAAATCAGAATATAAAAGAGGGCCGCTTGTCCACCTGTGCTATAGTTTCTCCATGATAATTTATCCCTGCCTAACCTTTGTATCACAGAGTGAATCTACTGCCTCCATTTCTTTGTTGATTTGAGTTGTTTGACCTCCTGACTTGTTTAGGGGAATACTACAGTCTTTGCTCAGCAGATGCAAGTCTAGTGGTTACCTACAACTACTCTGGGAAAGCTGGTTTTACCTCTTTCATAATTTTCTTTATGACAGTGTTTCTTTGAGCATCTGAGAAACCTTTCCCCATATGGAAAGGTGATAAAGGAGAATCCCTTTCAGCCTCTCTAGGAGCCTTGATCTGGGCAGCAAGTGTAATGTAAGTAAGAAGCAGGCATCCTCCACATCTCAGACTGATGCTTCACATTTCATTACCCATCTTGTATCACGTTTGCAAACCTTAGGAGGAGCTAATTTACAGGATCTATATCAAGACAGGCTTGGGTGATCTTGGAGTGGCCGACAAGGTTGGTGCAAGGACCTCTTAGTAACAACAGCATAGTACAAAGAGATGCTAACTGTAAGGGTAAATCTGGGCCACTGTTCCTTTCAAGACTAAAATTGTAAGCTATCTAGGCCTTTGGTACTGTTGTTCCTGCTGAAGATGAAACAAACAGAGCAGCTACAAGGTTAGGATGGCAGACTCTTGAAAAAACAGTCAGTGTTTGTTCTTCAAAAGCAGCTTGATAGCTGTGGTGCTTTTTTAACAGCAAGATGGATGTGTTTATGACATGATTTACAGGCCTATCCCTTTATTTTTTTTTTCTCTGTACTCTACATCCATTTTACCATTATTTGATCCATTTTAAAGCAAGCCTGTGTCATTCCCAGTGCCACCAGAAAAATTCTGTCAAAACTTCTAACATAACCTTTCTTTACTTCTGAGTCAAAGTCTTGTAAAGTTTGCTTGTTCAGAAGTTTGAATTCAGGATTTTGAGTAAAACTAAATGTAATAATTGTACTAAGCTAAGAGAACTAACATTTGACATTGGAACTCATTGTGGCTGTTCTGTAATGAAAGTAAACAGATTTGTAAATAATTCATTGTATCTACAATAGCACTTTATTCTAAATACAATATTTAAAAAAAAAATGTTTTCCCATCTTAAAATACACTCCATTTTAATAGGCTTTTGAAAAACATTCTGTATGAAATGAAATCATCTCATACCAATGGTCTGCTAATACCAATGATTGTATTAAATGGAGAAGAGATCAAAATTCAGTTCTTAAAATTAAGTAACATATAAGCCTTACCAACACCATGGCTTATTAAAATTTATATTTATGAACCTGGTTATGATTTTATTCAATTAAATAAAGATTTAATAATATCCATGTGAACTCACAAATAGGAAAGAGACTTCTATATATAAAATGCTTTTTCATCTTGTTGCAGCCAGACTTTCTCTCTCTTATGTTCAAGTTCTAATGCAGGTAAAGTGAACAGAGGAACAAAATGTTCCCCTGTAGTACTGGGAGGAAGCCAGCCAGGTGGCTTAGGAGATCTATTTCTCCCTTTTACTATAGAAGATCTTATTTTTTCTCTGTCCTTCAGGTTACTGTAGACCAATTAATAATGAAATTGTGATGTAGTTTTCTTGCAATATTTGTAAAACTTGCAAATGAGAATTTTCAAAAGATACCTCAGGATGTTATATATATATCTATATATATATATGTAGATCTGCTTTTCAGAGTTAGAGAGGAACATTTGCTAGAGGTATGCTTAAAATATTTACCAACCAGATCTGAGCTTACTTGGTTCACCCTTTGGTGCAATCCAGGTAGCTGTGATAAGCACAGTACAGAACAAAAAATATCAAATCCAGCCAACATGCAGAGCTTGGATTTAGCATTACCCTGTGCAGTTCCTTGGCAGCCCTGATAATGAATGAGAGTGGGTTTATGTGTGCTGCAAAATGCCACATAAATATGCAAACTCCTTATCCCTGCAAAGATCTAGGATGTGGAAAAGAATAAGGGAGCAAACTAGATAATAGCTAAATGATCTATTAATTTCAGTAAAGATATGCCATAATTCTCTTAATTTATTTCTGCCTAGGGAGTCTAAATGTTTTAGAGAGTGATCTTTTGCTTTTGGCAGAAACCCTTAAATATAGAATATAGGCATATGAGATACTGTTTTTTTTTTTTTTTTCCTAATATATACTATCACCCTTGAATAACTTTCTTGGGAGGAGGGAGAGCATAGTATTAAAATTGCTACATTAAAAAAAATTTGGCTCTTCACGAAACATTCAAGAAGTTAATTGTCCTGGAACTACTGAAATTGCCCAGACAGCATAAAAATGAAAGTGAATTGCAAAGGGTGAGAATTTCCAGAGCACTGAGGAACATGAAACCTGTCACTAGAAGTGAATTTTCTGAGTTTTGTCTGTTTGTTTTTAACAATTCTATCAATTTTGCTTTCAGAAATTAAGAAAATGTTGCACCTCAGGCCTTGTTTTTTCAGGTCTTCCCTTCACAAAGAAAAGGTTTCTCACAGAAGGAGAGAAAGCACTCTCTCCATTAATAATGGTGCAGGGAAGGAATTCAGCTTGCTGTTCTTTCTGTCTGTCACCTGAATTACTACTGAACAGATAATAATGAACACTGGTACATTTTTTTATGGATTAGTACTTCCACTTGGCCATCTGTCTCAAACTTCCTATTAATTTCATAATCATGAAATAATGGTGGGTTGGAGAAAATTCTACTTGGAAATTAGCTTACTTGACACATGCTTGCACTGCTGGAAATTCATGATAGTGTTCCAGTATATGGTCATTCTCATACTACAAGAGCTCTCATCTTTTTGCATTGGTGTCACTGTTGTTTTTTTTTGAAAACAAATATTTAAAGATATCTAATGAAAGTTATTGCCTGTAAATTGAAAGCAATCACTGGTTCACTTTGCCTCTGTTTCTCTGCCTCTCTATACACACAGTCCAACTTTTGCCTTGTATGCTTGTTAAACCATCCCTTGCACTGACACAGTGCTTTTTTCTCTGCAATGGACTGTCAGCCTTTCTGTATCTTTGAACTTAGCAAGGCCATCAAAAATAACATATATATTTTTTCATACCTGGCTTTACAGTATCTTAATTCTTTGCTATAATACTTTCTAGTATTCATTCAAATATTCACTAATTAAGCTGAGAAACTATTTTTTAGTCTGGTTATAAGATGCCTTAAAAATAATATTTAATAAACCTGAACTGTGTTGTTTCATTTGTTACTTTTACTCAAAAAAAAAAAAAAAAAAAAAAAAAAGCCCTACCAAACATGAGTTTCTCTTTTTAAACCCATGCTGGTTAATGTTTCCCATGTAGTAGACAACCAGGTGTGAAAAGCCTAAAAAAAAATAATCATAAAACGATGAAGCTTTGAATTCATGAGCTTGATGTTTATGAATATTGGTTATCTGGTAAACTAAACTGAGCTATTACTTTGTAGTCAGTGAAGGACCAAAATGGGGAGAAAAAGGATATAGATATGCATAGAGAAGGATCAGCTTTATTAGGAAAGGCAAAATGATTCTGTAGTTGAGACTCAGGTGGTCTCAATAGGTTTAATAAAAGCTTCTTTAAATGATGGAATAAGTATATATTAATATATGCTGAAACCTAAAAGGCAAAATGTCTTAAAGAGGGTATGTAGAACGATCTGTATTCATATTAATTGTATGTCACAGAAGTTGTTAAAAGAGCTAGCTATAGTGGTAAAATGATCAAGAACACATACAGGGTTCTTAGTTTGTAACTTGTTACTGACTGTCCTGACATAAACCATTTATAAAGACTTTTCAGTATTCTCATCTTTAATCCTGATATGTCACCACAGAGCACTAGTTTTCTAGTCTGTATCATTGCTGAAAGACTTATTACCTATATTTACAGTGATGAAAGTCTTTTCAAAATGCTTTTTAAATGCCATTTGAGTCTTAAAACCTTTATTATGCCCTAACTGGAATAAATATAGTAGTTTTTAAAAAAAGTGATGAATATTTTAATTATCAAGAAATATATGCATATTAACAAAGCGCTATTTATATTGGCTCACACAAACTTTGCTTGCATCAATATTTCTGCTTTTTTTCCCCCACAGGACACAATATAGAACTATGATAGCAACCGGCGGAGTCATAACAGGACTGGCTGCCTTGAAAAGGCAAGACTCTGCCAGATCTCAGCAACATGTAAATCTTGCCACAGCACCAGCTTCTGAGGAGAAGAAGCCAGTTAGACGCCGGCCCAGGGCAGATGTAGTCATTGTCAGGGGCAAAATCCGTCTCTATTCTCCATCGGGATTCTTCCTTGTTTTGGGAGTGCTTATCGCATTCTTGGGAATTGCAATGGCCATCCTTGGATACTGGCCCCAAAAGGAACAGCTTTTAGGATCTGAAGATAAACTACCAGTAAATGAAACCGAGGTCCTAAGAAACCAAGGAAGCATTTTACTTCGTTTCTTTGAACAGCATATGCACTCAGATAAGATGAAAATGTTGGGCCCTTTTACTATGGGCATTGGAATTTTCATTTTTATTTGTGCAAATGCCATTCTACACGAAAACCGTGACAAAGAAACAAAAATCATACACATGAGAGACATATACTCCACGGTAATAGACATCCACACCCTGAGGATCAAGGAACAAAAGCAGCTGAGTGGTGCCTTTGCTGGCTTTTTGGGGGAAGGAGAACTTGGGCACAGTGGGAACTCATGTGCATCACGGCTGGCTGCAAATACGGTTGCACCTTTCTCTGGCTTCAAGAGTAATTTTAGAATGGATAGTTCTGCTGAAGAAGAGGAGATTCCCCTAAATGAAGATAGGACCACTGCTAGCCTCCTACCACCTCTGCTAACTGACCAATCTGGTTCAGTATTTGGACTTTACCCTCATTCCAGCAAGGCTTCAGATGACAGAAACACTAGTTCTATAAAATGTGAAACAAAGTCCATAGTATCATCTTCTATTAGTGCTTTCACATTGCCAGTAATTAAACTAAATAACTGTGTTATTGATGAGCCCAGTATAGACAACATAACCGAGGACTCAGAGGTCACAAGGAATTGGTCCAGAAATCTGTCGATGGACTCTCTGGCCATTCCATTAACTTACACCAAGGAATCCTGCAAACCAGCTGCGGCCATGCTACCACGGCATAATTCATTTGTGGACACTCCACATGATCAATTCAAATCTTCCATGACCCTCAGACCAAGCACAGGAAAGCTTTTATCCCCTGGTGCTGCCAGGAAACAGTTTGGGTCCAACACATCTTTGCATCTTCTGTCTTCACATTCAAAGTCCCTGGATTTGGACAGGGGTCCATCTACACTCACTGTCCAAGCTGAACAAAGGAAACATCCCAGCTGGCCCAGACTGGATCGGAGCAACAGTAAAGGATATATGAAGCTAGAAAACAAAGAGGACCCAATGGACAGGTTACTTGTGCCACAAGCAACAGCCAAAAAAGACTTTACTAATAAAGAAAAGCTTCTTATGATATCAAGATCTCATAATAATTTGAGTTTTGAACATGATGAGTTTTTGAGTAACAACCTAAAGCGGGGAACTTCAGAAACAAGGTTTTAATATTTAAATTGCAATTTACAATATATCATACAGTATTTTTTAAAAAATAACATTTTGACAAGTGTTTTCTTCTCAGTGAAACTAGAACAAGCCTGTTTTTATCCAGATGCTTAATAGCATATTAAAATTGGCTTGTGTAAACAGAGATCTTTGTCTTTGTAAGTCCAAGAGTTGTTTAGAGTTTTTTTTTTTTTGTCACAGTAACATACAGCTGCAATACTGTACATTATCATTGCTCAGAGAGTTTTGATATGACTTATTGCAATTTTTCCAAGTCATTGTTCCTTCTGTTCCATACAAGCATGTTACTTTCTATCAATTTGACTCCAGAAACCTGTATTAGAATTAAACGCTCAATTTACCTGTATGTTCTACTTATTTAATGACTGCTGGAGTCTAAAAATTGTGTTTGCAGTCCAGAATGGGAAGTGAGGAGAAATACATACTGGAATTGTCAAATGCAGGCCTTTATCCTTGCTGTTGTCTTTCACATATAATACATCTCAGTAACTACAATCTTGCCATTGTCATAGTGAGAATCTTGTTTACATATGGGGGTGGGTGGATAGAAAAGAGTGGGTATCAAAACATTTTTGTGAATTCATTGTAATTGGTCAAGTTGAATACCAGTGTTGTGAATTATTAACTATGCTTTGTACAATAATATTTCTACATTCATTATGACTTAATCCTAAAATTCCAGGAAAGCATATATATAAAGTAAGAAATCTGAAAATTCTTCTGGGCTTAGTTCTCTAAAGGAATTTGATTGGCAGCGGTTTTAAAATCAAAGTATACGGATTAAAATCATAGGGACATAATGAATGCTAACAGAATTTTAGAAACATGGTATATAGCAAAATGATATCGTGACATGAATCTGAAGAGAACGGAAAATGAATATATTGCCTCTCATTACAATAGCAAGAAGCTAAATAACTAGGTCTCTATGGACAAGATACTGATACAAAGCATATAATTCAATATGTATACTAACATATTACAAAAGCCCCTTGCCTAAATTTTGATTTATATATTGGGATGGTGGTTCACTGGAGGCTTAGCTGGGGTAATTTGTATTAGAAAATTTTACAAAAGGAAGTGGCATTTAAAACAATATTTTTGTCAGCAAAGTTCCTCAGTTGACAATTGTAGGCTATTGTTAAAGTGATAGAATTTGATTGTGCATACCAGAAAGTTTTCATGTATTTCATTGAGGTATTTAGGCCGTGATCCTGCCATGACAGCCATGCTAGGGAATGTCACTTCTAGTTACAAGGCTCACCTAACAGGATGTTGGTAGTATGTGGTCATTTTGGATATATTCACTTAAATACTCAGGAATTGTTTTTAATGGCTTTTCCCAAAAAGAATCAAACCTGTTAAACTGTTGTTGGACTTCAGTTGGTTATGAAAGATCAAAGATAAAATACACTCTCTCTCTCCTTTTTTATTTTTAAATATTCAGCTCCAGATTTCAACTGCTCAATGTTTATGTATCAGGAGCATTACTTGCTTGGTGAATTGAGGCATAGTGTTAGAACCTCAAGCCTATATGTTGTAACAGAGTTGGCTAAATATTTTGCTATGAAGCTTTTAATAACTTTATGGTTTGTGTTCTTAAGACATTTGCTATTTTTTGAAACAAAAATAAAATGTATCACTACATATATCTGCTGTAAGATATGTTTTTCTCTATAATCTCAAATCTTCCGTATCAAAATATAATTAAGTATCATAATATTGTACATAACATTATGCTTAATATATTAGCCTGCCACTAGATATTTGGCTATGACTAATTAATTTCAATGACATCCCTGCACATGTAAAGGCTGAATTTACTGTGTTTCTAATATTTTTTTAATGTAATGTGAAATGTATTCAAAATGCTTTTGATATAAGGAAATTTTGTATAAAAAGAACACCTTGTTCTTTTTAGTTTGATAGTAAGTATGTTTCAAAAAATGGAAACCATTACTAAAAATACGTGAATGATGTAAGCTTTTATTTCCTGAACAACTAAATTAAATCTTAGCTTAAAAGACTGGTTTTTTTTTTTTTTGTTGTTGTTGTTTTGTTTTGTTTGTTTACCATCATATGAGGGAATAGTGGTCCTTTTATAAGTATAGCAAGGCATAAGCTTCTAATTTTTAACATAGATACCTGGTACTGAAAAAATGTACTGATTTCAGAAAAATCTACCTGGTTGAGAGACCAAAGGAAAGTTACTGACTTACATTACCCTTGTTACTTATTGTTCTGACATAAACTTTTTATAAAGACTTCTCAGTATTCTCATCTTTAATCCTGATATGTCACCACAGAGCACTAGTTTTCTAGTCTGTATCATTGCTGAAAGACTTATTACCTATATTTACAGTGATGAAAGTCTTTTCAAAATGCTTTTTAAATGCCATTTGAGTCTTAAAACCTTTATTATGCCCCTAACTGGAATAAATATAGTAGTTTTTAAAAAAGTGATGAATATTTTAATTATCAAGAAATATATACATATTGTGTACCATTACCCTAAAATTGAACATTTAATTTAGATAATAGCATCTACTGTAAGTTCCACAAATAATAAGCTCATGATAACTCAAAAGTGACAGTAACCTTGTTTCCTGGAATTCTCATATCCCAAACTTTAAAGGTATGTGTCAGATGATTTATAATGCATTTTAGGGCCGGTACTTTTCAATATTTTTATAAACGATCTGGATG
>CM021733.1:61032526-61045863 GCA_011075105.1 Heteronetta atricapilla | reverse complement strand
AAAGAAAAGAAAAGAAAAGAAAAGAAAAGAAAAGAAAAGAAAAGAAATATATATATATATCCCCAGCCTTCTTGTCTGGCTGATTTCAATAACTTTCTTCTGAAATTATTAAAATTTCTTCATCTGAAATCAACACCTGACTTGAACTCCCACTGTAGTTTTTCCTTGCTGTTTAAAATTAATTGGATCAGCTCATTACTACTTCAGTTTGTAGGAGCATCTTGTCTATGGCACTCATAGTGCTTAACATAAGCTACTCAGTTTTTGCTACAATGATTGTGGTAGACATACGTTGGCTCTTCCTTCTAGGGATCTTTATACTCAGTTGTCACAGCCACCATTTGTTCAGTTTTTTCTTTCTTTCTTTCTTTCTTTCTTTCTTTCTTTCTTTCTTTCTTTCTTTCTTTCCTTTGTTCTTTTGTTCTTTCTTTCTAATGGGAAATTAAGTTTTCTGCAAAGCAAAGTTAAAACTCAAGGTAAAGACAAAGCAATAATTAATATATGTCTACTTTTTAATTCAGTCACCACAGGGAAAAAATATTCCTATGATTTCTGTCTACTTTTCTTGACTTTCTGGAGGTCTTAAATATTTCTTCATTATATTCCTGCAAACAGAAAGCTAAAACAAAGTATCCAGGATGAGAGTATAACTTTGCTACATAACAGAAAATTATATTTTCAGTATTTTTTTTCCAGTCATACTGATGAATATCATGTATTTCCATTGAGCTACCTTCACTGAGATGTGGCTTGCTTTTCTGTGTAAGTTTAGTTTGTTTTGAGATTATGACAGTACAAAAGCACTCCAGAAAACTTTCCACTGTGCATTTTTTTTGTTTTGTTTTTTAGAAATAATTTTAAATTTAGATATGTTACCCTGAAGGAATATTGCTCCAGTTTATTTTTATTACTGTCTTATTGTAGCCACCAGTTTTTCAAGGGTCTCAATGACCTCACATAAAAATGTGTGAATAGAATAATATGGGGAAGATCAGCTACTATTATACAGAGGTTATAATATAGTTAAACTCAACTTGCACTTGCAGAGAATTCATTATCGTTTTAACAGACAGGAAGCACTGATATATGATGTGAGCATATTGTATTATCTGTAGCGAACAAGTGTTCTTTATTATCTCTTTATAAGGACCAGGAAGAGCATTAGACTTATAACTAAATTAAATAACAGTATTCTTTGAATCTTTTGCAGAGGAGTTGGGTTAATACAATAGATTAAGAGGGGTTAGGAAATAATAAAGTGAACATTAGATTCTCATTAAACTACATTTTCCAAATTTATATGCCTTATAACTAGAACTGAAATGGAGAAACTCTTGCTAACTATCACAGGAGATAGTCCTGGTCATTCTTCTAAAGAATAAAGTACACGTTTCATATCCATTGACTTTTTGAATGAATAATTTTATTCCTGTTCCCTATATACTGATACCTATCTCACTGTTATCTGGACTGGCAGGTTTGCAAAGTTCTTGTGCCTTTTCTTAATACTTCATTTTACTTTGCATTTTTCTTTTGAAAGTAGAACAGGTGAGAGCATTTCTGGAAATCACTACAAACTCCCTGATGTTTATGTCCACACCTACACCCCATTACAGTGATTACAGACTCTTTGGTCTTATAATTGCTTTAAGATGATTAAACCCTGTCTGCCAACATACAGGTTAGACTCCAACCTCTTCTTTCTTTCCATGCCTTTCTACATGATCCAAGTCCTTAAACAGCTGTGTGGTCAATGACATTTTTATCTGATCTCTATTCTGTCTCTATTTACTCTTGTCAAGCATCCACTTTCTTGGTTATTATGTATGAATGAGCACAACATTTTCAGAAATTGAAATCCATTTCTGAAAATAGGAAATAATTTACTTGACACATATTATTCTTAAGTCATTTTATTCAGCTTCAGAACTGCTTCTGAAGGGAGGCATGGATGCCTCTTAATGACTGTGTCTACAATAGCCAGTTACTTTCTCCTCCAAAATCTGAAAAGCTTAATTAGTTGATGCTATAAGTATCTTTCCAAACCCAAGGCAAGTGGAAAACAAACAAACAACAAAAAAAACCACACCACCACCAACAAAAAAAACACGTTATCTGTGAGCTCTCCCATATTTCCAGAACAGATTGAAGGGATTACATTTTAATTAAATTCTTTCATTTGTATCATGTACCAGATCATATGAATTCTACACACACACACACACACCTGTTTATTTATATACATACGTAACATGTTCGATTGGATCTGGAAGCTGATGTACTTCAGAGCATTCTACTTTTAAATAAACAGCATGGTGCAAAGTGAGTGGGGAGTCAATGATGCCTGTGCCCAAAAAGCTTTTTGCCCTGCCTCAATAAAAATAATTGCAATATAAATCATCACATGGAAAGAATCAGAAATATGTGAAAATTGTTCATGAGAGTAAAGAGACATAAAAAGGAGACTAGCATCCTAGGTTAATATTCTGGAATATGCAGTCTAAAATACCACCAAATTGAGTTTTGGAGGTTTCAGTTTATCATGTTATAAAATTACTTGATTTTTGAAAAATAAGGTGATGCCTCTGATTTTATCACTGTTGAAGAATCTCAGGTAAATAATAATAATAATAATAATAAGAAGAAGTTAGTATATTGAATCAGAAAGAGATCTGTTGCTGGAAACAAACTGGGATTTTCAATTGCAAACATACTTCTGCTGTTACCACACTGCTAGCAAAAACACTTCAAAACATATTATTACGTGGCATAAACCATTAGACATTTTCCATGGGAGAAGAAATCTCTCATTTTGAACTCCTGGAACCGAAACTTGTGTGCTGAATTGAAACCAGTCAGGGTGACTGGACTCTGTGACATTTGTTTTCCACCTCTTTGAGCCAGGTTTCTGAGAAGGTCAGGGGCTGAAACTCCTTGCAGAGTTAATGCTTGTAACAAACACAGTAAATTCTGTGTGATTGCACACCTTTCGTCGTTTATTTTCCTTTCTTCCCCAACACTAGGAAAGCATACCAAGGTAAAGAAAGCCTGTGTATTATTTTCCTATATGCTGATACCAGTCTTTGTCAGCTTATTTAGTCTTTGGCAGCTTCAAAGGCACTTAAATGCACACTTACTGTGACAGAACAAAGATTTGTAGCATAAAGACTGAAATTCATGTAAGAATAACTGCTTCTGACATAGTACTTGCTTTCAAATGTGATCTGGAGTTGAATAGCATCAGGTAAGGATGATGTACGAGTTTCACTAAGAAGTCGGACGGACTTGCAGAACTCTATGACAGAAAATATAGTAGTCACTACCATGGCTAAAAACTTGATTCAGGGAAAGACAGACTGTGCTTTTCACCAAGCCAAACAATTAATTAACACATTGGCATTAACCTTTTATTCAAGGATATTGTTCATATTTGCTTTTGATAATATCAACACTTAAAATTACTTTCACCAAAGATGCCAATACATGATTATGTGTGGCACACATATATACCTTTTGGGCAGTTTAAATTTCTTCATGTTATCTATCTAAGAAAAGCTTTTGTATTCAATAAAGTACAGATTCAGCATAAGCAAGCATTTGCAATGGGAGACAAAAGGATTTGTATTATTTAAAACCTGAGCACAGGAAGATGTGAAGAGGATACTGTGTTTCTTAAAAGGTGAAATTCAGTCTGCCAATGTTGATAGATTCTGTGCAGCTATTTAAAATCATCCAAGTTGAGTGCTATGAGAAGGATAATGGATCATTTCTCAGCTTCCAGAAAGCTCAGCTCAGACATAACCCACAAAAATGTATACCTGAATGTCCTCCTAAACAGCTCAGGGCCTGCTTTAGTGAAGTGCTTCACTTTTATTGTCTATAGATTGATTTCTTCCTAAATGGGAAACAATATCTGCTAGTATCAAAATATAAGTTGTAAGTCAGTTTGAAACCATACAGACTTGGAGAACAAACATGGTAAATGTTTTCACTTTATTTCCTTGTTATGATAGTGCAGTCTTTTTTCTCATTTTCAAGGATGTAGAAGCAAATTATGTCCTATAGAAATATAAAACAAGTACATTTCAAAACCTCTATGACAAGTTTCTGTCACAGAACCTATAGAAATTGAACAAAAATGGTTTTGGAAGACTCTCACCTCTTGTCAAAACCACAGTCCTAAGTGATCTCTGAATATATTGGGTAGAGTGGAAAGTCATCAATCTCATCAGCTGATGGAATTAGATGTATGCCATTTTAGAGAGTAGATACATTATATTGACATGTTTGATTTTTCTTTTCCTATTTGTAGAACAGAAGCTGTTGAAGAAATTTGTCTTGATCACTTTCAGGGACTTTGTTGCATCAAGTGCCTGAAATATATTTGGTTTTAGATTTTTGGAGCTGGTCAGAAGAATTAGATTGGCAATATCTCTTCATAAAGGTATAGGTTGTTCAATAAGCATCTGCTCTATTTAAAAGAAAGTATACTCAGGATATAAAGGAAACTGAAGTTTTCTATTTTTTCTTTAAAGTTCTCTCATAGTGGGAGAAAAAACTTAATAACTAAAGCTAGTCATAAAGTCAGTGTGATAATAAAGGTTCTAAACTAAGACCCCTTAATTATTTCATATGTGTTCAGGAGTAATAACATTTAATTATCTTAGGAACATTGAGTACATTGGGAACTTTACCAAGATAAAATAAGTTTCTATTCAATATCAGTTTTTTTGGATAATATGTATGGGCTATGGGTCTTCATGTAGTCAGCTGTATCTCCTGTAAATCCAGGAGCAGATACTAAAAATGATTTAGCTATTTTAAAATGACAGCTGGTGTCTATTTGAATTAATCAAAATGCTGGTTTCTTGACTTCTATCTAATAACTTGGGAAAGCTGGACAGTATCAGAAAGGCAATCCACAAGACTTGCAGGATTCAGAATTTGAAACTATCATTGAGTTTCTACTTAAGCTTTTCTCCCTCATTCAATCAGCATAGTTAAATTTACCATAATTTCCTTTAAGTTTTTTTTTTAGTTTTTTTTTTTTTTTTAGTTTTTTTTTTTTTGTTACTCAAGCCTGTGGTTATCATCCTGAAGCTCAAAATGTAGTATTTGCCTTTTTCAGTATGAAGGAACCATCTGTTTTTCTCCTACACAAGTAATACTGACAAAGGACATATATAACTCCTGTAACATTATCTAAAAGGAAAACAACATTTGCTTTCTCCAAGGAATATAAATAACATATTGAAAAGTATATGAACATCCACAGCATATATATGGTTGGATATAGCAGAAATTTATCTGGTTATAGTAAGAAAAAATCAATTTTCTGTTAGTAGGAATTGAGATTTATATTCCCATTTCTCTTAGCCCTGTCACCGCTCTTTGTTTCCTGTCACAATGAATGGTGGTTTTAACAGATAAGAGAATGAGAGGAATTATTTTGCCCAACAGATTCTCTAAATCCTTCCTATTTCAGCCACTCACCATTCCAATTTCTACCCTTAAATTAACTGACTTTTTCTCCTGTCTGTCCATCCTTTTCAAACTGTGACTGTTTTCAATAGGAACAACAGCATACTTCATTGCTCATGGGGAGAACAGATTTACTGAGTAGTTGAGAGAGTGCAGCAAAATCGGGGTCACAGCACAAAACTCACTCAGTGTGGTGTGCCTGATTGTGTTTTCTCAATGGTCCTTTATGCAGTGAAGAGTGTATGCCCACTTCACTCTGTTTTCTCCATTAGTCCATCTTCCAAATAAAGATTTCCTCATTTGACCCATGTACAAGCTCAAAACAAGGGGAGGAAAAGGAAGATTTGGTGTCTCTTAGCTAGCATTACTTCCTATTTTACAGTGAACTTGACTTTCCAACATTGTTATGCATTTAGTGGGGTTTCCATTCTACCGTCTTCTCCACATCACTACTGATGATTGTTCCCTGCAGCTTTTCAGTTACAATGAATGGCTAATTTATTTTTTCTTTATGTCATTCTACCTCTTCTGCTGGGATCTCTGAGTATCTTCCATATCTTCTATGCCCTTCACCTTACAACAGTGAGATCACAAGCTTCAGGCTATGGATTTCCTTGGCTGAACGTTACCACCAAATACACTGCATGCTGGGAAATGAAATAGTCCCTTTACAGGAGGGGAGTTTGTGGTGGTTTGACCGTATTAGGCAACTGAACACCACAACCGCTCTCTCACTCCCCCTCCTCAGATGAGGAGGGGAAGAAGTAAAGGGAAAAAAACAACTCATGGGTTGAGATAAGGATAATTTTAATAAAGAGAGAAATATATTATCAAGGAAATATTATATTAATTAAACAATTATTAACAATATTATTATTATTAACAATATTATTATTAATTAAACAATTCAACTAAAGGGAGGAAAGGGAAAAGGGGAAGAGGAAGGGGGAAAGGGAATAACAAAACAAGTAAAGGCTATGTGGAAATGCAGAGGGGAAAAAAAAAAATTACTCTCTACTTCCCACAAATAAGCGATGCTTGACCACGTCCTTGAAGCAGGGCCTCAATGCACGTAGCCGGTGTTCGGAGAGGAGGACAGACGTTTTCGCAACGAGAGCCCACCCCACCCCTCTTAATCCTTTTCCCACCTTTTATTGCTGAGTGTGACATCATATGGTATGGAATATCCCTTTGGTTGGTTTGGGTCAGCTGCCCTGGTGATGTTTCTCACTTTTTTCCCACCCCCTAGGAGGGCTAGAGAAAGTCCTGATGCTGTGCCAGCACTGCTCAGCAGCAGACACAACACCAGTGTGATACCACTGCTGTTTTAGCTACAAGTGCAGAGCATAGCACTGTATGGGCTGCTGCAGGGAAAGTTACCATCCCAGCTAGACCCAGTACAGAGTTACAGATCTCCTTGTAGAATCCCAAAGGTAAGTTTATTTTGCTCTTAGAAGAATGAACAATGAAAGAAATGTGGCTTCTCATAGAAATGAGGCACCTGTATAAAGTTAAACCCAACAGTTTCTGTTGGGTTTTCACAGAACTGTATTGCTATGAACACTTGCAAAACCAAGAACAGATGTTACTGGGAATATTTCTGAATCAGTCACAAAAAAAAAAAAAAAAAAAAAAAAAAAAAGCCTTCTTATGTGCTCACAACAGGGCATTGCTCACATTTGAGCTTGCAGTTACCTACCTGGCACTGACTGATTTCCTGAAAAAACAAAACAAAACAAACAAACAAACAAACAAAAACCACAAGGAAGAGAGCCAACTAGGTATATATTTGCAAATAATCAGGGTTTGGTTTGCCTCTTATATCAAATTCTTGCATACAGGAAATTACTCACCATTCAGTTTGTCCCCTTTTTCCTGAACATATGAGGGCTTAAACTCTGAGTGCCATTTCTCCATTCCTGGATCTTGAACTCAAGTTGCTGTGCTACCCTTACCCAGCTGAGGTAGCAAGTCTGGGGAATCAGCAAAGCTACAGCTGATTACTGCAAAAACTTAAGCTGAAAAAAAATGAGTGTCAGCAGACAATTTCAAGCCCCGTGATAGCAGCAGTACCTGAGGTCTCTGCTGCCCCAGATTATGAACTGGGTAGGAGTCTGGTGACAACAAACTGGGCAGATTGCTGAGCAAGCAAGAAAGCTGTCAGAGGAGTGACTTTCCAAAGAAGCACAAGCTGGCCCAGAACAGAGCTCTTACACATTTGGGGAAGAGAGGGCTTGAGGGCTCATGGAAAGAGTCCTGTAAAGTAGGAGAAGCTGTACCTGCTCTTACCACTTTGCCATGGATTGATTGTAAATCTTTCACTATTTGCAGACTGATTTTCTTTCTATTTGTGGGAACCTATGTTCTTTATGGAGGGGAAAACAAACCTTAGACCACCCCTTCACTCTTCATCCTCCATCCTGCAAAAACTCTGGAAGTGTGGCTTGAGTATACTCTGCATGTGCAGAAGTGAGATAATGATGGAGAAAGATTAAGTTTGTAAATTTAATATATGATCTGTAAAATAGACCAATATATATATATATTTAAGTTAGACTTGATTTTTTTAATCTTTAAACCAGTTTTGAAGACCTTGGACAGGAAAGAATTGGGGCCAGCTGCAAGACTTCTGCTTTGAGGGGTTAGCTCCTTGTGTAAACACAGAACTAACTCCTTGTAGAACTGTGTACACTTGCAATAAAAATACATGTATATCTACTGTGCAAAAAGTTATGGGTGTCTAAGCAGCAAGTCTGAACATCTGTCTTGTGGTTGCACAGGAAGCTGACAATGAGATTCATAATGTTTAATTGAGTGGAGGACCTGGGTTTACATGCGCTGAATTAACCACATTACTGTAAGTGCCTGTGGAGAGATTACTACTATATTACTATTTTCCTAAGTTTTTGCTTTTTTTTTTTTTTTTTTTTTTTTTTTTCCTCAGTGCGCTTTCAAGAGAACATGGAAGAGAGAACAGAAGAGAAGAGAAAGCTTATTTCAATGTGTAGCTTCTGTGCTTTTGTGGAGCAAAAGCCAAAAAAAAAAAAAAAATGATGCTTCTCACTGCACTATATTTATTTCAGGGTTGAATTTCAGAATTATCTGGTTCTTTACTCTGACATGATAGATGACAGGATTTGGCAGGAAAGGAGACCTGTACTAGGAAGCAGTTAATTCAGTGAGTGCCAGATTGAAACACACAGCTGATGAACAGAAGGTGAAATATGATGATTTCTTACTTGTGTAAGATTTGTTCATTCTCTTTCTTTGACTTCTTGATCCTTTATTTATCAAACTTCTTTTTTTTTTTTTAAAAAAAAAAAAAAAAAAGCTACATTGTTTTGAATTGACACATGAGCTAGGAAAAGGGAAGAGCATTTGCCTCGTAGGAGCAGGTATGTCTGATGACTCCAAAGATCAGCAGAAACATTTAAATACCTACATAACCTTGGCTCACCAGATTTTCATATGAGGTGCCTCAGTATTTGGATGAACTCTTGGTGTGAAAGAACCCTCAAGAACTCTATGGACTCATTATGCCTATAGTATTTTGTGGGGTAAATTCTGAGTGGGGCCAGGTATGGCGCCCTTAGAGGCTGTCATAATGTTGCTACTTGCATTCTTGATGCATAAACTAGATTTCCATAGGCATGCCAGCCTGCAAAGGGGCCTCATCCTGACAAAACAATGGGCTCTGTTCTGCCTCTGTCCCAGCTGACAAGTCAAAGTTCTGCTTTAGCTGGTGCTGGTGGATGGAGGCAGATTCAAGAGGAGTAAGCATCCTCAAATAGATGCATTTGCTGCCATTTCTGTGTACACTGCTCTAAAACCTGGCCCTTGTTTACACTTGACAGACAGAGTGGCTGCTCAACAACTGCTACTTGAGGGCTAAATATACATTCTTACCCACACAGAGTGCCATCCTGCCTTGCAGGCTGCAGCACAGCCTTCAACTCCCCGTGGAAAGGAGAAACAACACCACACAGAGACATTCTGTAGGCAGTAAAAACACTTGAGAGACCCTGGGGCAGAGAGGATTACGCATGTGATGTCTCTTGTGGCAGAAAACATGAGAAAGGATGGTTCTTATGTAAGAAGCATAACTTACAGGATAAGTGAATTTGTATTTTGATTTTCTCTGCAAATGCTGAATGCAAGAAAGCACCATTTACAGAGGGAGGATACTGTCATTGTTTGGGGGGTATAACAGCAAATGCATCCCAAAGAGAGCCACAGCTTTCCTGCCTGGCAGAGCCCTGACTCACACTGGTTCAGGGCCCAGTGGCAAATTGCTCAGGTGGTGATCTCTGCAACCAGTCACTTAACTGGGGCTGATTCTCCAGCGGGCTGGAGAAGCAAAAATCATTCATTGTGGGCATTTTTTTTTTTTTCATAAATGGAAGATTTATGGGTGATGAGGAAGGATGTTATAACCAAATAAAACTGGCAGTTGCTCTGTGTTAAGCAGATGCATGCCCTTGATATCTTCTTCTCATGAGTAAGAGAGTTCAGGTGTTAGATCAATAGGAAGGAGGTTAGAGAGAGGGGAATTAAATCAATGGTTTAATGGTCTGCTTAATAGTAGTAGAATTTCTCTTCCAAATGTATCAGTTCTCCCCCCTTTTTTTAGGCAAGTGAGAAATTCTAGTGAGATCCTAAAAGCTTCAAGAGAGAAAACAGCTTCAGCCTGTCAGTAAAGGCAGGAGTTTATTCTAAAGGTCATGTTTGAGATCTGGGTAAGGAACAATACAATTAGCTGACTGATAGCTTATTGATCAGCAATTCCTGTGATGAAATGCCTTTCTGTCTTTTGGGAGTGAAAAGGTTGCTATCTTGAAAGCTCCCTCTCACTCCTGTTCTTCAGGGTTTCTGTGTGCTTCCCCATCAATGACCTTATAACTTATCTGGATGCATGTGCTAATCTGCTATCTAATTGCTAACTCTACTTGCTAATTTTGTTAACTATGATGAGGCAGCAAAACAATAAAATAAGCAAACAAAAAAACAAAAACAGAGAAACCTCTGTCTACATTTTTTCAAACTTTTTTACCACTTGTACAACCTCTCTGAACATGAGAATTTTAGAGGCTTGGACACAAAAAAAAATAATGCTGGAAGGACAAAGACTAGAGGAAATACTTTTTTTTAGTCCCAACAGAAGTCAAAGATCTATTCATAGCCCTTGGAATGATGTTTGATGTGGAAGTGCTACAGCATGATTGCAAAGACGTCTTTTCCATTTTATCAGCATTTTTTATCAGAAACTTTCTACATTATTGAGCCTCTGGGAACACAGCTGGAAATTACAGACATACCACCAGAAATGTGCCCAAAAATCTGATGTTATATAAGCACAGGAATCAAAATTGCTTGTATATGGGTGAAGGCAAATTTGCACTGTTCAACGCTGCGTTTTAAAGGCAGCAGTGGAATACAGGCACCTAAATACCTTAAATAAATCTGCTTTTGGTCAAATTTCACTCTTTAAATTGTGCTCCAGGTTATGAACATAACAGGTGGGCACATCTCCTCTGACTCTAGCCAGGATGCCTGTGCATAGTAAAGATGGTGCTAACAATTCTTCTGCAGCTTTGAAGGACGTTTTTTGGTCTAGGCAAGATGATGGTCTTACCTTTTTGTGCTCGCCTCAGAGGTAATGCAAGCTTCATGCAGTTCACATGCATCCAGATATTGTGCATGAAGAGCATTAAAATCATCCCCCACCGTTGCTAGATGCAACAAAGCCTACTGTGCTGGAAAGAAATATTTCTTTCCTGTCCAGCTGCTTGGCATTTCCCAAAGGCAGAAAGCTATTTTTGCTGGGAAAGGTTTGTCTTCTGTTTTTGTCTTCCACTGATATGAATTCACAGATTCCTTTACATCTAATTATGAAATAAGAAACTGCAGGAGACCCTGGTTATGATGGTGTTTCCAATGTCTTACTGTCCTGTAGGGCTACATATTTCTTCCAGTGATTAGAGGAGACAAAATTCAACATGGCAAAGAGTGCATCATGAGAAACACCACCCTCCTCTTGCCTACACAGAATAAGCTATTCCCTCTTAGGGCACCCTAGGAGCTCCTTTGTGTCTGGAGTATTGGTTTTGCTTTGTTCCACTCCTCTCCCTTTCTTCTGTGTGAAAGATTTGGTGTTGGTGAGTAACACTACGTAGTGTTGAGCTGCAAGCAGTATGCACTGTCAGTGGCCTCTCAGGCTATGAGATGCAGAAATCGTAATAAAGTGATATAGAAGTGAGAGAGTTGCATTGGTGACTAATATAATGAACACTGGAACTTGATAGCTGGCCAGCAGCGATTCCCTATTGCTTCTGATATTAGTTTATTGTTGGTAACATACTTATTAAAAAAAAGGAAAGCACCACGCTGAGGCAGAATTTTAAAGAAAGCTAGAATGATCATACGCTGCTAGGTGGATTTTGCCACTCTAGCTACATGCGGGTAACAGTTGGCAGTGGGTAGCATGCAGCAATTGACTTTTAAATAAATGAATACTATACTAGAATGGTGATTGGTAAGAGCTTAACTTCCATTAAGCAGTAGGAGCCGTTTCTTGCTGTTTTGGGCAAAAAGGTTTTATATAATTAGAGTTGTAATTAG
This sequence comes from Heteronetta atricapilla, assembly GCA_011075105.1. Taxonomy (NCBI): domain Eukaryota; kingdom Metazoa; phylum Chordata; class Aves; order Anseriformes; family Anatidae; genus Heteronetta; species Heteronetta atricapilla. The sequence goes on along the minus strand of CM021733.1, from coordinate 61,033,764 downwards.
AAATGCCAGACCTAATGTTCTGTTGCCTTCTTTGGTTTGAGGACTATGGAAAAATATTCACATCTGACAGAAGTTTGCACCCACTAATTACTTGTGAAAAGATTTGGATGGAAAACAGAGCTTCAATCTTCCAGTAAAAGGAAAAGCAATTAAAAGAGAAAGTGAGCCATTACGTTATTCATGATTCTGGATGATCTGTGCCATTACTGCACTGTTATCACTCAGACAGCATTCCCTTATTAGTAGCATTCATCCTGACGAATTTATTCTAATGTCCCTGAACATAGCTCTGTCATAAGAGTGCTGAAATGTGGGAATAAATAATTTTTAATGAAAATAAGACTTGGATCCCAACTGACAAATAATTCCATTCATCTTTTCAAAATGATCTGTAGAAGTTAGGAAAGACAGATTTGAGGGTTACTTTCATTGAAAAGCCTTCACAAGTTTGTCATTTCCTCCTGAGTCAATAGCTCTTGCTGTCAACTACAGAAGTTAGTTAACTTATGCTGTCATACAAACGATTGTAATTTATCAGTTATGCAAAGTAGTTTTAAAACTTTTCCCTTTTCATGAAAACCTATACACACACTTGAACTGAACTTGTAAGTGAGCATATGTTGCCCAATACCTTTGTTACATTTAATACAGTACAGCATATCTAAAAAGTTAATAACATTCTGGAGTAGCCTATTTCTCTCAGTTGGTGGGGAAGGAAACTGTGGGGAATTACTCTCCCTAATTAGGCAGTGCAGGAATTTAAAACTCATTGGAAGTCAGAGGATATATAATAGTATTAACTGCTGAGGATTGCATGGGGGTTATCCATCTGTCCATCTAGCAGTAGAATCATAGAATCACTAGGTTGGAGAAGACTTTCAAGATCATCAAGTCCAACCATCAGCCTGACCTATTGAGTCCCATCACTAAACCATGTTCCTTAGTGACAAGTTCATGTCCCTTAAATGCATCAAGGAATGGGGATTTCATCACTTTATTTAAGATAGCTATATATGATTGATAACTAGGGTACAACCTTAAGCTATAAGCTAATATATTGCCAATACTGGCCTTAAAACAATATACTAAATTCAAGAATAAAATGAATGGTGACTATTTTCATTTCTTTTACCAATTCTTTGAGTTCTTTCCTCAAACAGTAGCATACTGTCTTTGTTGTTGTTGTTTGTTTGTTTGTTTAATCCTGGAAGGTAAGTCGTGTCCCCTTCCCCCCCCCC
>CM021733.1:60978248-61032426 GCA_011075105.1 Heteronetta atricapilla | reverse complement strand
AATCCTGGGGGGGTTGTGACGCGCCCCTACCCCCCCCCCCCCCCCCCCAGCTCTTTTATGTTAAAAGATGATCTGTTCACCTAAATAAATAATTCACATGTTGAAAACTTCTGCAGCTTCATATCGTTACACTGAGCACTGGCACTGCTTTTGGGGAAGCTGCTGGGGCCCTGTTTTGCAAGTCATAGGGTGAGCACCTCATGATAACTGAAGCAGATGTTTGAAATCATCAGGCTATGATTAGTTAAATTTTCTGCCTCATCAAAATGACACACATTGCAGTGCCATATTGGTCTTTGCTGAGAACAATGAATGATGCATTTCTGTGGAGGAAAGAAGTCAGAATGAAATTCTCATATAGAAGCTGCCTTACTGTATGTGCAGAGCATTTAAATGTTTCTGTTTTTCTTCCTCGCATGGTTGCTTATGTGTGGTTAATTTTCTACTTGTTACTATTTCAGCACAGTTCCACCTATGGAGCTGAAATGACATAACCATTTATCTTTTAGGTCTTGGATGATAAAAATACAAGAAGAAAAGCAAATCTCATGTTAATTTTCTATCACGAACAGCTATGCCAAAGCTTAACCCCAAGCTCTGTACACATACAAACTCTTACTATGGCATTCCTGATATGATTTAAATAATAGTCCCCTTTCTTTTCCCAAGTTTTCAAATCTCATCTTTAAAATCTTTAAAACAAGTGTAGCTGTTTAATAAAATATGATTTTATTGTGAAATACTGATTGTGAAAAAAAAAATACTCAAAACTGCAGATGTTAGATATTACCTGAGTAGCCATTCCTAATCCAATAGCAGCCTAGACTGAAATCAATTCTGTTTATACCTTTCTGGTTAGATGAAAAAGAGGTTTGGAAACCTGATCTTTCTTAAATTCGGTGGTTACTTGAGATATTTGGTTGCTCATCCAAACTGGTTTCCTTAATAAAGTTCATAAGTTTGTGGAATCCAGTGTCAGTTGAACAGTTACCTTCTGAGATGCCTTTGGAATCTGCAGTCCTACATGTCATAATACTTCCTTTGTCATCTTATTAGTTGACAGAAACTTTTTAAAAGAAGAACCGTGAAAAGCAAATACTGAATAATATTTATTTCTACACATGTTTTCTGTATGTGGAAATACTGTCATTTTATGAAGAACAATAACTCCCAAACACTTGTGTACTTATGCAACAAAAATTAGTTTTTAAAACTATTTGCTTGATATCAGTGTGGCAGCCAGCAGAACAGATCTATACTAAATTTTATCATTATCACTCAGTTTTGATTTTGCTATTCAGAAGCTACTGTAAGCTACAGTGTCCCCTACAAGAACAAGTTGACTACCTCTGTAGACAGAAGAGGAAAGAAATTGTGGCTGGATGAAAAGGCTGAACTGTTCTGTTATCTCTGAAGATGCTTTTTCCAAGAAGCAGGACACACTGCCAGATCCCTGTGGGCAAGTTTGACCATACCTATAATCTGTGTGGACAATACTGAAGACCTTTTCATCTGATATATTTTACAAGTAGTGAGTTCATTATGAAAGGATTAAGGAGTTTAGCCATCATCCCCTTCACAGAAGCTTCTTCTTTCACTGCAGAAATCCCAGCAAAAGGGTGCCTTACATGAATGATACACAGTGGTTATGCCCTGTGGACAACAACAATTTAAAGAACACAGTCGTGACACCAGGGCTGCCTTTCTTCTATAAGTACCTCTAAACTAGACAGAGACAGTGCTTTTATAAGGGACAAGAGATAATTTCAGTCTCATCATTATTCATGTAATGTGCTCTTTCATTTTTGATGAGGAAGGATATCCTCTTAAATGAGTTTTGAATCTCTGTGAGTATTTTACTGAACACATGCATAAAATACGGTAGAGAATAACCCAATTTCTAATTCTTATTGTGTGGCACCCTCTTACAGCAACTTAAAAATGAGTTTGTTTTTCTTTTAAGTTTTGCTTTGATTTATGGCATGCTCAGTATGACTAAGGATCTTAATTAATTCTGGCTTGATCGTATCTACATGTCTGATACATACTGTATCTAAATTTAAAGAAGCTATAACTGGGCTGAAGTACTGATGTTGAGAATATATTGATCTAAACCTTTGGCACTTCTTTGATACATACAATTAAGCACAAACCTGTTGGTCATGCAAAATTCAGGCAATTTGGCTGTGAGGTTGCCTTGTCTTTCCAAACAAAGAATGTCAGAAGTTTTAATTTATTGTACCTAAAGTGAGGTGTAGCATGCCAGTACATTAGATTAATTATTGGAAATAGGTAGGAAGCTTGGAATACATGCCTGCCTGTGTGGCTCTTGCTTTTTTCATCTTTGGAAAGCTTCTTCTCCTAGGACTAAGGCAAATTAAATCAAAAATGTTGTGATAAAAGTTTATTTTCATGGAAAGAAAAAAAGAAAAAAAAAGAAAATAAAAGAAAAAAAAAATGAAAAAAACAAGATTATAGTTGTGAGTGTTTAACAATATAAAGTAATCTTCCTGATGAATATTTCATAGGAGTAAACAACCACCTCCATATTATGTTACAGAGATAATTGGAGTTGTGTAAATTATCTGCTCCGGGTAGCAGAGATGCGGTTTTGATAATTCATTTAAATTGTGATATGCAAAGAAACAATAATTTCAGAGCTCTGATAGTATTTATTGGCTTTTCAAGTCATGTAAAGATTTCAGTGGTGAACATTTGAGTCAGTTGATTCACCAGCTCTTTTCAATGTGTCTCCAAAATCGTAAATGACTTCTTTTCTGTGATGCCACAAAGCGAACATAAATATTTTCAGTGATGATTAATGAATGTTATTTCACATATTTTAACACTTAACTACTCAGAAAGGCATGGCAGAATGGAAATAATTTTTGTGCTAAATGTTCTATATTTGGTGCTTTGACTAATTTATCCTTGTTAATAATGTGAAAAGTTTATTCTGGATGAACATTTCTAATTTTTAGATTGTTTGATCATTTCTGCAGAATAATGATAAAAGTATTCTCAAGTTTTCTCAAGAATATTTTTATGGATTCATTCTTGTGTCTTGTTTTTGAATGAAATTCTGTCTTAACTCTTTCTGAGTATATCCCTTTTTACTATGTTCGATTAAGACAAGGTTTCCACATTGTTGCATTTAAAGTGTATAGTGAAAGACAGTTATAATTTGAAGAGTTTCTTGCACCATATAAATCACCCACACTTTCCAGCGTCATATTTCTGGTATTCCTGCAAGTGTTTTTATTTCAGGTTAATAGAGGTTGTTTAGGTTAATTAACCATTTTTATAGGTATTCAAGCTTTCAAACTAAAATTTTCTTTCAATTGGCTCTAGACACTTGACTAAACCTTCCATAGCATTTTCATATCTTGTGTTCAGACAACATTTTGGAAGGCAGTGCTGTTTAAAATGGAGACACAAACTCCTCAGCACAAATTAATGCTGATGAGGAACACGTTTGGCTAAAATAAACCATCAACAACAGAGTTCAGATGAAAATTTCCACTTTGCTTAGAAGTGCTCTCCTCAAGAGCAGTCTCCCTTGTCTTCCTCAACTCCTGTGTGTTTTTCTCTTCTTTCAACATCCTATTAGAGGTCTGGACTGCTCTTTAGTATTACCAATCACTAAGGCCCCATTCCTGCAAAAAAAAATCTTCATAGTGAGCCCCTGTTCTTGACTTGGATTATATAAAAGACTGGAGTAAGGCTGAATGCTGAAAAAGATGCTTTAAAGTTTATACATATATATGTATATATATATATATATATATAATATAAAATGAAGGCACAGCGTGGTTGTAACTCCTCTTCAGGATAAGTATATCTTTGTAAAAAAAAATAAAATAAAAAAAAATGAGCATGAGGTACTGTGATACACACATAACTTGACATTACAACAAAGGTGTCTCAGAGAGTTTATATTACTTCATAGTGAAGTAAGATCAGATTTTCTGCATGACTCAAGTGCAGCTGACTTTCTAAGGGTTGTCTGCTTCTCTCCTGAAAAATAAAAGGGGAAGCAAAGCATGGCATCTACACAGAGGAAAGATAGCCACTGAAGCAGGAAAATGAAGTTCTCTCTAGCTACCTCTGCTTTTCCTTCCCCTCCTCCAATTACATTTCCAATAATACATCCAGTTTTTTGTGTGACGTTTCTTTAGCACTGAGTCAAGGATAACAAGACTTTTTCCATGATGATAAGTTAATTCTGCAAATTTCTGGAAATTTAAGAATGTTTCCCCACTCTTTCTCTTTTGATCCCTGCTCCTGGAGCAAGTCTTTTGCTATTCTGCAACAGTTTAAATGGGATCCAATGACTCTCAGGCATTTTCTCCATGGATGAAGCATGAAGTCAGCAGGAGCATCCAGAAAGCCGCATCCAGAAAGGGATCAGTTCTCATGGGGCACCCAGAGTGGTGGGGTTGTGTGAGGTGCAGGACAGCCATGCTGTCACCCACCCATCCACAGGAACAAAGGAGGGCACAGCCAGGTCTCACCCCAGCTCTGGGAGAGAACAAAGGTGCTAGAGCTGGTCCAGGAGCTCACTTACATCTTCAGACATTCTTTTGTTAACCAGAGAAATTCTCTGGAGTAGCTGAAGAGCAGAAATTAATTTAAAAAGAGGGAGTGATACATCTGAGTCAAGCCTCTTCAGAGCGATTCATCTTTTTTTCGATAAATATCTCTAAAAGTCACAGGGAAAAAGGAATGGCAAGGAGTTTTCATATTTTCAAAAGAGCTTAGCAAGAAAAAAAAAAAGGGTGCTTTCTTTGCTTGACAAAATCCAAAAGGGTTTAAACAGCTTGGTTACAAAAGGGCAGGTTTAGCATAGGCAACCTTTCCCATCTGAACATAGAGTAGGATTTATTAATTAGTAATTATTTTGGTAAAGGACAGATTCATACTGACAGCAGTAATGAAAAATTCATGACAGAGACTTAACATTTCTAATCTGCTGGATTACTGTAAAGAGGCTGCCAAACTTCGGCCACCAGCCAGTGCTAAGAACACAAACAAATATCATAGTTCCCATAGTAACTGGGATCACCTTGGAGATGATTAATACCAGTCTGACATACAACGGGTGTTCCAGAGATATCACTCTCTGCTGATTTAATTATGACCCACTGTAATGTAGCAGAGCATCTCCTAAGAAAAATAACTCCATATTTCTCAAGTTCTTCCTCCTACCCCTTGATGGTGGTCCAAAAAGGATATTCTTTTATTTTGGTTTTGCCATTAAGAGAAAATAGAAAAGCATATAGCACAAATCCCAGAACTATGCATGCCACTCAGGAACGTAAATAGATATACTGCAGACTATTTAGAAATACTTAGGAAATTCTTCCTTTCATTTTCATATTTTTTAAAATCTTGCAAAAGCATATATTTCACATATTCCATGGTACTCTGAGCAGTACTAACAGTCAACAGTTTTCATGCTTAATCCAAGTATATCAGTTAGTGTTAGGAGTTTTACAATCCACTATAAAAATAGAGTATTATGAATGGAATCTTATTCTAAGGTTTTACAGGTTTATGTAACTTAAAATGTTGTTAATTTCACAAGAGTCTGAGTTTGTGGAAAAAAAAAAAAAAATGTCAAAAATTACAAAACATTTTAGGTCTTGTTAATGCTACCATCAGAGAACTTAGGTATTCTATGAAAAAACACCTGTAGGCTCATTTAGTACTTCATTTACACCATGAATAAAAAGTAAGTGTCAAATCTTGTACATTGACATGTGGATTTTTACAACACACAAACTGCCTGAAAGTAACAGAGCTGTAAGAACTTCCATTATTATCATTGGACTAGCATAAAATTAAGTTTTCCTTCAATTTGTTCTTGAAAATCATTTTTTCATGCACTTTCCAGATATTTGAGAAGTTTTAAATTTAGCAGTGACTTTTAAGAGATATATGTTTACCAAAAGGAATTCTTATGTCATATTTACATAAAGAATTGTTTTTGACACCAGTAGTCATTTGTTTGAGATACCGTCATTTTTTCTTCAGTGCTGAAAAAAGAAAAAAGCTTTCACTGTTTTTAGATAAATATTCCTAATGTACTTTATTCTTTTTTAAAATGAAAATATTTCACTACTCACCTGCTTTTAGAAAACTGAAGTGAATGAAATTATTTCTCCCCATTTATGACTACAATTAGAGGACATTTCTCCATTCAGAACTGAAAGCATATGTATGTATGTGCTTTGATTTTCCTCCTTGAAGGATGTATTTAAAAGTTAAGTACCTGTAATACAGAAAATGTATGAAAGGATATAAAAATAAAACCTAAAAATAAATAATTTTAAAAATTATTAACAAAGAAAGGAAAGAAGTTTGAAGTAGCCTTCTTGAAAAGTCTTTCTGAAAGACTAACCATAAGCAGCCAAATAATATAAATAAAAAAGAGTAAAAAGAGTACAAATTCAGGCTAGATTTGGGTGAACATTTTTGAAAGTGCTTGGGTTAGTTTCTTTAAGATATTTTCAAATTGATTAGCAATTCTCAGATGAATTACCTTAGCCTGAGAATGGAGCAAGTCTATTTAGAACAGAAAGTGGTGATCTGAAAAAACAGATGATGGTTAAGCTTCTGAAATGTGGAGCTATGTTTAAGTGAGAAGGGGCATGATTTAATTATAATGAGCAACTCAGGCTTTGAAGGACCATGAAGATAATGTAGGCCCAGGGCTGATAACCTTGAGTGATGTTACAACTAAAATATGTGGAACTGTGTTCAGGAGAGACGACACCGTTGTACCAATTATACTAGTGCTAGAGACGCGTGCATAGGAAAGCTAGACCAATCATAAGTTGTTGTCGGCGCGTGCTGTAGGGAGTAGCATATATATACCTTGTTAGAACATTCAATAAGGGAGAGCGATTATACTCGCATCGAGGTTGCATCGTTACTCCGGGTCACTCCCATTCCGACAGTGAAAGGATGGAGAAGACTAGATATAGCCATCTTTAAAAGTGAGGGAAAAGTAGAGCCAGAGTTTTGACTCCAGCCAATTAAGCTTCTATCTCTTAAAATAAATAAGCAATGAGGATTTTTAAAATTTTTCTTTATTTTTTATTTTTATTTTTTCAGGAACAAATCAAGTCAGACTATTCTAACCTCCTTCTAGGACAAGATGATATGTTTTGTGAGTGGGAGAAAAGTAGTAGATGTCTTCTATGTTTAAACATTGTTTCATTACACACACATACAACCCACCTAACAAAATTTATTCTCACTGAGACTAATAGAAAGCTACATGAAAAACTGGCTGCAAGGCCATAGTGAGTATAAATTATTCAAGAGACATGAAAACTAATTAAAATGAATCCAGCAGTGAGAATGATCATCAGGAAAGACTGGAGGTATGGATGGAATAAAATGCAATAGCTTTAAACTGGGGCAAGTAAGATTTGTATTAGAATTAAGAGAAGATAAAAATATCCAAAAGCAGTTTTTCTCCAACTTTTAGGAAATGAGAATTCATTCTGGATCATTTTCTCCATGCTGTCTTGCATTGAAAATGTTCATTCCTCCTCAGGAATGTCTCTATGTCAGTGTTTAATGGTAGTTATCAGATCTCTGCTTCTCATGAAGGGTCACAACCAGTCATCAAAAAACATTATCATTTCTAGGTGAAAAAGAGCTTCTGCTCACTGCTTTGTGGTCTTCTTGATAACTTTTCATGAATCTCCCAATTTCCTTTCCTCGCTGTCTCTGCATCCCAGGGACATTGCCCGGAGATTTTTAACAGAGGTTTTCAGCAGATGGCAATTTTAAGGATATTCATGTTTTCATTATGCATGATGTTGATCTGTTTGTACTATTACAGAATGCCACTGTCTCTGAAGGTCCCTTGCAATTCTATTTTTCTGAAGTTCGATGTGAACAAGATGAACTTGAGGATATCATTCTTCATTAAATTGGAAAGCTCACCAATGAATAAGTAAACACTTATCTCAGTAAAGGCTATAGGTCCCAGATTTGTATCTTTCTTCTACCTATCATTTTTAAAATTTAATTCTATCCTAAATACTGGATTCTCAGGGGAAAAGGAATATGGGCTTAATCCCATACTAAGAATCTTGTAGATTCTTAAATTCAGTTTTTATCATTATTACCCCTGCTTCCACCAAGATTTCCAACTAATCAATTATTTTAAATAAAAGAATATCTATCCCAACTATTTTGGAGAATGTCTACATGTTGTTATGAATTACACTAGATTGCTTCTACATAAATGTTTTTTTTACCAGCACAGCCATTGATCTACTTTTGCTGACGGTCATGGAGATGGGGTTGACAGATAACTTTTGATTGTCTCCTCATGTTCATTGGTCTTACCTCATTTATTTTGGGAGTTTCTCATATGTAAGATAAAATGATGAGTCAGCTGTGTGCTCCATATTTGAAGCTATATTTAAACTTGGTTTTGCTAAATTAAGCACGCCTTGGGCTTAACATTTATTCTTCAAGTGCCTCACATTTTTCCTATCTACGTAATAAATGGATTGGATTTCAAACCAAGACATGAATCCACTGCAGTTTTTTGTTTTCAGAGGACAAGAAATTTTGCACAAGAGTCTACTTTTCTTCTTTCAACTTCCATTTAGATAAGTCACATATACTCTAGCTTTATGAAGAGCTGAGCATCTTTTCCTTCATCTGTAATCAAGAGAAGTGTATCTGCTTGCAAAATCATGGCTTTACCATCATTCAGCATAGAGAATACTTTTGAAATTCTCTTTCCCCACTGTTTGACGGAAAAAGCACTCCTTTCTATTTTCCCTCCATGTTTTTGAAAATCATGACGTGTATCTTCATAACAATCTTGCTAAATGTTTTCCTTGAGAAGACACAGAGAACTCAAAGGCAGTATTCAATGTTGTTGTAAATACTTGTTTGAGCTGAAGTCAGAAAAGTAGCTCAAAACCTCTTCTGACTAGAAATCATGGTAGTCTTGACAACTGAGTCCTAAACTCATCCCAAATTCAGTCCTTTCCTGAATCTAACTACAGGCTGGATCCCAGTTATCACTTATTATGTGTGCTTGTTTAATTTTGGTGATGAGAATAGCTTTAATACCTTTAGCTGGCAGAAAATTAAGCAAGTGCATAAACTTGCTTATGGTTGCTTATAAACTAAGCTTGCCACAAGTTATGCTCTTCTAAATAGCGGCTGAACAGCAAAAATTTGCTTGGTTAAGAAATTAATGGTAATGTGAAACACTTATATAAGTAATAAGTAGTGAAATTTTGGTTGTATTTAGTATGGGAAGAGTTGAAAATGTGTATTTTAATCATCAGAGAATAAACCAAATCTAAACTATAGCTCTCCAAACCCAATATCTACAAAAATTCCTATTATGACCTCATGCCATTGATCTCATGTGGAGATCCATTTTTGGAAAGTCACTGTATAAACACAGTGTCAATTCTTACAAAGCTTGTGTTAATATATGTGTACTTTAATGTATTAGGAGAGAAACATTTTCTCTAGTTTCTTCTTGCCCTGACTGACATAAATCTATTTGCTTGTCTTCTGTAGCAAGTACTTTTCTGAATAAGTATGCTTATTATATGTGAATAAGAAATGCCATTAAAAATTCAGTAATGTTCATAGGTTCCTGACAGCTCCCTTGCTGAGTAACAGTATGATTCTACATTGATAGTAATTCAAACTGTGTAACAAATGGATGCACAGATAAATCAAGGTCTTTGATGTGCAATGTTCTGTGTTTCCTAATGCCATCCAAGAACTCATGTCAGTGACATGTCAATGAAATATTATAGGAAGAAATTGTTTAGATTCTATGCATTATTTAGGGAAACTACTAAAACAAATACAACCATATGAAAATGTATACTAAAAGCTGATATTTTTTCCATGTAAGTATAATTTATGAGCTAAAGGTTGAATGATTCTCTGTTCCAATACCATCAACTGATGCTCTGACTGCTCCAAAGAGCAGTCCCCAGCTACTTTCAAGGAGGTTTAAATAGATGCCATGGTGTACTCATGAGAAGCTTCACTGACTTTAATGAAGATAAGCTGTACTGAGGCAGATTCCAGTGCTCAGTGTAGCTTCTACAGGATGACCTTTTATTGACAGATCACTTGGAGGCAGAAAGATTTTGTTCACATTTTCTTTTCTTGATGAAAATCATTTCTTCACAGTATTTTCCATTATTTTGTATCCTGATACTGCCTACAACAAAGACTGTTTATTCACCAATAAAGCTGATAATGACTAGAGATAATTAGTTGAACATTTCTAAAAGTGTGGATTCTACCAGCTGAAATTTAAATAATACTTTATTTTCATGGAATATCTTTTTTGGATAGATTGTAAGCACTGAACTCAAAATGTTTTTTTTTTTTTTTTTTTTTTTTTTAAAAAAAAAAAAAAAAGTTTAACTAATCTTCATGAAAAAAGCCTACCCTGATGCAGAATAATACTGGTATATATTGGGGAGGTTAAAAACCTATTTTGCACATGTAATGGCTGCACCTGGCTCCAGGTATACCTGGTGGGATTCACTGTGAATCAATGCCACAAAACAAAGAAGAACCCAGTACACCCCTCTCCAGCTTCCTCATTTGTCAACATTTAACTGTCACTCTAGGACAGTAAATAACAATAGGCTAGGTATCTTAATGACAGATTTCTAAGTAAATACATTCTAGTTTCAGGCCAGAATTATGACCATGCATTCCTTCTTGAGACAAGCAGTGATAACCAGCTTTTGGCTTTGCTTCTTAAATATCTGGTAACTGGCAACACATACTGGCAGCACTAGATATGCAATCATCATTGTATGAACTGACAAATAAATGCACCAGTGTAAACCTGTTTAGAAGGGAGAAGATGAAGGATGATGGTCATTTTTTCCAATTACAGAGCTGTTAAGATAGGTATTCTCTTAAGCTAGGAGAGAAATTCTTTTCTCTCTATATTTACAGAGTTTACCTGCATAAATTCGAGTGATTATTGATTTTAGCAGGGAGTTCTGGGTTTCACTCTGCATTGTTGCATTTATCACTCATGAAACCTCACAGAAACTTTGGTGCTGATAATAAGAAGACCCATTACATGAGGGTAATAAGTTTTCTGAGATGTTAAAGCTGTATGTATTATTCATACAGCACAAATGGAAGCACTGAAGTGCTCAGCTCAGTGTGGAAGCTTGGGAGGTTCCAACAGATAGTGTGGTTACATTTTTTGCGCAGCAGCTGCAGGGTTACATGTGTCAAATGAAATCAGCGTATTTGCACAAAACTGTGACGTTGACAGTATAAGAAAGGAGTACTATAGGAGGTTTCTCAGCAAATACTGCTTTAGTACTTACATTCGTATTTCCTGTACCTGGTTACTCAGATCAGCAGTGGCAGTTCTGCATGCATTTGTCTCTCTCTTCACCCATCTCTTGCTCCTCATTGACCTTAATGGTCCTTAGAGAGAAAAATGTTCTGAAATTCTGTGCTAGAAGAAATGATTGATGACCATGAAAACTGACAGTGCTCAGTAGTTCACAGGAAGTGCCTAGAAACTTTAAAAATTGGATAATTTAAAAACTGTACAAGAACAATACCTGGTGAGAATCAAGATGGGTTTGTATTTAAAACTTTTTCATGACAAAAGTTACTGGAATACCTTTACTTCAAGGATTATCAATAGTTTAATCTACTTTGGTAATCTTGGGCCTGGTTCATACTCTTCATATACTCCCAATGTGGAATTGCAATTACATCACAATTCACCTCTTTGTAACTTGAAGTGCTTTGACTAATGAGTGATTACACAAACAGTAATGGTAAATTCTACAGAAAAGTTGCCAGAATTTGTCCCACTATTTCCTGGAAGAAGTAAGGCATATCCTATGACAAATGTGCTGTTCACTATGATAATGATCCTGGGAGTAACAAGATAATATACTACCCCATAAGTTAGTTGCTTGTGCTCCCAAAGCATGCAACAATTCCAGAATACAGTTTATTATTCTTTTCCTACTCTTTTAAATCAACATATACTCTGATCCTGATTTTTGATACAAAGACACATTTTAAAGTTCTAAATATTGCTTTGAATTTTGATTTAAACTATTTAAACTATTTGATAACGATCAATCAGTTGCATTTTTCATAACTAGTGGCATAAGTTTTTGGCTGATGACTAAGATACAATCTCTCCAGGGAGTGGGATATTATTTGCTGTACTTGGACTAATTTAGGCTACTGTTTCAGGCCTTAAGCAGACCTCTATATTAAAGGACCTAGACCACTAAATCCAGAAGCTGATGGAAACAAGACATCCAACTCCAAATTATCAAGCTGACAATTCCTTCCTTGTTTGAACAAAATGTTATCTGGCCTTGCAAGCATCAGAAGCATCACTGAGGTGAACCTGCTATGTAAGGCATCAGGAGAGAGAGTCAGGGTCAATGCTTTTCTCACTGGAGAGAATACAAAATTCAGAGAAGGTGTAGGGAGAAAAAAAATTAGGAAGTCACTAAGTCCTTATCATGTCTTGCCAGAGTGTCAAAACTGAGGGTTCTTAGTGATCAGATCAAGTGGGATGGTGGGATGGGCCTACCCTGCCCAGCCACCCCCAGCTGGGAAGCAGGGCAGGCCAGGGCCAGCCAGCAACAGCCCCATACCTGGGCATTTTTTTCTCTGGTAGTAGTTTGCTCTTTTACTATGATCTTTGCACTACCTCTTTTTTATCCTCTTCTTCTGCCTTCATTTCTCTTAATACATGGGATCCTGTGGATTTCCTCAAAGAGAAAGTTGACAGAGTAGTCATCCTTCCCTTTGTCTAATCCTCTTGTTGACTTCTCCTCCTACAGTTCTCTTCTCTCACTTTCTTGGCTGTTTTTCTTTGCTTGGCTCTTCTTCATTTGCACAATTAATTTTCAGCTCTTCTTTACTACTTATGGTTATTTCTCTTGATACTTCTTGCTCACAAGTCAAACCCACTTAGAAAGCACTAATGAGTGTGTTTCCCCCTCCAGATCCTTCTACTCTTTTCCCATCCATATATCAGATCCTTCTTTGGCTGCCCTGTGCACTGCTATGCTGGTCATCGCACTTCTCCATTTGGTTTCTGTGTCTTATAGAAGTTTCTCTCAGCAAAGATTATAATAATCTTCCTGAACAGAGCTAGCCACCACAATTCTTGGCTGGTACTGTGATGAGCACCTGCACATTGCCACCATAACCTCCATGTTTCAATTCATCTGCAATACAATTTTCCCATAGCATGTTCTTTTATCACAGTTGGCCCACCATCCTGAGAAGATCCATAGAATCACCATGAAACCCCCCCTAAGGTCTATTCTGTCATGATGCTTCCAAAGTAGTCTTGACCCTAGTTAGATTGTTGTAGTACTGAACTCACAATTTTCCATTGCAAATAATATTTTCTTATATGTTCCCTATACTCCCCCATACTTGAAAACTGTGGTCTTGCTTCTTGTGGGGCAAGCATAGTCATTTTTTATGCATTTCTAAAACATATAACACAACAAGACCATCTCTAGTCCTTCACAAGGGATTCTGAGTACTACAGAAACAGTGTGCAATTAGAATAACAGGAGTAGTAATTTGTGTTAGATCTTTGTTTAGTTCTCTGTGTTAGCTCCATGTTTAATATGGTCCGAGAAAGCAGATTCTGTCCTATAGATTTTGTACAAAGGTTGTGGAGAGTCAGTGCTGAGATGTTTCCCCAAATCTGGATTTAAGTGTAAGCAGCCATTTTTATTATTGTAATTTTTTGACTGTCATTAACGATACTGCAGTCTCAGTAGTCATAGCTGCTTTCTTTGAACTTGTTCAGATTAAACCAAACCTAGTTTACAAACAAGAACCCTTTCGGGTTGCTTGCTTGTTAGTGCAGAATTAGTTCCTTTTGAAATCTTGACTATGTGAATTAGAAATAACTAAATGCTCTCCAAAAAGGTCCACTGTGATTTCTGAAACACATGTATTGATTATAGAATAGAACAAAGAGAGCCTAAACCCTTAGTTCATTATAAAAATCTATGAAACTGTGAAATACATTGCTCCCATGTTGACTCATTAGTTTGTATGTCAAATAGCTTTCATTTCTGTGTTCTTAGACACCAGTTTGCCTTACCACAACTACCATTCTAAGCGGATTTTGTAATGCTTGGCTAAAACCAGAGAATTTCCTTATTTATGCCTCTCTCCTAAAACACGTGCCCAGCACTAATCGGCATAGTATGAATTTACCATTATTTTTTTCTAGAGCTTTATCCAAGTCAAGGCATTATTTGAAGCCATTTACTTCTTCAGCTGAATTTAGTGAAAATACACAGATGGAGGAGAAGCAGGGATCCAGTGAGAATGGTTTCTAAAAGATTTAGGAGGCTTTGAAGGCAGCTGCTTCCTTTGGAAGGGGTTCTAAAAGAGTGACAGATATATACAGCCTTCCTGTATAATTTTTAGCTCAACCTCTTGTCTAGGTTCTTCTTGTTTACTTACCTGAGTGGTCCCAGGAACGTCAGATGACTGTTCTGGCCAGACTGAGTGCCTTCAGCCTCTTCCCAGCCATATCCTTCATCAAAACAGGCACATGAAAAAAAAAAAAAAAAAAAAAAAAAAAAAAAATCAGCTGCCTGCAGGAAACTTGGTGTAGCATTTGCATTTTCAACACACTATGCTTGATTTCTCCCATTTTGTAATTAATAAGGTTTGGTACTGCAGACCTTTCATTTTAGAAGTGAAAAGTTTTAATACGAGCTTTGTAATTGCACTGACAGTTAGTCAGAAGTGTCTCAGGATCAAATCTGTTCCTTCATCTCATGGCTAACCGGGAAAAAAATATTTTCTTTGAGATCAATGCCTTCAAGCACACAGGCATTCCAGCTGAAAGCAACAGCATCTGCATTCTTGCACTTACTACTGTGTGTGATTGTGAATATTAATGTTTGCTAAAAAGATAAAAAGTAATATAAGTAATATAAAGGAATACAATTTTTCTTTCTTTTCTTTCTTTTTCTTCTTTCCTTTTCTCTTTCTTTCTTTCTTTCTTTCTTTCTTTCTTTCTTTCTTTCTTTCTTTCTTTCTTTTTTCTTTTTTCTTTTTTCTTTTTTCTTCCTTGTTCCTTCCTTCCTTCCTTCCATTTTCAAATTATTTTTATTTCAATTTATTTATTTATTTTTGGTCAAAGAAACATAAAAATTTTCTGTGCCATGTTCCTGCTTGTTCTGGGAATAAGGTTCAAAATCTGTTTTTCCAGTGACCATTACACTTTGGTTTCACTTTTAAACAAAATAACCAACGAAAATTGAAATAGCAGTATTGTTCTAACATGCAAGAGGCCTGTTCCTGTAGGCAGAGTAAAATCAAGGAAAGAATGATGAAAACTAATGATGGAGTTCTGTTAGCACATCTTCTACTGAAACAATTAAGAAATATAGTTAGTAAAACTGTTAAGTATAAATCAGCATTAAGTAATTTCTGCCATCAACCCAGTCTGAAGTAAAGACTGTCGTTAATGAGTGATGTGGCATGGTATATCTGGTCTTTATTTAGGTATTTATTAGCATTTAGATATTTATTAGCATTCATGTGAGGAAGACTGCTACTGATACATCTCCCAGATGTATCTTCCTGATCTAGAAGCATGGTGACTCACAAGAAAAAATAATGTAACTCTGAATAAATGGTTGAAGAATTTTTGTTTAGAAGCTCTCTCAGTGAGGGATCACCATTGTTACATGCATGTTTGCAACACCTGACATAAATAAGTCCTAGTGGGAAATTGCCAATTCTACTGTAATATTAAAAATATTAATAATAAAAAGAACAATACCAACATATTTGGAAAGAAGATGTAGTCCTTTCACTATTTGCAGGCACGCAATTTAGACATTAAAAAGTGAATTTGTTGCAATCCAAATGATCTGCTGCATTACATGTGTCTGACCATGTCCTGTTTCTCATGGGATAATATGGCTGTAATGAGTTCTTCCATTTCCTGCCTGTTGAAAAGCTATACTTCGCTGAATGCAGTCTTGTAATGTAATAATGTCCTATTTTGCATACTTATACATATATATTTTATTTTAATCAGGTGAAACCTTTCAGAGTTTGTGTCACGTTCAGGGAAGAAACTATGGAATTCTTGGTTATTTATGTCCCTCATGTAATTAATTTAAGAATCCAAGACTTCATAAGCTTTCAGACATAATCAGAATCACACTTAAAACAATATCTGATCAGAATTTTGCAAAATTTTGACCAGAATATTTTTTTCTGCCAGGTGATATGTGTACTTTGTATTTACATTAATTATTATTAGAAAGTGCTATTTTTCCTTACTTATAGAAATGTATCAAAAACACCAAGCTGGGATGGCTGCAGGCTGTGTTATGCCATCTACTAAATAAACTGTCTCCTTAATTTACACTGGGTTGTCCAATCTGTTTTGTCCACAGTTTTTTCTTTTCTGAAAATGCCCATATAAATTCTCACTGCATTTTTTTTTGTTAAAATAATTTGACCACACATGCATAGCTATCATGTCAGCACAATGCCTCTCCAAGGTAGCAAAGTGATGTGAAACATTTATTTTTCACTTTCACAGACAACAGATACAATGCATTTAAAATTTAAAAGGTGTATGTACAGTTGCCTAGCAAAACCTTAAATCTTATGGAGCAAGGCGGAGATATAAGTTGCTTGCTGCAAGTGCAGCTGTTTCATTTCAGGCCCAACTTATTCTGAGTTAATATTTAATTTTCTATTTTAGGAACTTTTATCATAAGCAGTTACTGCTTTGTGTTTTCAGGGTGAAGATGGATGCAAGAGACTTACGATTTTATTTTATTTTTTGATGTTCCTAAATAACAGTGTCAAGATTTGCTTAAAACATATTCTTGTTTCAAAAGGCTATTTTCTTTGGCATCAAGAAAAGTATGGTTTTAGCAAGTGCTAGAAACTGTCATTCTGTCCCACTCAGGCAATGATTTGACACAGGCAAAACATAAATGTGAACTCAAATTTTTTGTTGTTTTTATTTCCATTTGATGCAGCATAATATGTATAGTTGACTTTTCTATAAATGTGTCTTGCTGTGGGATATACTTTCTCACATGTGGGTGTTCATCTGTGTCAAAATGGAGAAAAAATATATTTGAATTCGGTCTGTAAATTCTTTAAAATTAGATAACCTAAAATTTTATCTTTGTACAATTGCAGTGGAAGAGTACCATCTTTCCTTGAACTTAGCATATGGCAGGGCTAAGAAAGCAAAATGAAATTAATCACAGTAAAATATATTTCTATTTCCTTGATTTAATGTGGTTACCTGACTTCCTTATAAAGCTTACTTTGATAATCTCCAGAGAAATAACTGTACATGGAGGAAATAGAAAGTTACATAAACCTGGCATGAAATTTTTGGTGTGGGAAGAATTTTTTCAGATGTTGTGACATAATTAGCCATTGCAGCTGAAGGTAAAATGTTTATGAGGTGTTGCCTTAGAACTTTACTGAACATTATTTCTTTGCAGACATAAAGTATCTTGATAAAAATACAGACAGATAAATACAGATAAAGATATAAAGATTTGTTCAATGGCTTTTTCCCTCAAAAATTTCAGTAATAGTAAAGGCAGAAGTTTTTAATTATGCATTTCCAATTCCTCCTCGCTTGGTGGAGAAGTCAAGGTAGGTCAAGATGTGAAAATGAAACATATAGCTTTGATTTAAGAAGGAATATTGCAACTGTGTCCATTTACTCTACGCATCAACACACCTCAAGTCTTAGGTGCACTGCAGAGTTCTTTATAACTTTTTTGGCATCTCAGCAGCAACTGATTTATAACAAAGTTTTAAAGCCATTACAGACTCTGAAAGTGTCATTTACGTTATATAGTAGATTGTCTTGTTTTAGAAAAGGGGCAAATTAATTTTCAGGATGCTTCCAATAACTTTATTATACCTAAAAAACTCTTAAAACAAAGGCTGTCCTTGGCAGATTTCACAGCAAAACCAACATGAGCTTTTTTTGATGTTTGCTGCCCTGTAACAGTGTGACCCAAAGCCCTCCAACATTCTTGATCAGGTTTCTTTATCTTCAGTACAATCTGACTGATATTCTGAGTAGAAAGTAACTACAACAAAATTATATAGTAGAAAGTAACTACAACCTTAAAATATATTGTAACTTGAGTATTAAATCTATGAAACACATATGCTTAGCACATCCTGTGTCCTAAAAATAACAGCATGCAATATATCCTTGTTTGCTCCAAAATGTTACTGTTTTCACTTTTGGAGCTATGGTCTTTTCTCTTGCAGGCTGCTTATTGAATACTTTATTGGGCAAGGTACCTACAACCTAGATTTTGGGGCTATTAGCCTTTCTGAGATGAAGAAAAAGGTATCTTTAGTCCTAAGGCTGACAACACTAAAGTACATAAAGATATACACAGTGGAGTTCGTAGCCATAAGTTCAGTGGTCAGAATGTTCAACTGTTAGGAAGAGGTACCTGTGAGCCTTATCTTCAAAAACTCTACAGACAAGGTTTAGCATTATTGTATCAATTTCTGGCGTGTTGGAAGAACAGACATGCAGCGTATCATGTCCCTCCTTAAGCAAGAGAAGATTTCCACCTTCTCTGGGTTCAGCGCATAGATACAAGCACCTGCTACCTGCTCATAAAATTATTATACTGGGGCAGCTCAGTGTCCTGATGAACAGAACCAACAGATAATGCCTTAGAAAGAGTACCAAAATAGAGCAAACACATAATATTACTTTCCCAGGACTCTCACCTAACCTCCAATATTTTGCAGCTGAGTCAGAGATGGTGTCTTTGTGTCTAGTAGGTGTTAATGGATTTCCTTCCTGAGCACTTGTTCAGCCAGTTGCTAAACCCAGTTTAGTTCACTATGGACACAGATATGTTAAGTAAAAAGAGGAGTCTACAAAAGACTCCTTATATGTTTACCAATTAATAGAGGGATACTAGGCTTAATCATAGCGTAAATATCAGCTCCCATCTTTTTCCAGACATCTTGCCCTTGACTCTGTTCCACCAAAATCCACAGCAGAAGACAAATGCCAGCTCTGGCTGCTCATGCTTATCTGAAGACAGAAGGCCTGAAGATCAATGAAGTGATCCAGTGGGGACAAGAGCATTAACAACCAGATCGGGTCACTGTGATATAGGATGGGAAGAAATCTATTCTTGGTAAGAATTAATAGCTGGTCTTTCTCACTTTGCGAACATACAGTGTAAGCAGAAGTGCAGAAGTCCTGCTGTGTGACAGATTTTTTCCACTGTACTGTAGAGCAGAAGTTTTATGCAATAGTTTTTAGACACTAGTTGCAATCTCTATGCTAATAGTGCACAAATCCAATTATTTAAACAGTCCATCTAACATGGAAATGTCAGTAATGTCAGTTTTATTTTTCTCTGGCAAATTTCAGATTTTCAATAGCAAAGCCAAACAAATAACATTTTTTTTTTTTTTTTTCAGAACAGTCTGTCAGGGAAAACAAAAGAGAAAACAAAACAAAACAAAACAAAAGGTCAAAACATTAAAACAACAAATGCAGAATTAGAATGTTTCTAAACCTGAAAGTATCTGGTATCTCAGAGGAATCCCAGAGGTATCAGAGAGGAACCTCTCAAATTCAACAAAGAAAACAGCAGGGTCCTGCACATGGGGAGGAATAACCCCATGCACCAGTACAGACTGGGAGCCGTCCTGCTAGAAATTTGCTCTGTGGAGAAGGACCTGGGGTTCCTGGTGTACAACAAGTTGACCATGAGCCAATAATGTCCCCCTTGTGGTCAAGATGGCCAATAGGCCATTCTCTGTCAAGAGGATGGGGCCAGACTCTTTTCAGTGGTGCCTGGTGATTGGATGAGAGGCAATGGGCACAAACTGAAACACAAAACACAGCAAGTTCCATATGGACATGAGGAGAAACTTCTTTACTGTGAGGGTGACTGAGCACTGGGATAGGTTGCCCAGAGATGTTGTGGAGTCTCCTTCTCTGGATAGGCTCAAAAGCCGTCCAGACACAGTCCTAGATAATGTGCTCTAGGGGACCCTGCTTGAAAAGGGATGGACCAGATGATCTCCAGAGGTCCCTTCCAACCTCAACCATTGACCATTGTCATTCTGTGATTCGGTGATCCCTCAATACTAAAATAAATAAATAAATAAATTACAATGGTCTTTGAATCAGCCTTCCACAGTATGACTATTCCAGAAGTAATATCTACTCATCTTTCTCTTTCAGCTGTTGCTGTTTTGACTAGTTTTATGGACAATCTGAATGATCACCTGAGCCAAATGTACAATGTGCATGAAGTGTTCAAATATATAACAATTATGAACATGATTCTGTGAACATGATAAGACATCATTTTATTAAACTATCCCTTTTCCTGTGCAGTTTCTGTTACAAGAAGTTAACATGAGGACAAATATGTTTAGTGTTTCTCCCTGTGTGGTGACATAGCCCCCATTTTCTGCAGCTGATGTTCCAACTGGTTCAACAAACCAGTTCTGATTCTGTTTTGAAGAAACAAGCTAAAACAGGTAAGAGGGAAGACTTTTGCCTAAACATCAGGGTGACTACTCATCAAGATAATTCCAACTTGCAGATCACTGTGGTGGATGACATTTGTATTTTACAAGAATAATTTTGGAATGAAGCTTCTGGATTAAGAGGGAAGAAGCAGGAAGAAATATGTGGAGAGATACATAAATTTGTTTTGAGAAAAGTTATTTAAGAAATGCTACCTCTTGTACTTGTGTTGCTGAGCCTGCCTGTTGCCTTTCTCAGAGCCTCTGGCCATGTGCTTTTTAATAATGTGCTACTGATGATTTCGTCCTAAAAAATGAAAAGCCCTCCTGGTCTGCCACCTCTCAGACTATGCTTGTAGGTCTGAAAGCTCAGAGAAACATTAAAGCTGATGAAATTGAATATCAGCAGTAATCTTACTTCTGTGTGCTCTGATATGATCTCTCTTACATATTGGGGAATGTTTACAAGTCATCCAGACTTTATTTTAGCTGTGTGTCCATTGCTGTCACTTCTGATTTCTTCATGCTCATGTGGATGAGAATGCATGTATGCAGGAGTTTTCTTTCTTTCTGTTTCTCTGTTTTTCTTCTATTGAATTTGCATGAGTAAGAATTTGCTAATGATGCTAAGCCAAAATCTTCTGAACCTTTATACATCCTCTGAAGAATCCTAGTCCCTTTTCATTGTTACATTTTCCAACATGTATAATGACTTTTGATGGAAACAAAATTGCATTGACCTCAAGTCATTCTTTCTCTATAGAAATTCTCATCACTTACATGCCTTAATTTCAGAAGTAACCCAAGTAATACTGCTCAAAGCCTCTTTGAAATGCAAAATGTTCTTTCAATAGTATCTTTGGAGAATTGATTTATTTTCATAATAACAGATACTGATATGCACTAAGAATCAGGCATGACTGCTACAAATAATTTTCAGAACACAGACAAATAATTTAAGTAATACCTTGTGATATTAACAGTTTTGTGTAAAAATATCTCATATTTGCAGCTTGTCACTAATATTAACTGCTCCCTATCACTGCTCTCCTCTGCTTTCTGCAAGGTAATTGCTCCTGCTATCTTAAAGTACAGAATATATTATAGTATTCCTATTTATCATTGTTTTCTTCAGAATGCACTTTTTATAAGCCTGATATCTGAAGCATTTTAATACAATGCAAATATTTCATTTAAACCACATTCAGAGATGCTGCTCTTGGAATTCTTAGATTTTTTTTCCTACTGAGGAATCTTTGTTTCAGAGCTGCAGTGGGAACTTCTACCATCTCTGGAGGAAAAGCATCCACATGTTCAAAGCCACCATCACAATTGGCACTAATTGGGAGCCTTTGTGAAAGTCTAAGCAGAGATCAAGATTTTAATAAGTAAGGAGTATGAAACACCCACTCAACACCTTTGCTGGGCTTCTCCATGGCAGTGTGAGGCACATTGTCATGGCAATTGGGAAAGTTTGCACTGCAGTGCTTTTGATAATTAGAAGACTTGATTCCCTGGAATTGCTATTCTGGAATCTTGCACCAAACTCTTATTTTTCTTAGCTCTATTTCTAAGAGCTAAGAAAGAAAAGCCATGTTCCTTTGTCAGAATAACTACAATACAAAATCCAGCAGCTGAAGTGCATTGCTGACTGCAAATTATTAATCAGTATTATTTTTAAATGATTAATATTATTTTAAATAATTCTTATAATTATTGATTCTAAATAATGATTAATATATTGATTATAAATAATCATTAATATTATTTTTAATAATTTTTAATGATTAATATTATTAATCAATATCACCACTCAGTATTAATTAGTAAGTTTCAACATCTACAGACTAATGAGCCTAATCAAACCATTGGCCAGTTCCTGCTGTATGCCTCTTGTGTCCTGCAATTTGGTCAGTGCTTTCCTGCTTATGAATTTTGAATGACTTTCAAGTAAAAAATTTTAAGTGTCAAATTGCATGAGCGTAGTACAGCTCATAAGGTTGTTCTGCACAAAATGCTCTGCAACATCCAGCCACAGCAAGCTCTACTGCACAGGATATGTGAGTGAATTTATCAGGGAACCTATGGGGCCTGAAATTTTTTCCTCTTCCCCCAGTGTTGAGTGTTGCATAACCCTACATGAAAGGGGAATACCATTGTTCTTTTGGGGAGTCAGCCTAGGGACAAGACGGAGCATGACATTTCTGATACTGCATGAATAGAGTCAAAAGCAGAGTAAAAGGTCGGGAAACTGCAACCAGCTGTCCTTCACCATGGTGTGGGATGTCTGAATGGGGACAGAAGAGAAGTATTTACAGCATATTTTACAAGAAATAGGGAGTGTAGCTGTCTAGTTGAGTGATTTTTTTGGCTGGATGAATGTACTTTTTAAAGCAGCAATTCAAATGCAAGTTTTTATAAGCATGTCTAGCTATTCTTGGTTTGTTTGTGCATGTGTGTGGCTAATAGCTCTTGGCAGATGGGAAAGGAAGCAGAAGAGCCATATAAGATAAGTTCTGGAGTTCCCAGCCAACATACAGCCTGCTATTCTCATCTAAGGGATATGGCATCCTCACCTTCTGGACAAGACACAGGCTTGACTCCCTTCACCAAAAGCCTTGCCAAGTCCTTGTTTTTTCCTTACACCCCATTATACTGCCATTTGCACACAGGTACAGCCTGACTCAGTTATTTCATACCTTAGAGGCCCATGCCTCAAAAGGCTGTCATCCCAAAAATGCTTATACACACAAGTAAACATAGAATCTTAGCATGAGGAAGGTGGCAGTTACTAAATTAGTAACAAAACAAAATCAAAAATCCACCAACATTAGTATAAACAGAGTTTGGGCTGTTTTTTTTTTTTTTAAAAGGTATTAATAAATCATGCTATTTTTATTACAGTGATTCCGTCATTCTTCTCCCTCTAACCACTGTTTCCATTCTTTCAGGGGTGTGTCTGTATACTTCAATGAATACGTTAGAACAAAATACACAATAGAACTTTCCCCCCACTTAACAATATAAAGAACAATGTATAGAATAATATCTGATAATGTTTCTCCCTGCACTGATATTCATACCTCCCACATGAGCTGGCTAAATTGGGTGTAGGAGATTTAATTATATTTAATTAGTACCAGGTGCATTAAATCCAATCTGAACTCACACACCGAGCTGTGCCGATTCATCAGTACTGCACATCAACTGACATTCACCTTACCTAGTCTAGCCTGTGTGGGAAATTTTGGAAGGAAGGCATAAGCACAGGTTTGTTTGGAAGCACTTCTTATTCCTGCCTGCTCCATTTAAGGTATTTCTCTTCAACATTTTGCTTTTCCTCTTTCCTGATCCCATGGCATTGGTGCTGGATATTAATACAGAGGCAAGGAAACAATAACATTTTGCATGAAATCCAATAAATTATATTTGAGTTTGTGGCAAGGGTCATGAATATAGAGAGGAAAGTTGCAGTATAGAGGAAGTGATTTTCATTTTTGTCCACAATTTCTAGTTTCTCTTAGTTACCTGTTACCTTGTTACCAAGGTAGGTGGTAAATATTTTAAATCTGCTTCAACTTTAATAATAGTAATCATACATAAAATGCTGTATTGCTTCCAGTGCAATATAACAATCAATTCAATGAGCTGTAAAATAAACATTATAAAGCCAGATAAAGTTCCAAATAAAAGTTAATTGCAAAAGTGCTTACTGTTGATTAAATATAATGTTATAACTCTTAGGCCTTATGCATGATTAATAAGGATATCTTGACACAATGTCACTCACAGAGCTTGAGGAGTATACTTCAAAAATAATTTTTCTCTTCCCAAACAAATTCTTGACTATATCTTGTGACCCTGTATTGTACAAATCAGGTGGACAAAAACCTCAAACTTATTTAAATCATCCCCCCTTCTTGTGACAGAGATTAATTAAGAAGCAAAAATCTGAATCTTGCATGAGGTAGAATGCACCTGTCTGGTTGCAGGGAATATGGTCCCACTGAATCCAGCCTAATTTCCCCAGAATTTTGCAACATCCAGGCAGCCAGGAAGAGTGGCTCTGACACTGCTGTAAACATATGCCAAAAATATCCATATATTTTTATATCATTCTCAAGATCTGCAGAACTATACATGTGCCCTATAACCATTTTTGTCTGGCCCAGACACTCCTTATTCTATTTATACATATTTAGCCTCAATCTATTTATTGTCAGGCCCTGCAGAACATATGTTTAGCAACTGTCTTGGTGTTGTTTCTCCTGACCAACTAACTTCGGTAAAAAGAGTATTTTTATCCTCTTGATTCTGGTGTGTCTACCTGGGCAGCCCAGTCCCACGGGGGCTCTCCAGGCTGCGTGCTCTCCTGGCAGCTTGGGAGCACTGAATTTGTTTTACTAAAAATACTATCTTGATTTTTTCCTAAAAAAAATCCACTCTGTCCTCATCTGCAAAAATCTGTCCTACTGAAATCCAAAAAACTGGATTAAAGAGAAGAAGCATAATTCAATTGACACCATGCAAACTATTAGGAGACACAGGGAAACAAAGATCTTTTTATGAGTGATGCTCAATGTGAAATTCATTGTGCTATGATCAGTGTTTATACAGGTGTGATTTAGCTCAGGTACTGCAATTAAATATAAATTAGTTTTGTGGAAATCAAGCAAAGAGTGGGAATACAATGCATTGCAGGAATCGATATGTAAAATATGATAGGTGGGAAATCTGGACTGTTTTGTAGTCCACCATCATAACAGCAGAATGAACTGGTACTATGATTTCATTAACGATGTTTCAATTAACAACATTAGCAAACAAAATATTTATAAGGAATTGTTTACTAGTGATAGTTAGGAATTCAATTTATGCCCATAGCAATACAGCAATAGCAGGAACACTTGCTGTACCATCTACCTCCTGCTCTGCCCTCCTGGTTGGTGTACTCCGTCCTCCTTCCTTAATCTGTCTGGATGATTGTTGCAGTTCCTCAACAAGTATGCTCAAAACCAAGTGAAACTGTAAATCCAGAACTGGAGTCATGAGCATGGCAGTGGGACTGCACTGCATGGACCTACAAGATGAGAAATTCAAGCAAAAGCCAAGATCTGAGTAGTTGTGGTCTTCCAAACAATGGTACGTGAAGTGGTTTCATAAAAAAAAAAAAAAAAAAAAATAAAAAAAAAAAAACTCTAGACATTGCCAAGCTTAGACACGCAGGATGACGCTTCAAGTGACGCTTCTTTGTTCCTTCCAGAGAAAACCAGATTTTCCTGCAGTGCCGATAAAACTGGTAACTTCAGCCTGTATTCCTGGCCCAGCAAAAATGATAGAGAGTGCTTGTAGCAGTGCTCTCTGCCGAGCTGCAATAAAGCCAAACACAAACCACACAACGTGGTTGGCAGCACCTTCAGAACTACATTTCTGGCATTTAGGCCTCCTAGACTTGCTAGATCTGAGAAGTTTGGGAGTGTTTAGGGTTTAGCTGTCTTTAAGCAAGTAAAAATTGATCTGGCTCTGGATCTCCCTGCTGCCAGATGTGGTTGTTGTTATGGGGTGTGTTGTACCACTAAACATTATCAAACTTATGGTCACTGGTAATTCTTGACTTCCGCCAGTTCTCTTTTCTTATGTCTTTCCAGCAGCAGTACTACAACACCAATATTAATAAATATGAAGAAACCATTTCATAAGAACAAAGCTAAACTAATTCAGTGAGACTGTATCTGTGAAATTGCTTTCCAAAGCAGGTTAGCAGCCTTGACAATTCCCGGAGATGCAATGACTGACTTAAATCAGAACTGAAAGGTACATCCTATGAGACACACTTACCATTAGGATTCATTTTCCTCCAGTTCTTCCCCCAAGAATACCTCTTAAATTTTCCAAGAATAAAAACATTTTGTTTCTTGTCTTTTGAAGGTGGGAAGTAAAGAAAGAGTTGGAGGATTTAGGATTGCTCTTGTATTTAGTATTATGATTAGCTGATCTATTAGATCATAATTCATTCTTTGGGAGGAAAGGAGAAATCTCCCAGGTCAAATTAGATTTTATTTTATTCTGGAGAATATTATGCTATTTATATTATGAGTGCCTGAATATAGCTGGAAAATATACATCAATTGACAGTGTTATAGGCACATAAATAAAACACCAGCCTGCTTGGCGACAAAGCTTGTGCTTGGTTTTGCAGCCATGTTTAACTGTGGGAACTGTAGGATGGCTGGGAGGGAAGGAAATATTGATGGCTTTTTGTAGTTCTCCACTGAGTACCGAATATGAGAAATAAACATTAAACAGTAAATCAAATGTTGAAAAAATAAATAAATACAGAACAGATGGGAAAAAGATGTGTCCAGCTGGCTCATGACACTCATTTTTTCTCATTTGAGCAATAGCTGCATGCAAAGTGGGTTGGGAATTGTGCTGAAACCATATTTTCCAATGCGACACTGCTTCCACTTTCTACCTCAGACTTTTTAGAAAAATCAGAAGAAAAGTTTCTGTAATAAGATTTTATGTAGTTAAATAGTTAGGGCCTTTCTCACATCACACTTTCTTATGAAGAAGATAAGTGTGAAGATCCATTGCACCATTGGAGACTTGCAAATGTCATCATCATCATTTGTCGGTGGCAAAACACTGTGCCCTGTATTACAACACTATTGACAGTACATGTATTATGCAAAGTTCATGATCATGAGCACACCTTCAACTTTCAGCAGACATCACATGAACATTCTCTGGACACATTAAGAAGTGTACAAGATAAGCAGACAATTGCTGGGCCATGTCTTTGAGAATAAAATCTCTTTCTGTATCCTCAACAACTGAGGGTGGTGTATGTGTTCCAAGGGCTAGAGAGTCCTGAGAGCAACATCCTTCAGAAGAACAACTTGGCATTGACATAGTCTTGAGCTAAAATAAATATTTCAAGTTCTGATATATAAATACCGTGTATCTCAATATTTATATTATTTCTGTGTCAGAGTTCACAGCATTATGCAGGAAGGCAAAGAATGACTTTAAAAGACAAGCTATTTCTAGGTTGTGTTACTGTATACCATGTACATTTTAAGCCAATTTATAAAAAGTATGAAAGTATTGAAAACTAGATTCTTATTTCAAATACAGCTAAGTAACTATGGTGTAACTTAGTTTAACATTTGACCTTGTAGTCCCAGGAATGAATGGGATGATCCTAGTGAGCATGTAATCTCATTTATTGACCTCAAGTACAACTTCTAAGAAACAGTTTTCTGAAACCTTTTCCCATGTGTAAAGGAAGGAAAACCAAACATTCTTAATTGTTCCCATGACATTTACAAATGTTATTATTATTATTATTATTTTTCTCAAGGACGATACAACATGATAGACCTGCAGAGCATCCTTTCAACCTGAATTATTCTATGATATCATGATCCATATATTAACAAAGATCCCGGGGAATCAAATTTAAAAAGAAATATAAGGTCAACTATGGTGCAAGTATTGCCCACTGTAGTGCACTTCCCAGGTATGTTCAGTTATTTCAGCTGTGACCTTGATTTGAAATGGGATTTGTGCTTGGCTTGTTCAGCAACCAAGGAGTACATTTCTCAAAACTGTCAATTGATTACTTTTTTTTTTTTTTTCTACTAAATTAGCACCTAACGGAGAGGTATTTGAGTGGTAAACAATTGCAAAGCAAGACTTGGAGACAGACACAGTGCCCATGACCTCTGAGCAGGTTCAGCAAAACTCTGCAAATACAGACATAAAGTTGGCCAAGGTGGCTTCAAGCCACTGCCTGCAGCAGTGAGGAAGCACTCCTAAAACCACTTCTTCCTTCCCATCTCTACTATGTGTGAACATGCAGTAGGTGACTGATGCAGAAGAAACACCAATGCTTTTGACTTCATAAATATCCATTCTGGCCTCTTTCCTATGAGCTGAAACTGATCCAGCCTTCTGTGGCTTGTGCTGAAGTTAAACCAATACTCCTAGATGAGGAGCACTCGACCCACAGCCTGTGATTCAAACCAGCCCTGGAGAAAATTCATCTGGTCCACAGATCCTCTTTCCAGCTGCCTTCTTTAGAGGTTCAGCTTCAAGAAGATTGAATGACTATGACACATGTAACATCTTGCTCCTAATTGCCACTTTTCCTCAACAACCTTTCCCATGTCACACTAGGGTGTATATGTGGGGCAGGGACTACAGAGTACACATAAAGCTATGCATCTCTATGCCAAATCACTGGAGTTTCCCCAGCTAATGTTTTGTTTCTGCATCTCCTGTCTTTTTATTGGGAATCCTGTCAATACCTGTTGCTAGCTGACCAGCTAACAAACTTATCTTGGTACTATGAAACGTGCTATGTGCATATCCTTCCTCTAAACATTTCCTATGTTTTAGTGGAATTTACAGTATAAAAATAGGCACAGACAATACTCAAACCCTCTGAAAAGAATATATGCAAATGAGAAAAAAAAAAAAAAGGAAAGGAAGATGATGTACAAATGCACAAAGTCAAAATGAGTCATCACTTTTTTCTTGTTGATAAAAACAGTGCTTTTGAGATTTAGGACTGCACATAGAAAGAGCTTATGGGGTCCCATCTGCTTCCTGATATGTATTCAGTAATACAGTATTCAGTAATACATCCACAGCTTCAATCTTGGAATTTACTTTTCACTCTGAATGAAACCTTTTACTCTCTGAGTGCATGCTTTATGATCACACTGAGAAAGTAGTAATTAAAAAAAAAAAAAAAAAAAAGGAAAATAAAAAGATCAAGTGTCAGTTATTCTGCAAAACAGGTAGGAAAAACAGCTAGATATTATTTTGAAAAAACTGTTCCCTGTCATTTGCTATTTCAAAAGTATATGTAAAAATTGCTTTTCTATTATGTTTATGGACAAAATTATGGAGTCTTATACTT
The DNA here is from genome assembly GCA_011075105.1 of Heteronetta atricapilla. NCBI lineage: Eukaryota > Metazoa > Chordata > Aves > Anseriformes > Anatidae > Heteronetta > Heteronetta atricapilla. The sequence continues at coordinate 61,002,893 of CM021733.1, read as the reverse complement.
ATTTCTAAACATACAGCAATAAATGCTGCTGCATAGAGTGAAGCTTACTTTCCTGACTGAAGCATCAACTTTTACCCTTCTGTATTGTTTTGAAACATTTGCATCTGTTTGTTTCATATTTTCTCAGACTGTTTTAACTACATTTTTCAAAACTTCTGCTAGAATATCAGGGAACAGCTTCTTGCATTGACACAATCAAGATTCTCTCTCTTCGTAGTTTTATCATGAGGAGAAATTGACAAGACAAGTCAAATTATTTTCTGTGCATTTGCTAGAGAATTTCTTGTTCTCATAGCAGCATAAACTCATCTCTATCATTAGTGATGCCCACTATGTGGCTCAGGTGTTTACTGCCTCTGTCAGTCATTGCAATGGGGAAGCCTCCTTCTACTAGTTCCACTATGTTGATTATATTTTACCATATGTTCTGTATCAGACATTTGGGTTGTGTGCAAAATTCATTTGTAATTTCAGTCATTTTGTGAAGTGACTGGTTTTAATAATCAATGGGCAGTACAATATTGTACAGCTAGTACAATAATATTGCAAACATAATATATCATGAAAAGGCTGTTCCACTCTTTCAGTTCAGGCAAGGCTTATCATTCTCACAGGCTGCTAGCAGACAGTTCCCTACTGTTTTTCCTGTTGTTACCACCTATAAGGCCATGGAGCAAAAGATGGACCCTCTGTAAAAGCCCAGGCTAACTGGTGGTGCTGCTGGTTTGTTCCAGTTCCAGTGACCTAAAACCAGGGTCTTTCCTCAGAGTCCTCATGAGGCTGGGACTCAGTAATTTTAGGCCACTTAAAAACAACAAAGAAAACTTTTGTATGCCTACATGCTATGTAGCAAACAGAGGTTTTTGTGGGCACAGCAAGCTGCAAATACCTGATCTTTCCAGTTGCCATAGATATAACAGAACTGTCTATCATCAATGACAGTTTTGGTAGCAGAGCATGTCAATAACAGTGGGCTTTAGCTTGAAGACTCCTAGATCTTCCTCCAGATAAGCTAAAAGGGATTTATCACCTGGAAGCATTTACAAAGAGAATACATACCTGATCAAACATTCAGAGAAGAGGAGTTTTGATCTCCTTTGCCAATAACATACTTCAAGATATACCTTCATCATTGAACCACCTTCTCCTCTCTGTTGCTGTGCCTTTTCCTGGAATCCTGGGTTACCTGTTCTAGATAGCAAAGCATCATCATGAACAGAGATTGAGAAGAATCAGCAGACCAAGTGCTGTGGAAAATAGAGGGCTACATTTTGGGAATCAACCTAGGTTCACTACAGTCACATGAATTAAGTCTTCTGGATTTACTTGGAGTACAGAATCCATAAGCACACAGGATCCTCCTTCTTATTCATATAAAACCTCAGAGTCAGGATCTGGATTAAATCCTCCAAGATCAGTGTACCTCAGGACAAATCCATCTGTGTATGGAGGAGTGGAGGCAAGATATCTCTGACAGATAGGGTTTTTTTGTTCACCTGATTTCATGTCAATGATGATACTATTAAACACAGCTCAATATAATGAGGCACATACAGTGCTATTTTCTTTTCCATTTTGTGGAACAGGTGACAAAAATTAAAAACTGTCTGCCCCAATTTGAGCCACTGGAATAATTCTTCAAAGTTGGTACTCAACAGGACAGTCATTTAGGAATAATTTAGGAATCTGACTGAAGATTTGTAAAGTTTCAATGGCATAAGTACTTGGACAATACAGATGCTATGATGGTGATGGCTTGTGTTTTTCACTTATAGTGCTACACCTATTAGAGTTTAAAGGAAGTAAAAAGAATGTTGGAAGAATAAAGCATTAACTGGATTAACTGGTAGGAAAAGCTTCTATGATTTTTTTCCAAAGATGTTATACAGTTCATGAAGGACATTTTCTATACCCAAAGATGTTCACATATGCATACTTTGAAACACTGCCAAGAGATTTCATATTATTTTGCTATTGTAATATGAAAGAGATACAAAAAGCCACATTGTTATTTTACTTGTGATAAGCTCTTTAAAATGAAAAGTACTGAGGGAACATTATGTCATTTTTATAGCTATGGTATAAAATATCACAAAAACTGTAACATGAAAAAACAGTGATTTGTTCACTGTATTAAGCACTAACCAGCATAGCGGCACATTTTAAATCAAAGGTAATTCTAAGTATTTATTAAATGGGATCTGATTAAATCTACAAAACCAAGAAATCAAAAGTAATAACTGAAAAGTAATCAGCAACTCATTTCCCCACGTTTAAATATTAGAGCAATACACTCTAAGAATCTGAATCATGCAGTAAAGTGCATTTCATCTCACAGTACTGGGCCTGAGACAGAAAATTACCATAAAGACCCAAAATAATTGAACACAGGCATAGACACTTGTGAAGGATCATCTGTTTCAGGTATGCCTTCAGCTAGATGATATGCATTAGATGTATACAATTTCATTCAGCTGATAGAAAACATGACCCACACAGATTGCTATGATATTAAGTGCATAAAAAGGCAAAGCCTCCCCAGTATTCATTCATCTCCTATAACTCTCAGTCTTTTCACAGCTTAGTTGAAAGCATGAAAATATTTTTGATCATTTTTTTTAGTTACAGAAACATCTCATGTAGCTCCAAGTTTATGCCAAACATAGTAACTGCTGTTGTGGTTAGCTGAAAGACGCTACAAGAGGAGGTGGTGAAAAACTGCCTATGTGCTGGACTTCTGTACTGCTAGACCATGCAGGCACCATGGGACTGACAGTATGAGCATTTCAGAAGTTGTATTAGATTGAAATCTGATGTACTTTAAATTTACATGTTTTACAATTTTTCAGCTACTTCCTCACCGGCTGCCATCATCTCATCCAGAGAATATTTCTGCTCATTTAAATAACCATGTGTTGTTCCAAGCAGACTCTTCTGTGACCTCATGCCAGCCATCCTTATTCCCTTCCCTGGAATAAATGTCAACGCCAGCATAAAAACTGAGCCATGAAGATAAAGTGAGAGTTAATCTAATAAAACGATTTGGAAGTGGAAGTTTGTGGTTTCTTTATGCCAAAGATTCAAACATTGCTTACCTGGAACTTGAACCACATCAAAGAGGGGAAACATTTACAGAAAAACTTTATACCATCTCTATAAAGAATATTTAAGATGTACAGAAGGTCTGCATGGAGCAGGGAAAGGACTGATATGAAAAGTGGGAGATCAGGTCAAAGGCCAGGTGAATAGGGGGAGTGGGAGTGGCACAGCCTAAAGCAGAAATACGACTGGTTTTAAGTCAGGGAGCTCATCAAGTCAACAGCCTCATGAGTCATAAAGACTTATATAAGCAGCTGCAAATGCTTTTACTTAGTTTGTTAGATTAAGAAATTGCAGGGTTTTAGTCCAAGAACTATTTTGTGAGTCTCTTAATACACAAAATTTCTAAGTGCATCCAGCTTTAAGATGGCACTTAAACAGTTATTAAAAGAGCGTATGATGTGACCGCCTGAGACTGCAAACAGGGCAGTGGACTGGCCTTGATGATTCAGGATGTCTATTCCATTTTGTATTCCCACAGGAGATCTACTCTGAAATGAACCATTTTTAAATTATGCATTTAAAGCTACAAGGTGGTAGCTAAAGCTACATCCTTGAAAATATAATGTTTTGTGTTGTTCTCTTGGTATAGCAAAAGAAGCAAAAGCAACTCTTCAAAACAATATTGTGTGCACCTCCAAGATGCATAGCCAGCCTCCCATTACCTCTGGGTTTTACCAGCCTCTGGTAAAAGTATATGAGTGCACTAATTACCATTCTAGCCTTGTAATTGGAGATCATGGCAATTGTCTATCCTAGTAATAAAATAATATGCATAGAATCAATCTCATAATGCAAATTCTAATCTCTGGCAAATCTGTGATATGTAGGTGACAATAAAAAAAATCCTCTGATTTTCCCTTATTCTTTTTACATAAGCCAAAAAGGGAAGGTTGATGCAATTATGCTGCTGAACATTGCCAAGGAATAATAATTAGAGAAGCAAGAGAGATCTGGTTGCTAACATTTGTGACACAGATTAAAAGCAAATCTGAATGGTTTGTTTTACTTCTTTCTCATTAAGAAACAGTTCAGCCAGACCTGGCAATCTAGAGAGATTGTACTTTTACAGGTCTTTGCACATGTTAGTAGAAAAACAAAACCAATTTTTAAATTATATCAACATGAATACAGACATTTGAAAGCGAGAAACCAGACAAGTCAAAGAACAAGTATAATGAATGCTTGAATATATAGCAAAGCCACATCTTCTGATTTTTTTTGGGGGGGAGAGTCAATGGATATAGATACAGACACTGATCATAATTAAAATGTTAGTGGTTGTATTTCTACATAAAAATTTTGAAATCTCCCTACAAAAAGACCTATGGTTGTGTTTTGGCATCATTCCTGGTTCCCATTCTGTGTATCCTGGAAGCTGGAATGCAGATTATGGATGCTGAAGGTGTCTGAGTCTGTGATAAGAAACTTTAGTGCATACATACGTGTGTAGGCACATACAGCCATGAACATACACGTGTATGACTCAGCTTGCATGTCATTTATAGTGGCTGGCAGAGTACTGAATTTCCCCGTACAGACTTACAGAAAACATTTGTTTTTAAAAACCAAAGAGATGAGTGAGTGTCATGCACTAACATAGGGCTTTTCCCTGTATTTTATAAAAATGAAGAAGAATTCATAAGTTTTTTAAAAAGCACAGATTTTTTAAGAGAAAAATGTGAAAGAAAATGCCCATAAGGTTAAACTTGTGTCCTGGTTTCAGTTGGGACAGAGTTGTTTTTCCTCCTAATGGCTGGTGAGGTACTATGTTTTGGATTGGGATGAGAAGAGTGCTGATAACATGCTGGTGTTTTAATTGCTGCAGAGCAGTGCTTACACTAAGCCAAGGACTTTTCAGCTCCTCGCTCTGTCCTGCCAGCGGGCAGGCTGGGGGGGCAGCAAGAGCTGGGAGGGGACAGCCCCAGGACAGCTGACCCAAACTGGCCAAAGGGGTATTCCATACCATCTGACGTCATGCTGAACAATATATAGGGGTGGCTAGCCAGGGTGGGGGGCCGGCTGCTCGGGGTTGGGCTGGGCATCGGTCAGCGGGTGGTGAGCAATTGCATTGTGCATCACTTGTTTGTACATATTACTATTATTATTATTATTATTATTTTCTCTCTTAAATAAACTGTCTTTATCTCAACCCACAGGCTTCAATTTTCCGTTTCTCTCCCCCATCCCAGAGAGGGAGGGGGGAGGGTGAGCGAACGGCTGTGTGGTGTTTAGCTGCCGGCCGGGTTAAACCACAACAACTTGTCAAAGTTCAACAGATTATATAGTTGGTTTAGGTTTCAGGTGGTGTGTCTGTGGGACTACTGTAACTGTAAATCCTATGGATTGATGCAACAAACTTAAAGTGAAAAGGCTTTCAACTGGCATTCCAACACTTCTTCCTTTTATTTCATTGCATGCAACTGTTGAAAGAGATAGAACATGCATGATTTTGATTTTATTGATGGGTCAAGTTCTCCTCTTCCAAAAAAAAATATGAAAGAACAAAGAGATCTTTATGCTTCTGTTTTCTGAATGCAGTGATTCAAGTATGTTATTTATCTGAAGTTTTCATGCTTCTGCACTATCAGTGATCACTATCTTAATTCCTTACTTGTTAATTCATTACATTCTTGAAAGGTTTCTGTACTCTACTTTCCATCTTCTCCTTTTTTAAATACCAGTGCTTGCTTGATCACTGCCTGTCCCTAACTAGGATAAATAGAAAATAGTGCCACAAAACTTACATTGGAAGACTTTGACTGGTGAAAAAGAGTACAGCTGCAGAGCAGAATTGCAGATCTAGTTGCTCAGGGGCATTTGCTGGACATTGGAAGCAGCAGTGGCTGTCATGACTCTTGTCTTGGGTCTTCTCTTCATCAAGTTCATGGCATGCTCAGAGCACCGTCTTGACATTTAACTTTGGGAGTTGCTGATGAGTTGCATCTCATGGTTCAAATGAGGTTCTGGGACCAATAATTTTAGTCTAAATTGCCTGAGATACCAGAAGTCTCCTTCTACTTAGGACTGTCAAGCAGTTTTATGGAGGCCAGTCTACAAAACCAATAAGGACAAAATGGACTGCTTATGTTACAAGAGCTATGTAGATGAGTCTTGAAGTGTGTGAAAAATAATCATAATCTAAAAGATTCTAGAAATGGAAGAAATGTTGTGGCTTAAATCACCAGAAAGTATTTGAAACTGTTTAATTAGATCATGATGCTGCACTTGAATGTTGTTTATCTGATAGTCACTGAACAGAAGGGAGAAGGGAAGGCTGGAAGGAGCAAACTTTCCCTCCACTGCTCTCCATGATCAGTCAGGCTCTGATACTAGGGTTTCTAGCAATGTTATTTGGCTTGCTGTTGTGGTGCTGTGGCTTGAAAGGAAACCTAAAAGCTAAGTATTAACATGCCAGAACTTCTAAAAATCTTTCTTGTTTCAGAATAATTTGCAAGAAAGTGCAACATCTGGTGATGTCCTTGCAAATCATCCCACATGATATTTCACACAGCTCAAATTAAAGGAAAAACAGAAAATTATTAAAATAAGAGAAATCTTTATTAAAATGTTTCAACAGTGCTTTTTCCCCTTCTCCTGTTCTAATCTTCAATGAAAATTAAGATTTTGCTATTATAACGGAAGTTGACCTTTTTATGTCAGCACACAGTGTGGAACATACTTTAATGCTGCACTTAATAAATCACCTTTTTTCCTTATCTTATTGGTGACTGTGGGTGCAGAAATGACCTCCTTTTCCTTACTCTTTACAACTTCATAGCCTATGGACAGGACAACTGCTAATACTATAATTACTGATGGAAAGGTAGAATAAAAAACACAAGTCTGAGTATTACCAGATACTGTGATATCGTGTCATAGGTATTGTAGATTTTTATGAAAATAAATATGATTTTAAATACAAATGGAAAACAAGTCCTCACACTGCTACAAATGTTACTTGAGAGTGAGCAAATAATACTGATATTAATCATGTAGGACTAAAGAAGCGGGATAGATAAGCTTGACGGGTTTAAGCATGAATTTTACTTACTGGCCACATCTTCTTGGTTTATCTTAAACAGGAGATGGAAACAATCATAATCTCATCCTGTCCTTAAAAATGATGACTCTATGAGACTTCAGATAATGTTTTTGGATATGTATCAGAACTTTTATGCCAGCCTTCCAAGGTTTCTTGCAGTTCGATAAACTGGAAGAAAAAATTTAACAATTATAGCTTAGAATCATTCTGCATGATGTCTACAAACCATATATCCTCTTTGCTCATTGAGCGTTTAGAGGCTTACATTTTTCAACACCTGGAAAAATAGGCAAGTATTTTGATGTGGCTATTACTGAAGAGAGATAAGAATTTTTTATCTATATTTTTTCCTTCTGCATGCAGTCCTGACTTTTTGAACAGATGTTGAGAGGAAAGCAAGGAAAAGAGAGTGTTCCCTGAGAGTTTTGGTACTGGCAGAGAAAACATTAGCTCACTAAATATCAGTTGGGACACAACATTTAGACTGTTAAATCTGTGTGAGATAAGATGATAAATAACCTGTATCTGCCTGATATCAGATGATGCATGGCCAAAGGGGAGTGGGTTGGGCCACCCACAGGGGAATTGCTGCAGAGAGGGACAGCAGAAACAGTCACCAGAGATTTGGTGACAGGCATGGCTACTCTCTTTGTGAGAAGAGAACTCTCACCTTGTGCACAAACTCCCTCCTGCAGCACAATTTGGTTTGCTTGCAATGCATATGTTGAATGTTTATGTTGATCTAATGTTTTAGGCTATGCTTGTTGAATGTAGAAGTGCTGTCCCTGTCTGTTGCAGTTATCTGTTTAATAGATAGTTAGAGATTGTAGACTTACTGTACAAGTGCAAATCACAAAACCTTTCCAGCACTCTATAAAAGTTGAAAAAGTGATAGGAAAAAAGCAGGGCAAATCAAAAGGTAAATTGATGGTCCATATCCCTCAGTACAGAACTACAATGTCCAGATGATTCCTTAAGATACTTTCATTCAAACAGAAATTAAAAATGGTAAGGTGTGAAGATTTTACTCTTAAAGTACTCTACCGTTGCTTTTGGAAGTAGGTTAGATTATGCTGTATTGAGGGTTAAAGTAACTATGAGGGATGTACTAAAAAAAAGTCTGTGATATTTCTACCCATTTAATCAACGGTTTTAGCTGTAATAGAGATACACCCTGTGTGTCTTTAAAAGCTCATATTAAAAATTTTCTTTGCAACAGAAAGACACAGAGAAATAGCATAGAACAAGGCAGGAGGAAAGATGACTCACCTCAGGAGAAAATTACTGTGTATCTTGTACAAAACCTTTTCAACTCCAGAGTAAATATTCTCCTTTAAATGACAGTGCACCGTATTGATCTATAGAGAATTGAAAATGCTACAGTAATATGAGATGAGGTACAATTTAGCACAATAGGAGCAGACAGGAAATTGCAGATCTTCACAAATTGGCTAAGGAGTTTGGTTGCAGTAATGAATTACAGAGAATAGTTCTAAGTAGTAGAGAAACAGAAGCATCAAAAGCTTCCTAACACTGTAAAACTTCTATTCTCCACAAAAGAAAGAAACATTTAGTTTTGTATCAGCCACATTTGTATCATGAATCAAGAGAATTAATTTATAGATTTCATAAATCCTTCATTTGATCCTTGCAATGCTTTTCATCATCTGAGATTTTTCTCTCATCCCAACCTACATTCTCTACAATGATGACTTTTTAAAATTCACTATGCAAATTATACTTTTATACTTAGCTCATGAACATTGAATAAACCCCCAGTCAATGAGGGCAGATTGCTGAGTGAGAAATGTGGGATGAAACTTCTTCCATATTTCAAAAAGTGATATTCAAATACCATAAGAAGTGCTGTGTGAAATATGCTTGATGTATCTTTCTTTAACCTTGAATAGCTCTTTTTTTTTTTTTCTTTTTTTTTCTTTTTTTTAATGGATGAGGCTGGTTGGCTTTGCTTTCCATCACTACAACAACCTTTTCTCTTAATTACCTACTGTGAAGGTGGGGCTATGTTTCATGACGTGTTTGAAAGTGCTGCTGTTGGAGCGGGGCAGCATTAATACCAATTTTTTCAAGATGTCTTTTTGTTATATCATCTGAGAGACAGACGTGAGCCAGAATTCCATTCTTCTCTCCCCAAACACAATCTGCTTTTAAGCTACAAATCAATCCAACGTGCCTCAGATGTCTGCCTCCAGCTGACTTCTTCCTTTAAACGTAAACAGTGCAGATTCCCAAGGCCTGTTACTCTGACAACCCTATAATGCCATCCTTTTGACTGTCCAAGCTCTGTAAATCTTCATTCCATCACAGCTTGAAACAGACCAGTCTATTTTCACAGCTCAAGATATGGGAAGCTATAAAAACAGCCTCCATGGTAAACTAAGCAGATTTTAAAATAGTTTCAGTATGCTCTAAACACCCATCAATGACATAGATAAGTTGTGGCTTTTAACATCTTATTTCCTTTGCAATATAGTTACCTAGTGCTGTTTTATATCAGCAATTTGGGAGGAAAACCCCATTAATTTCAGTGGTGACTCAGGCTGAAAAGCTGATGGCCCAGTACAAGCATAGGTAAGCGCATGCACATGCAAGTGACACATTAGGCATTTGACAGATGGCATTTTTAATACTTTAAATACCTAGCAATTTGATAAGCACTTCAAAGAGCAGTGGTGAGAATCACCAAATTCAGACATATGTAAAAGCATGCAGGGGAGTATGTGCTTAATGAAGCCAAGTGGTTACCATTTTTAACCCAATAGTATTTGATTTTAACCACAGTTCCAAAATTTCTAATGAACTGATGTAAAGCAGTCGGATAACAATTATTCTTAGAAATGGTAATACACAAAAATGCCAATACTTCTCATGGTAATTAACTACTACGGGACATCCAGCAAATGTCCCGTAGTAGTTAATTACCATGCCTTTAGTAGTTAATTACCGTGCCTTTTTTATTTAGAGGGAAAGGAGAGGTATTAACAATTTGGTGTGTTTGAAGCAAAGCGCTTCTTTTAGTTTTAAAAACAATGTGAAGAGAACACAGTTTATTTTAAAAGGGGCTAAACACATGTCTTGCAAGCAGCAAACATGATGTGCTGTTTCCATAGAAACAGAGATTGGTATTATTAAAAGAAGTAAGCCATTCTGTGGCTAGTTCTCCTGAGGGACCCTCATTTACAGCTAGCATCCGGTAAACTGTGTAAGTGAGTTTTACCACCTGTTGTTAAAGATCATTAGATATGCCTGCTTAAAGCTTTATTAACTTCCTGCTAATTCTTGAAGAAACCATGAGGAAAACTACCCCTTACCTATAAGCTTGTTTGGAATTTTTTTTACATTAAAAATTAAAATCAAAGCCTCCTTTGACTCAGTTGATCTTGAAGGGTGCTGCTTGCCACTATTCTGAAAGAAGAACAAAGAAATAATTTTGGCTGAGTTTCACAAACAGAAATATTCATCTACTATTGAAATCTATATGCCTGAATAAAGAGAGTGAGAGGAAACTTCTGAAATTGGAAGAATGGAGTGGTACCAAAAATACAAGGTTCTGTTTCTGAAAGTTATTGAAGCTTTGAAATATACAAATAGGTATCTACCTTCTCATATGTCCTGGTGTTAAGCCAGCTTTTAATACTGTGAGATACATTTAATATAGCAAAATTGAATTACTGCCTTTTGTCTGTGCTCACTGGTTTATACATATCAATGTCGTTAAAGTCATTGCTGACCTTGTCTGATTTATGGAAAATAGTACCCCCATCTCTCTGCTCTGACCACAATATGCAAACTGCTGAAAAGTCAGCTAAACTTTATCATAATATTTTATTGTGCTACCAAAAAAAAAAAAAAAAAAAAAAAAGTATAAGATAAGGCTGGTTTATTAAGAGGAGGCTGGAACTGAGTGTGTTTTGCTGTCACTTTTCTTTCAATTTTCAAGCATATTTTTTCTCTGTCTTCTGCAAATCCCAAATTGAGCTGCTCATTTTTCAGTTTCACCTGAGGCCACAGGAAACAGTGAGCTTGGTGAACTGGACGTTTTTTAAAAATACAGATTTTACCACAGGAGGAAGCTTAAATACTTTTACCAGACACAGGAACTACATGGCCATTATCCTCTGGCTACTGTTTCACAATCTGCAGAGATCCTAAATTTATATCTGTATATCTGTAACACATATAACTGGTTTGAAAGGCTTGATTAAAAAAAAAAAAAAAGGCTCAGTGATATTAAAAAAAAAAATTAAAAACACTGTGGTACACTTCAGAAACTAGAACACTCCTTTGATTCCTGATTTTTTTGGCCAGCCTAAGCTATGCTTTTTTAGTAATTCCTCTAGGGCAGTAGGGTTTGGCAGCACTCTGTCAGCACACTGATTATGGTGAACAGACTTCATATTTTGATGTTGCTTCTGGAAGCTGTGTTCCAGTGAGTTTCAAGCTGCTTTGAAGTATCTGCTACAGATATCAGATTATCGCTGTTTTCCTGTTTGCTGTCACAGCTTGAAAATAAAATTCATAGAAAGACAAGTTAATTACACATAGTTCCAAGATTCTGCTTTTCAGTGGCAAACAGAAGGTCAGTGTGCATGCAGGAGGGACATAGAAAATTATTTGTCCCTTCTACTTTTGCTCTAAAAGTGTTTCTCTGTTTCATGCATTTCTCAGTGCAATTAGTCAGCACTGTTTCCTAAGTTGCCTGATGCATCAGGAGCCACCTCTTAAGTCCTCCTACCTCAGCAAGACAACCTCAAAAGGGAACCATGTCAACCTCTTCAAAATGTTAATTAAAGTTATCAAAGGCCAAAGCCTGGGTTTGCTAATGTGAAAGGGTAAAGCTTTCATTGCAAACTAATTTGGGAGGAAAGTAACTATGGGAAGATGCTAAGACCTACATGTGCTCTGCAGTACTAGGTCTGCCCAAACTGGAGGAAGTGAGTGAGTTTTGTGTGGCTGTTCACTGTAACTGCTGGCTCGGCTCTGAGACTGCCAGCTGTGGGTGAGAGGGGATGAACAACAGAAGAGAGGGTCCTCCAGGGAGAAAAGAGAGCTAGTTATCAGAAAACATCTACTTGCTTGCTCTGAGGTATGCATGTCCAGGTCAAACCTAAGTTTAGACAAATGCCATACTGCAAAAGCAATATAATACGTTTACAGAAGAGAAAAAGGTGAGCAAGTGGAGAGTGGAGAGCAAGGAGGGACTTAACTGAGCATGCTTGAGACAGCTGGACATTTGAGCTATGAGAAAGGTAGGCAGGCCACAGATAAGCAGACGTGTTTAACACTTTTCTGCCTGCTCTGTGTCTGTGGGCAAATGAGCAACACTTTTACCTGGCAGAAGCTGCTCTGATCCAGTGTCCCCAGGCTGCGGGTTGCACACCTGATGAATGATGGGCTGGCGTAGGGGCAGACGACACAGGAACCTGGTGATCAGGGCAAGCAGAGCATGAACCACAAAGCTCCAGCTGGCACCTGTCCACCTGGTATATTGTCCATAATTAATTTGCACTGTCAGTGTTTCCTTATGATATTCTCTTTATATAAGTACCTCTTTACCATAGCAGGGACTACAAACTGCCATTCCTGTTACCCTCATGCTCAGCCTCATTATCCCAAATCTTTCCCTTTTTTAAAGAAATTTTGGATCAAGGATGAGCTTGTTTTGTCTACTCAGCTGAAGCTAACCTGCAGAGGAGGGATCAAGCAACTCAGAGCTATCAAACTATAAGTGGTTATCTCTGTAAACATAGCAAAAAGAAGGAGACCAAGCTATCCATACTGGGTGGATAGCTGTGGGTGGCTTCTGGGACATTCTCCTTAAGAATGTAGGCTGGAGACTTTAAAATCAAGAGTATTTGTTAACCCTGGATGACCATACTATAATACCTAGGATCTGATTTTTCAGCATTTTGGCATTACATATTGAAGATGAGCTCATACTGACTTCTCTTCAGCTTGATGTGTAAACCTGGAATAACCACAGTGAAATGAGCAGAGTTACAGGTAGAGCTGAAAAGAACAAGCAATTGGGAGTCTCACACAAGTTCTCACAAATTATTTCATATGATGATTTTAGAGACAAAAATAAATGTGTGAAAAAAATTGCCTTTCATGTAAGCTGAAGATTTGAACTCCCTTGCAGTTTTTGTCACAGAGCAAAGATCTTGTTTGTGTAGTGTATTTTGAGCCTTAGGACTTGTTGTGATAAAAGTCTTGAAAAAAATACTTGAAAAGGAAGAAACTGAAATAAAAAAGAGATAGCAAAACACAACTACATGTCTGATTCCAGGGACATGACAGTCTGAGATAAGCCATCCAGAGGGACCTTGACAGGCTTGAGAATTAGGCCTATGTGAATCGGGCCTATGTGAATCTCGTGAAGTTCAATAAGTCCAAGTACAAGGTCCTGCGCCTGGGCCAGGGCAATCCCAAGCACAGATACAGGCAGTGTAACAAGTGGATAGAGATCAGCCTTGTGGAGAAGGAGCTGGGTGTGTTGGTTGATGAGAAACTTGACATGAGCTGGCAAGGTGTGTTTGCTGCCCAAAAAGTCAACCATATCTTGGGCTGTATCAAAAGCAGTGTGGCCAGCTGGACGAGGGAGGTGATTCTCCCCCTCTACTCTGCTCTTGTGAGACCCCACCTGGAGCACTGTGTTCAGCTCTGGGATCCTCAGCACAAGGAGGACATGGACATATTAGAATGAGTCTAGAGGAGGGCTACAAAGATGATCAGAGGTCTGGAACACCTCTTCTCCTATGAAGGCAGTCTGAGGGTGATGGGGTTGGTCAGCCTGGAGATGAGAAAGCTCTTAAGAGAAGAGACCTTGTATTGGACTTCCAGCACCTAAAGGGGGCCTACAGGACAGCTAGGGAGGGACTCTTTGTCAGGAAGTGCAGCAATAGGGCAAAGAGGAATGGCTTTAAACTAAAAGAAAGTAGATTTAGATTCAATGTTAGGAAGAAATTCTTTATTCAGAGGGTGGTGAGGCACTGGCACAGGTTGCCCAGTAAAGTTGTGGTTGCCCCATCTTGGAAGTGCTCAAGGCCAGGCTGAATGGGGCTTTGGGCAACCTGATCTAGTGGGAGGTGTCACTGCCCATGGCAGGGGGGTTGGAACTAGATGATCTTTAAGGTTTCTTCCAACTCAAATCATTCTATATTTTTCTCTTACTGTGAACAGACTCTTATTTTTAAAAGACGAAACAACAAACAAACAAACAAACAAACAAAACCAACACACAGAATTTGAAGAGTTTCTGCAGACTATTACGTGACACTGAGATGTGCTCTACCCTTGAACAAACCCTTGTTTGCACTGGGGACTGAAAAAAAGAAACAAACAAAAAAAAATTTTTAAAAAGTCTCAGTGAGGGAAATGCCACTTACTCTACATTTCTACAATTGCCCTGTTGCATCAGTGCTTTTGAAACAGAATAAAAATATATTCATTAGTAGAAATGTGCTAAAGCAGAGGGAGACAGACTTCCAGAAAAAAAAAAAAAATAATAATAATAATTAAAAAAAATGATAAAACACTGTGTTTGGGAAATGATGATGTTTACATGACAGGCTTATACAGCAAAGAGAGTGAGATGCAGCTAAAGGCTGTATTCCTGGGCACAGCATGGAAAGGCAAACAAAAGAAAAAAAGTATCTTCACATGTAATGGAGTCTTGTTAAAGTGCAAAGTTAGGATAAATGATCATCTGAATATAGCATCTTCCTCACCCAAGTTACTCCATGTGTGATTTCTGCTGATTTTAGTGTCTTTGCAGGAAGGTTTTTGTTCATTTCATTTATTTTCAACAATGCAGAGCCTGCCAGTAACATGAGCACAAAATGGTCTCTTTCCCACCAATAATCAGTCATAGATGCAGGCAAATGCACGTGCAATCATAGCCAGAGAAAGAGTTTATCTGTCACCCTTTGCTGTCACACCTGGCTGATCTTGACCACTGTTGGGTAAGGAGTTAAGGTCTACTCAGAACTGAGAGTCATGCCATAACTGCACCAAGAGGAGCCATTTTAGTAAAACCTACTCTTAAACTATTTAAACTAGTATATTTTGATTGAAGCAAATTAGGGTGCTGTGTATACAAAGAACAGTTTGTACAAGTAGAGAACAAGCAGTTCAGCCACCAAGTCTAATTTCTCATAGAAGAACAGTGATAAGTGAAGAGAGAGGTAAGTGTCCCTTCCAATTATCCCACCACCACAGCTGGTGGCTGCCAGATCACCCAGAACCTCTTTTAGAAAGAACTATGCTTTAAGATCTTGAATAGTTTTTTAAGGGTACCAGTTAGGTCATTTGGGGAAAATATTTTTTATACAATGATTATACATGAGTTACTGGATAACAGAAAATCCATATCCTCATATGTCATTTTTTTACAGCACAAATCTGTATTTTTCTACCGTCAGAAATGTTCAGAGAGCTAATGTGGTGTGACAGCAGTCCAAATGAAATTAATCTGCAAACTGAGATAGTAGCTTGAGGTTGACAAGAATTTCTTCCCAACTGGAAATCTCTTAGGGAGAGCTTCACAGCTCACTTGGTCAGCTGCATGACCTATTAAGCATCACTGACTGATATCAGTGAAGGCTTATCAATCACCAGTCTCAGAGACTGTGAAGAGATTAGAGTGGTACAATTTAGTATGGAAAACAACATCCTTGGGGGGTTTTCTATATCCTCCAGCCTGCTTTGCTTTGTAGAGAAACTTTAATAGGAGTTGAAGGAAAAAAGATGGGAAAGGGGTGAGGGTGTACTTTTTTCTAATATGATTCCTTCTCTAATTCCACAGGAAAGTGTTCACACAACCTGATTATCATTGCAAGCTTTATAATCGCAACCCCTCCTGTAAGTAAAGGCATTATGCTTTTGTATGAAATGTATGCCTGCCCTTCATTACCACAGACAGATGTGGTTACAACCTTGCCCTCCTTTCACACCACATGAGCTGAAGACTGGAAATGCTGCTGTGATGCTCTAGCCATTTCACTTTACCACAAAGACTGAAATTAATATAAAACCCTGCTATCCACTGATTGAAAACAATTAAGCTGCTTCTGGTGATCTCATACATAAGCTGTCAGTGACTTTGGTTTCTGTGTCAGCAACAATTTAAGACCATTTTATTCCCTAAATAAGAAGTTTTCATGCTTAAGCATGCTCTTTAGTATTGATCAATTTACTATTTGCAAAGTATAATTTAGATAGAAAGCTAAAAAGAAAAGAAAGCTAAAAGGAAAAGAAACCAAAAAGAAAATGTTTCAGAAATACAAAGCAAAATTTCATTTTGCTTTGTTACTGTTTTTAGATCTACTTTCACACTTCTCAGATATTCAGCTGGAAGTCAAAACCCAAAACATTTCAAATAATAAATGATTCTAAATATATAGCAATGAAACACTAATTGCACGTTTGGAAAAAAAAAAAAAAAAAAAAAAAAAAAAAAAAACTGCAAGTTTTCTGCTTGGAAACAAATTTTATAGACCTTACTTTAGATGAGTTTGAAACTGGAACTCTCTGTTCGCGTGCTGGTGATATGGACTTTTAATTTCAGAACACGAACAGAAACGTGAACACCTCGAGTGCAAATGTTAGGTGAATGCTGTTCCAAACCAGTGATAACAGATTTTTTGGGAAAATTAAGCTCTGTTCCGTGTGAGCAGAATGGCCACTGACCTGTTACCAAGTTAGTTTACATTTTAAACTAAAGCTAGACAGTCTTTCTAGCAAGAATCACATTTAATAACTGAGACAACACACTGAATGAAAGAAGTGAATTCTGATGCCAGTAACTGATTCTGCACATTATAAATACCTTCCCAATCACTTCTTATCTGCAAAGTGTCTGCTCTGCACACTGGCATAGCTACATATCTTTGAAGCTCAGCAACGTATCATTTTATCACTCCCAAACCAAAACAAGTAGGAGTTATTAAAATAAACAAACAAGCAAACAAAAACACTTTCAGAAATTAGGCCTCACAGAAATGGATGGAACAGAACTCTTATACTTTTTGTATATAGAAGAAATAACATCATTCCCAGTTACAGTTAGAGTTTTACGCTTTAGAGTATTTTCATCAATATCAGTGTAGTCAAAATTGAAATGATTTCTAATTTAGGTCAGCTGAGAGGGAAGAAATCTTAATAAATGTCAGATTTCCCAAGGTGAAGATAAAGTGTGTTTTAAAGATCAGTCTAGGAAATCTGAATAAATGAGCACCCTAAGCACCTAGCTATTCCTATTGACTTCACTGTTACTTCCAAATGTGCTTGCTTTCCATGAAGTAGGCTGTGTGAGTATTAATGCAAATAGCACAAGGAGATGCAAGCTTGTGATATCATTCTCCTATTTCCATATAAAATGTGGAAGTCCAACCCTTTCAAGAACTGACACACAGTCTCAGCATTTGAAGCATGTTACCTCTCTGCTTGATATCATACAGTGACAGCATCTGGCCCTGTGGTTTTGATTATAAGGAAAAGAGATTTCTCTCCCTCACAGCACACAGAGAACTGAAGAGGAACTGAACTGACTGCCCTCAAGTTTTCATGACAATGATCACTCCAGAAAGTCAGGATCAGATTTTTCAAAGCAATCTGACGTGATTGTGCTTCTAACCTCAACTCCAAATGAGCTCCACTCAGGAGACTATGAACAAATGAACAATAGAAGTTAAAATTCATGTGAGTGCCTGGTAAAGTAACACATGATTGCCACGAGAAAAGCAGTCAGTCTGAGCATTTTTATTTTTTCTTGCATAATTTAGATTTACTGTAAAAGTCTTTTAAAATTCTCCTTTTCTTTCCTAACAGTGTATAACTGAGAAAGACTTAAATGTGTAGTTTCAAGCATGATGTTACATTTTTCTCCAGCTATATGTACTATTTTGCAGAGGTACTTGAAATCTCTAAAATGCACACATATATTATCTGGTCATGCATTGCAGAAGCAAGTATGATATTCAGAAAGTTCTTCCAAACAGATACACATTTGATAAAATACATTTTTAAAAGATAATTAAATTTAAAATATTCTTGGGAACCATTTTCCCATCTTTCACAGTTCTTCTCCTTAGGCAGTAGAATGTCATTTACCTCTTCAATGAAGGCAATATGGCATTTTTATGTATAATGGTTCATTTCAGTTTATCAGGACTAAATATCCTGGCATACAGAAGGAATTATTCATCATAATTGAATCACAGCCATAATCTCACCTACTTTTACTGCTTATAATTGATTTAGAAAAAACAATTGGACAGCTCCTGGGTAATTGGTTAAGAAAAGTTTGGCAAACATCTAATTAATGGATGAGTATTTGGAAAAAGGCCTGGAAACTTTAGACTTTGGTGTCCAGTCAGCTTTAGGTATGTGCAGGAAGTAATAGTAGTGATACTGCATAATTACACCTGGAAAAAGGCCAAGCATATGCATTTATATATGGAAATCAGCAGACCAAATTGAAGATGTGCTCTGTGCCCACTGGGAATACCTCCAGCCTGGTGAGCATCTATGCAGTGCTTTGCTCAGGTCTGTTGCAGAGCAAGTGAATAAGTGCAGCACACTTTTTGCCTGTTCACTGTCAGAAAATTGTAGCAGTGCAATATTTATACGTTCTTGTGTAGGGATCCAAAATTTTGCCTTCATATATTAAAGGTCTCTGCAGAGATCCACTATGCATCTTAGTCTATTATTCCCTCAGTCCTTCTTTAAAAACTGACAAAAACAAACTAACAAACAAAAAACACCACACAAGAGACTTTGCCTTTTGCTTTGAGATGGCAATAGAATTTATGACAAGCATTTGAATTTCTGCCACTTTGACATTAATCCGGAAAAACTTCATTGATTAATGGAATTACAACGGATTTATATCAGCATAATTGAGTGGAATCTATTCTTGTGCATTATGATATAGGCTGATCTTTTTTCTTTTTCTCAGTAATAAATAAGGGCTCATCCAATTACACTATAAGTGAATACTGAGTATTTTCTTTTTCTGAAAAGAATTAATAAAGGTAAACTTGCATACATTGCAAATCTGTAATGGTTAATAAAAATTTGTTACAGGAAAGAAATTCAGTGTTTCTTCATCGAATATTTGGAACTGGTTGCTAACTCTAATGCCAAGTGAAACTTTTTCAAGTGTAGTCTGGGTGAAAATATCAGGCATACTGAACAGAATGATTAGACGACCCATCATTGTATCTACCAATGGATTTATTACATTTTGTTTATGCTTGTTTTGTTGCATTTAACTGGAAGCTTTCCTTGGGCAGTACTGAGAATGGACTCTATATTGCAATAGCCACTTAACCTGCACAGTCCAGTATAGAATTAAGAAAACTGGGGTGAAGAGAAAGGACGAATTATTTCTGGATAAAAGAATGTCAAATGTTAAAACTATAATTGTTTGAACTTCACCTGTTCTATTCTAATGACATATTAAATATTCTGACTGAATGCACTGTCTTGCATGTATAAATTATTGAGTGAACCTTTAATTATTAAAGATCAGCACCTATGAAGTGATTAAAACAAAATATTAAGGCACGTATACAGGAAAACATAAGAAATGTACATGCACACAGAAAGTATTACTTTCACTGAAATTTATATTGTGCAAAATATTGCTTCAGTTATTACTGAAATTTATATTGTGCAAAATATTGCTCAAAATATATGCTATTTATTGCAGTGCTTCTGCAAATAAGTTCATTAAAAGACTGTTCCCCATTTTCCAGGAAAAGCTTAAAAAATCTGCTTCTGCTCAGATTTTAGATTTTTTTTTTCTGAATATTTTTTATTAAAATTTCAATGATATCTAACTGAAATAATCAATACATCAAAATATTCATCATCCAGTGGGGTGTGACCTTGGCAGTTTGTTATTTGAACAGTTGAATAAAATCCTAAATAAGACCATACATGCAAATGCAGAGGCATGGGTACTTAAATTGGCTATTTAGTTCACTTCCATAAAACCACCATTTAAAGACAGGACATGAGAAGGTATAAGAACCATTTCATGCATGCTGATTTCAAATGCATGGACAAATCACACTCTGTTGATACACACCCTAAATTTTTTGTTTCATTGACTGAGTCAAGGCATTAGCTAGTGTGTGCTGCCCAAAAAGTCTTTAGAATTCATTTAGAAGACAAAATTTTAACATGAAAAGTCAGACTGAGAAGTGTTAGCCTTCGGTATGCTTTTCTGCTTTTTGTTGTAGATGTTTGTTTAAATGAAGTTAAAATGAAATGCAGAAAGTACTATTGTTCCAGGTAATAGCATGATTAATAGAAGTATCTTAATTCAGCCTGTGTCACATCAGCAGATATATTCCCAAGAGCACAGGGGAGCAGAATAAGAGGCAGAATTATCTATCTTGAAATAGGAAAAAATTCCAGTTTTGCATGCTTAACCAAACATTACTGGACAAATACATTCTAGAATATATTTACTGCACTTACCATGATACCTATATCTGTAGCAAGCAGCATCTAGCCTTCTGGTCCTGAACTTACAGAAGTGTTGTCCAGTATAATTGTAGGCTGAATTCATTGCACTAAACATTTAAATGTGCAACCAGCTGTATGGCAAACTTGTCACAGAACTAGATGCATGAAATCCTAAGGAAACTACTTAAGCCCTCCCAGAAGAAAACCCTAAACTGAGGTTATTTTACACTTCCCTTAGGCACTGACATCAAAGGCATGGCAATTCTGTGTGGCTGCATCACCCTGAGACCGTACAGAATACACTTATGCAGGAGTAGGTTGAGTAGGCTGAATAGACTGCAGTTCCTAGGAGCCCACGCAAAACCTTAAAAATGCAAAACTTGTACCATGCAGCAAGAGAAAACAGTATTTATTCACAGTAAAACTTTCTCTTCTTCCACCCCTGCATGAAAAGTAAGAAATCAAGTAAGAAAGCAAGCAAGCAAGCAAGAATGAATAAAAAGACTACAACACATTAAAGGTTGCACAGAAAGTCCTGTCCAACAAGGCAGCTTCCAAATGGCTTCCACAGCAGATGAACCTTCCTGACAGAACGCTGCCTTCAACTTCCTCTTGCAGATACACACTGAAAGTTTCAGACACCAATAAAGGTGTGACCACAGGCCCTTGCACCTCTACACACAAACACATGCACAAGGAGTGATCACTTCTTAAATGTCACACACATGGCAGGGATGAAGACAAATCATTCTACCCCAGTTGTCTCTCCATTACAGATTCTGGTCTGAAAAATACTGCGGCGTAATCTGCATCTCCTCAAAAATCCTTGACACATGTTAAACATCTTGTTTCCCAAAAATGTTTCTTATGCACCAGTGCAATGACTGTAGCTTCTTATATGTAATTAGGAAAAGTAAATAAATACATTTTCAGATGAATATTACCTTTTTGATACTTACTAGGAGCAAATTTGAAAATTATTTCAGTTCTAGATGATGACATAGTATTTCAGATGCGTCTGCTGGAGTCCATATGTCTGTTCTAGGCTTTTCTCTAATGCTCTTTCTGCAGCTCACATCACAAATTCATCTGTTGAGAATCAAAGTGATTTAATTTTTGAAAATACTGCTCTGTGTAACTGAATACTGCTGATCCTGTTTAATCAGTGTCCAAATGTTACAGACACAGGGTAAATTCTAGGAGCTTTTCTAAATGTTATGATTTGACGAGGGATTTCACTCCAAAGCAGGAGCTATACCAGCAGGTTGGCTAGTGGCTTTGTTAATGTACTATATGCAGATATCTTTCAGGAATCATCTTGGATTAGGAAGAAGCACACCAACTGTTCGTGCATGTGCAGCCTCCTCAAGATAAATTTATCTGCTCACCTGCTTTTCTCTAGTCCTTTGGTGCCTCTGTTCAGATCTTCCCTTGCGTACATCCAGCTCAGCCATGTAGATAACATGTGGACTAGCAAAAATATTCCCAAGAGCCCACAAATACCTTTATAACTTTTTCCTCAATTTATTAGATTAATTATAATCCCATGTGAAATTATATGTCAGAGATCCTTTTGAAAATTTGAGCTATAAATGGTATTGATTCAGGTCATAGAGATAGAGCATGAGTAAATCAATAACAACACTTCTGATCCTATCCATCAGATTAAATGAAAATGTCTGTCTCCCTAGTTTTGGTGTTTCCTTCTTTCTCATCATTTTCCTCCTTTCTCTTCTTCTTTTTCCTTTTCCCCCCTCTTCCCAGTTTTCAGTCTAGTCACTACAGTCTTATTCATCTTTCTTTCCCCTAATACCTCAAAATGCAGTCCTTCTGCATCCTTTCCTTACTTCAGTAAAACACTCATTTACACTTTACACCATATCTATTCCCCCATTACAGGTCCTTGTCATCCAGTGTTTACACCACAAAGTTTCACTTACACAGACTCTGGCTCTGTTGAAGGCTCCACGGAGATGTGGTTGACCCTATATTCCCCTGGTTGAGTGTCAGGATCTGCCATCCTCCTTTACTTTGGTTACACAAGACTGAGACAAGGCTAGATGACTACTGGGTTGAAGTGTTTTTTATAGGCATCTGTTTTCAGAGGTCATAGTTGATGTGACTTCATTCACACAGCAGAACTGGTGTCTTGTTTAGGTACAAGAATATCATGATGCTGTGTCATATCCACAGAAGACTACATATGTTTATGGATGACAAAGGGCCAGGGTTGAAAATGAAGGCTAGACTTTTAAATACTTGAAAGAAATTTTCTTAAAGCCTTTTTCATGAACCAGTTAAATATTTCTGGTAACAAATCAATTTAGAATGTGAGGCATTTCCCTCTATATTCATCTTGAGCTTCATCTGATTAGATAACATAAATGTTTGAAGTACTGCAGCTATGAATCACTAAGCTGCATGGCTGTATTCATTCAAAAAATATCTGTAAATGCATATGCTGCCGATTCACCTTCCAGGCAGTATTTCATAGCCACACTGTAATTGCAAGCCAATTTTAATAGCACTCCTGGGAGCTACTGGAAATGTTTAACATGTAAATGTCACTATGTAATATCTATGATGCAGTTACAAAGTCCAGTGTTAGCACTCTCAGAGGTCCCCAAGACACACCAGGTTTGACCTCAGGCAGCCAAACCAGCCAGGCCTGGCAGCTGCTTAGTATAAACAGCTCATCTTGCACAGCCTGGTCAACTCATCACTGCAGAAATACCTAGTTTTCTTGAAAGGCCATTTCTAAGGCTCTGGCTGCCTCCTAACCAGGTTCTGGTGAGAAATAATTTTGGTGCAAACAATCTGTGTAAAATTGCTGCCAAGCCATGCCTGCTTCTTAACAACTCCAGCCAATGCTACTGCAAGCACAGCTACTTTAAATTGGTTAAGAGAAAATGCCATTTTCTGAACCAAGTTTATCTCCAAAGGGAAGACAAATGAACCACTAGTGGTAATTAACAAGACTTATGTTAATTAAATTCTTTTTTGGCTGTAACTCATAGAGTCCCTGCTGTGAGTGGAAGTTTTTGTTTGATAGCCAGATCTGCAGCAACCACCACCATACTTTACTAAGTGCTCTGAATTAAAGCTCCAGTTGTCTTTGTTGCAAAAGCACCTGTATAACTCATGAGTACTCCAACAGCTTACTGAGCAACAATGGATATTTTTAGCATAAAGTCTTCTTTTAAGCCATATAAAATCTTGAGCAATCCACAAAGTTTATGTGAAAAAAAGCCTTCTGTTTCCTACCTATTATCTGCAGACATGTGCTTCCATAACTTTATCCATTAGCCCAAGTATGTTAGAGCAGCTGATCTTGCATACAAGTGTAACGTACCCTGACAATTTTTTTTTTTTTTACAATTCCATCTCTGGTTCCACAGAACAAATGAAGGCAATCAGATTAGTTTCATTTGTAGGTGTTCATAAAAGTATGGACGTATTATGAATCTGCTTGAGTCTGCAGACTATTTTTGGCTACATGTATATATCTTATCAGCCATTACAGAGACTAAGAGAATTTAAAAGGACTACACATAGTTGTTCTTTGGGGGGAATTTTTGAATTTGAAATTTTTAGAGATAGCAGTCAGATTGTTTGCAAACTTCTTGTATACTCCAGAGTGCAAATTAAAGTGAGATCAGGCATAAGAAACTGTATTTCCACATAAATAAATTTTAGGCAGGTCAAAGAGAATATTTGAATTAAAGTACATGAGTCAAGCTTCCTGACACTTTCAAAGCAATATAATAATTGTACTGCTGTGTCAAGAAAGAAAACATCCAAAAAATGTTCTGCAAGCACAGGACTTACCTTTTTGGAGCCATTGTTTTTGTAACTGGTCACTTTCACATTTTAAATTTTGTGCACTTTAGTGTAAATATGTGTCTTAGCAATCTGAGCTGGAGAAAAAAAAAAAAAGGAGAAAAAAGAAGGAAAGAAGAAAGAAAGAAAGAAAGAAAGAAAGAAAGAAAGAAAGAAAGAAA
>CM021733.1:60943585-60978238 GCA_011075105.1 Heteronetta atricapilla | reverse complement strand
AAGAAAGAAAGAAAGAAAGAAAGAAAGAAAGAAAGAAAGAAAGAAAAGGACTTTACAGGGACACTGACTTCTTCCAGATGCCAGATAACTCTGGTTCACAGAGGTCAAAGGGGAGGCTTTCACAAATACATATAATACAGCAAAATAACTGTGGTCTTAAATGTAGCAGTTGTTGCTAGCCGTGGCCAATGACCTTTTTTTGGGGTACCAAGGGAACAGATGCTTCTCATGCTGCACAAGGTTGAAAGTTGACAAAGTGAAACAAGCTGATGGTGACCAGTGAACTTCAAGATATTGTTTCCTTCTCTTCTTGGACTAGCATGAGACAGATTAGCCAAAAAGAAGCGGCGTCCTGGGAGCATTTGACTTCAAGACCAACATGATCACTGCAAGTCACCATTAGCAACAAAAGACTTGTACTTGGTATGCTGACTAGTATCCTTCAGAGAAGATCTCTGGAATATGAGAAAGGTTTCTGACACTCTGATAGTCTTCATATATTGTAAGATCTGATATTCATAATCCTTGCTGTGTGACATGAACACACTCTCTTCCAGCACCCCTCACAGGCAGCTACTTTCAGTCTTCATCAACCCTATTCACCAACTAATTTTGGCAGAGGACTCAATAGCCAAAGACCAAGGGGCTCTCTAAACAAGTCTTCTGCCTCTTAGAGTTCCATCTTCACCTTCCTTCTTGAGATGCTGAAGGTTTTGTCTCTTTGGAGCCTCTGACACTGCCACTGTTAAAAGACAAGGCCTGAAGTGGTCATACAAGAAGTACGCTATTGCTCAGAAATATCCGGCAAGCCAGCTCTGGAGCACTAAATGCTACAGTATCACTGTGAGGATCCACCTATACAACTTCTCAGCCCAGCTAATTAACCCAAGAAGATTGCTCTGTTAATGTTCCTATACTGCTTTTGGTGCCCAGGGTAACTTGAATAAGCTTTGAAGACAATGCATTATGCTGTGAAGACATATCCAAAAATGAAAAATGACTAAATTTACGAGAGAAAAGAATTATGAAGAATGAAGAAGAATTTTGCTTTCAAGTGCCATGATCAATATCACTCAACAGAACAAAACCCAAGAAACGTAGTCTTCCATTGACAAATGCACCATGCTTTTCAGACAGATAAAGAACTGTGTCAGTCAACAAAACTGTGAACAGAGGCAGCTTGGAAGGGAGAAAACACTTTGAACTGTTTGAATCAGGTTGAAAAAAAAAATGACTGTCATAAGGAGTTTTTCAGAAATAAGTTATAATCTCTATCAGAAAACAAATTAAATTTTTCCTTTATTGTATAAGAACTGTAGACTTCTCCAGAAAAAAATAAGTTGTAAGGTTACACCTCTAGAACTGAAATTAAAGTTCATCTTTCTCCCTAAAATTAACAACAGAATCTGGGAACAGGGATTTCTCAAAAAAAGAACTAAATTGTTTTTCATCTGATTTCTGTTTTTCACTCTAAGTATGGAGGAAATCGCTCTTCATATGGAACATTTTTTTCCATGAGAAATAGGAAACAGATAGAAAATACATTTAATTTCCCGAAACTATGTGTTACAGTGAAAGATCACTCAAACTGAGTTTTAAAATGTTACTATCTGTCAAAGAATTCTGTGCCCAATGATGCAAGTTCTTACTCATTCTAACAATTCCATCTGCTTTCTCAAATGAATATGGAATAGCAGCACCTGGGATTTTACCCATAGTTTGAGAAGTAGGTTTTTATTTCCTGAAAATGAGAACTAACATAACAAAGCTCTGACTTTTTTTTTTTTTTTTTTTTTTTTTTTTTTTTTCACTAGCATTCTCAGGCACAATTGTTCTTAACATGGTCAGCTGTGTCATTTGGTAAAGATCTGGAGAGAAAGTTTTTTCTTTCTGAAGATTTTGCCACTCAAAATATAAATACTACTTGATTCCATATAGCACTTAGCATTTTCATGGTATTCATTTTTATATAATAATGAGTCAGATTGTGACAGAGTAACGTCTGGGTTAGAGTTGCCATTATGCATTAAATTACAGATTAAATGTAATACAGAGTTTTCTGGATAATACAGATTTTATCCTCTCTTTTTTAACATTATTTCAATCCATCTGAAATCCATTTGAAAACTATTTTAGAATTCATTATTTCCATCTACAGCTAGAAAACTTTGTCGTATATTTCATAAAAGGAACATTCCTCAGAGTCCGTTTCCTTTCCATCCTAATACTACAAAAACCTTAATTACGGGACTTAAACCTCAATTCCTTTTTGCTTAGTGTGATGATTATGCTAGTAATGTATGATGAGTATTTATTAATACAAATATTTTGCATTTCAATAATACCTTCCCCTGAAAGATATCACTCCCACATTTTAAGGTCAGTATTAAGTTGTCAAATGAAGTAAATGTAAATGTAAGTAAGGGGATTTCAAGTGCTAATTTGTGGAAACAACAACAACAACAAACCATAAACAAAGCAAAGGAAAACAAAACCAACCAAAGGAAAACACAACCAAAAGCCCCTAAGAACACAGAAACAGAGATGAGACCATTTACATTTCCTTGTTTTGAGTTAAAATGCTTTCATATATATATATGTGCACTCATTATTATCTTCCTAGTTCCTCCGACTATGGCATATTAAAAAGCAAGGAAAGAAAGATTCTGAATTTGATGTTCAATCCAAAAATGAACACGTGAATCCTCCACCTATACAAAACATATTTTGGTTTGTTTGGAGATGAACTTTTTTTTTTTTTTGGTTTAATTTTTATTTATTGGTCTAAGAATTGAGTTTCTAACTGCGCTACTTCCTTAACCTACTTATCAAGGTTATAAGAAGATTTGAAAATAATAATTAAAAAAAAAAAATTGTTCACAAAGATTTCCTGTGTCTCACACAGTCCCAAGTAATGCAGCAATAGTTTTTTTTTCTGTTTTTATAAAATCAAGGCACAGTTAATTGACACTTAAAATATAATTTGATTCCAGAATTTATTCCTACATAGACTGTTTCCTGTGACATCACAGGCATACTCTGAAATGCCTAACGGTGTGGCTACTAAATTCTTTAGTTTGAAAGTGTTGGATAACTGAATGTAGCCTGGAAAATCCTGAAGGTCTAAACTGGAATTAATATTGACAATATAAGATGGAGCCATCTAGAAGAGAAATACCAGGCAAGAAAATTCTCAGGACAGTAACAAAAATCCCCAGATGAAGCTGCAAAATTTTTCATCAGAATTTTCAAACTACAACGTTTTTTTTTTTAAAAAAAAATATTCTCCTGTTCTCAGAAAGCAGTAATAATTATTCTCAAATTCCTTTTGAACAGCACATGCAACAAGCATATACAAATATCAGAATAACTTCTTTAGTAAGCTTGAACAAGGAAAAGTTCAGCCTGTGGCTAAATAAAGACCAAGCTACATTACTTGTAGCTGTAGAAAGCAACCTACTGTGAGCAGCACCCACCCACATTGTCCAGTGCCCATATACAATTAAGGAACTAATTCCAGTTTTCAAACATTATTTGATTCATTGACAATTTAATCCTGAAATAAATTTTCTCTTACTTTCTCCAGGCTACAGAGAACTTTGTCTGCAATTATTTATTCTCTTACAATATGGCACAGTTATTTCTCTTGCTCTGTTGTTTCTATGTGTGATTTCTCATAACTGTTCCATACTATTAAAGGAAATTTTGCCTCTGGCAAGAATGGAAAGAAACTTACAAATAACTGTTCTTTGATCCATGGTGCTTGCAAGCAAAAGATGCTGGTCAAGTGCATCATTCATAGTCTACGTGCCAATACAAAATCAGAACAGAAGAACAGAATCAGTTTATAGTTACAAAGGAAAATGTAAAGAAAGGTTCAACACAGATTACCAACCTCTAAGTAACAGAATTAACTATCTGAACAGTCCAGGAATTATAAGTAGCTCCTGACATTAATTCCAGGTGTGAGTCTTACATGGATCATGATCTGAAATAATTCCTCCTTTCCTAAGCCTGTTACTGCTTTTTTTAAAAATTATTTTTAGGACAAGTATATCATATTAACTCAAACCACCTGGCTAAAATTCACACATGACATTCTGTTCTCCCTTTGGTGACTCCAGGATATAAATGTTTTCCCTATGGATCCATAAAACTTTTTTTTTTTTTTTTTTAATCAGTTTCTCTACAGTCTTACTGACAGATTTGTCATTCTGAACACACAAGTTATATCCATTAATGGGAAGTTAAATTCAACCCACAGCAGTGGCAAAGTGTTCATGCTACAGTCATCACAAATATTCAGTAGTAGCAAAGCGATCATACTACGGTCATAGCAAATATTTTGAGCACAAGTGTTTCCTCTAACCATACTGTGTTTAGCATGAATTAATCTTGCATCACAATGTGTCTGTGATCCCCAGAAAAAAAAATCTAGTATTGATGTAGGCCTAGATTGGTTTTGAAATAATTGTCTAATCAATTGCAGTTTCATGAATCAATGCACTGCTTATATCAAATATTCATATGGCAGTACTATAAAGACATACATAAATTTCATGAAGTGAGTGGCGGGTCATTAAGAGATAGCCTGTGATCCCCTGAGAAGCATAAATTACAAAGCCATAGGAAAAGAAGAAGCCAATAAAACAGAACAAGTGAAGGACTTGGAAATGTAAGCATCAAAGCTTTAAAATATGGTGTACAACGTGATACTCAGAAATGTTTTCACAGTGAAAAGGGAAGGAAAAAAGTTACTAAATGTGTCTGTTTAGGCAAAGTGGACATCATGAAAAGAGGCATAATAAAGTTAAAGCAAAATTAGATATGGTGTACATTTTGAGAGGCTCAAAGCGGAATTTTGCACTTATCTACTATTGTCCTTCAGGAGGAAAAACATCTTTTTTTTAAAAAAAATACTCTTTTTATTACACTGAAAGTATCCTCACTTCTTCTAAGTATACCATACATCTGGTTTTCTGCATGTGTTCTTTTTTACCCCAGAAATGTTGTCAACATAAAAAGTGGACTTTGGCCACTTGTCTGGAATTTCCAGATGTCCAGCAGCACTGATGAAGGAGTAACTTTGGCTAGGCTTCAGACATCTGGAAATCCCACATGGAGAGACATGACACATGCATTAATGACAGCACAAACACTTCAAAGTTTGCACTCAACTCACTGCACAACATTTTCAGGTACATGCATGTTAATTTACATTTAAGAAATATGAAGAGATATGAAGGCACTAGTCCTGTAATGCAAAAATACCTCAGTTCTAACTGAGGTAATTTTGGGAATGTCTAAGCATTTTAGGGATTGTATGGTCCTCTACAGAGTAAAGAAGAATGTAAATAAATCTGTTTGCCAATGCTGCAATTCACTATGATATTCCTAGTTAGAATCAACTGGATACCTAAAAGCATGGATGAGAAATGAGGTCCAGTCTCCTGCTTTTATTAAAGCCAGAGGACCAGCTGCAGACTGAGGGGCTCATCACTACTGCTACTAAAGTCAAAAGAAAAGATCATAAATTTCTGTGAGTGCTGGACCAGCTTTCAGTGATGAAGAAGGAAGATACATGATCTGAAGAAGACCACAGCTTTGCTCATGATTATCCTGAGCACCTGTACTCATCAGTGCTGTCAATATAACAAACATAACCTGCAGCATTTTAAACCACGAAGTAAAACACTTGGGAAGTGCTGGGTTTTGGTTGTGTAGGTGAGGAGGATGGGGAAAGTAAGAGCACAAGGAAGGTGATAAACTATCAGCTGCTGGTATCTGCAACCAGAGAAAACTGACACCAAGATAAAGAAAGGCAGACAATCAAACAGTAAGACACCTCACCAGGGAATAGAGAAAATGAGCAGAAAGCAAGTTATATGCACGTGGTAGAAGCAAGCTGTGCAAAAGACAAGAAATTATTCAGTGGACAAGACAGAAGCAGCACTCAGCCAAGTAGCAGAGTACATGTTCTCAAGGCTCCAAAATGTTCTTGGCAGGCCTGGAACAAGCCACCTGTTTCCCTTTTTCTTTCTCTCTCTTTTCCCCCTCTTTTTTCTTTTTTTTTTAAACTAAATTTTCTTCCTATCTAGCATTGTTTTTTGTCCACACAGTGACTTATTCACTCTGTTTATTTTATTTTCATTATACAATTTGCAGGACACATAATTTCCTTTCAGAAACACATGTATATATACATGTTATGTAACCTTGTTTGTTTTCAGAATACCATACTTGTTAACCTAGAAGCACTAGAATGTGGAGAATAGACACACGGGACACATGGAAATTGTCTTTCAAAGAGATGATTACCTATTGGGAAGGATAATCAGAAGACATACAGGACACATGGAAATTGTCTTTCAAAGGGATGATTACCTATCGGGAAGGATAATCAGATTTTTCTCTTAGGATGGTTTCAGGCTGGGGGTAGTAAGGATATGGTGGAGAGGTAAATACAGTCAGAAGATCTCTCATGTGCCATTAGGTCAGTTAGAAAGCCAATTGTAATTTGGTTCCTTGGTTCTTGGTAGAAATGTTCAGTGAGGTATGATCTAGAAATGTAGGGAAGTTTTTAGAAGATTCATTCTCAGATGTGAGAATTGCAAAGGAGTGTGGTCTCAAACTAGGTACAAAAGAACCAAAACTAGGGAAAAAAATATATATATATTTGACCTTAATTGCAGGAATGTCTTCCAAGAAAAAAAAAAAAAAAAAAAAAAAAAAGAGAAAAACAATGTGTTTGAGGTAGTGTCTCTTTTTAGGAAAAAGCAGAACTGCTGTATAAACTGTGGGTGGGTTGACCTTGAGCACAGAGAGCCACTGAGTTCAAAGCCAGTTTTACCTGCCCTGAGGTTTTAAGACAGTTCCCTAAATCTTTTAATTTTCTCTGGCCTCAAGTGCGTAGACCATTGTAGGAACATGGAAGCAACTGTAGAGCATCCGTTTTATCTTTCTTTATGGGTGGCTTATGTCTGGCCAGAGTAAAATTCCCCCAACACAGGGTCTGGAGAAGAAAGTGTTACTTGCCTTGTCAAGGAGACAGGGCAGAGCAAGAGGCACAAAACGTGGAGAGGCCAGGCCCTGCAATCCCTGTGGTGCAGGAGGCTGTACACTGCCTGTGTTGACTGACCCATCCCCCTGGAAGCCCCAGCAGCCCCAGGGGCAGCTCAGAAATGGGATAGAGTTGCCCAGTGGTGCTGCCAGGAGGGTGTCCATCTCTTCCTGCCCAGGGGATGGCTGCCACAGGACCCTTTCAGGCACAGGCCCTGATGGAGTTGATCATCCACAAGCTGGCCTGCCTGCCTGAGCCCTCTGCTGCAGGCCATGTATGTTTTAATTTGGAGATGTGAGCCATGCACGTGCCAGTACTTCCAGTCCCTGCGTGCAGTGAAGAGCATGTTCAAGTATTGCTTTTAACAGTGGGATAAATTAGCACAGCTGTTTAATTCAAAACAATCTGTTTACTTGCCCACATGTGACCATGTAAAGACTACAGGAAATTAAAACATCTAAAAATAGAGAGACTGTCAGGGAAGAAAACAATTGAACAGTGCTGCATGAATCGATGCTGGACATTTCTTTTACCTGTGAACCACACAAGGCTGCTCCAACTTCCCTCTTTCACCCCCCTCACTCAGCTGCTCTCAAAGGGAGGTTTGACATTGAAGTTAGCATATCTCCTTTTCCCTCTCTAGAAAATCTCTACCCTTCCATCATTTTGTGGTGTAGACAAAAGAGGTGCTAATGCCTGCTGGTGTTCATGGGTCGCCTGTGTGGCTACAGGCACAGTTCCTGCAAGACATTCAGCTTGGTGCCTCCTGGGTAGATTTGGTGCCTTTAGTCCAGGGAGAAGTACCCGGCTTCCAGCATACTGGCATGGGCTGTGGAGGGGCTCTGCTGGGGGATGAATCTGATGAACTACACCTCAAATAATACATTTCAGAATAGGTTTCTCCTGCTGAGTTTTTCTTTTTACAAGCCAGGCAATGTGTAGTGTGAACTCCACTTCTGACTGTATTATTATTATTTACTTATTTATTTAGTGAGTGAAGTCTGATGCAAAAACTGACTAAACAAGTAGATAATATATTTATTGTGAAAACATTCATATTTTGTACTAGAACTGGAAACTGCCAAAAAATATCTTGTGGAAAGTATTTTGTAAACAATATACTTGGATGTCAACCTTCTCCATAAACACTCACCAAATCCATCACTCTTCTGAGAAAATTAGCTCATTAGCAGTATTGTCCTTGTGTGTCCTGTATGAATACTTGTCATAAGAATAACCTGGGAAATTCCTGCAAAGGTAAGCTTGCACCATTCTCTCTGCTCCAATAACAAAACCACAGAGGAACAATTAGAATGGTTTGCTGCCTGGGTTACTCCCCAAGCAAGTGACTGAGCAAGTTGAAATTTCCTTGGGCTCTTCTGATTGAATTTGTTTCATGTAACTTCAGACATTCAGAAATAAGCCATTTGTACAAACTAGTTTTCTAGGACGTCCTCTTTGATCCACTAATGGAAGGAGGGAGAGAGAAGGATCTCAGAGGATGATATTTTAGACATTGGTTTTAGGGATAAACAATCTGCACTAGAAGGGTAGATCTCTCTTTCCATCAACTATAGAGGACCTTGAAAAATAAAGAAGCTGAAATGTAGGCCTTTGTGGGAACTAACAAAAATCTAGATGAGTAACACACTGTTTTTTGTTTTCCCTCCTTCCACTTGATTAGACTTGAACTACACCTGAATTTGCTTTCTAAATTGTTTTTTTCTTCATCTTCAGTAATTGCTCCTCAAACTGTGTTCTTCAGTTCTCTACGTCTATGGCTTATTTAACTGTTCAACTGACTGTATTCAGCTCTTGGGAGCTGCCCTCATACCCTATTCTGCACAGGCCAGGCATAACCTTGTATGCGAGGAAAATATTTCAGTGGTTTTAAACCAACAGAATGATTGTGAAATTCAGCTTAACGCTTCAGTTACTATAATAACTTATTTTCTACAAAGTATCTAAGTTGCAGTTGACATTATTTGGAGACCCATACACTTTATTTGCATTGCATAAAACTTTAATAATACTGCTAGTATACTGTGATACAGACCATATAATATGGAGAATATCTGATTTACAGATGAGAAATATGAAGTATGAGTTACAGATGAGTAAGCTGAGAAGTGAAGTGACATCCTCATTCCTATGAAGCAACATTCTAATAACCCAGAGATAGTCCCAATACATTATAATTATTCATAACTTCAATTTTTGCCTTTTCAGGATTTCAGTAGGACTAGTCACATGCTTATGGTAAAGCAACGTACACAAGAGTACTATGACCACAGTTGTGAGTATGTGAATTGGACACCCCAATAATTAACACAGGAGAAAGACAAGTTCAGTAAACAGGAACAGTGTTTTTTAACAACAGGATACAAGTCACTTGCATTGTACAAAGGACAAACTGAACCTCAGGTAATTTTCATTCAATTAAACAGTGGAAGGAGAGTAGCAAAGCAATGTATATAAATGACATGATCAACTGTGCTAAACGAGGCAAAGCACAGGGACTGCACACACTGTGCTTGGAATATCAGACCCTGCAAAAGGGAAATAGAGGTCAGTCCCCATTAACATGTAAGAAAAAACAACAAAAAACAAAAAACAAAAAACAAAACAAAACAAAACAAAAAAAAAAAAAAAAAAAACAGGGTCAGTGGCAATCAGAGAAAGGGCAAAAGGCGATTAATAACGGCCTTTTCTCTGTCTGAGGCAGTGGGCCTTTCTCACTGATATCTGAAAGACATGAAACGACACAGCAGGAGGAAACAGCAGTGGCAAAGCCTCAGCAGTGGTATCAGGAGGCAACTTTGGCAGCTGACCCAATTTATATTCAAAGCAAAAGTGTCTGACTTCCTTCATGCAGAAACTGCATGGGCAGGAAGAGTAGCACTTTTTTTCTATAAATTCCTCTTTGTTTTTGCACATCTCAAACAGGTGATGTTATCCCATACCTATACACCCAAGCAGACCACATAACTCACAAAGAAAGGAACAAAAGTGCTAATGCAGCACAGGGTAGTAAAACAACATTTAATGTCCATATTTTCTTTCAATGTTAAAATTGTATTATTTTAGTTATGGGAAAATATTTGGAAAAGACAGGAAAAGATCAATATTTCATAAGGTAGCAGTATTTTAGAGAACCTCACTTGAGAGTCCTGAAGTATTTTGTAAATACCTATGAATTCAAATCTTGGATTGTAGTTATATCAGGTCAGTACTAATCCTCATTTTATATATGAGATAACGAAGGCAAAGGGACATAGGGAGTGCTATTTTCTTACTATATTGAGGGTTGCCTTTAAGATTTTCAGTGGATCTTGAAAGTTTTTGCTACAGTCACAAATGCACTGTCAGTCACTGAATTCTGGAACTTGAAACTTATTTTTAATACAGCAGGTAACTAAATCAACAAAGGCATATGGAGGACTATTTTTATTGAAAAGAATGTTTTAGAATGGATATGATTTGCATATTGTTTCATGTAAATGAAGGTGAAATTTGTTTCAGAAGGGGAATTTTAGAACATAAAATATGTTGTTACTTGTGTTTCCTTAAGAGGTAATTCTTGCCCCCAGATGCTTAAAAACCCAGATAGAAGACTAGGGGCTGATGGAAACATGCAAATCAGCTGGAAAAAAAAAAAAAAGAAAAAAAAAAAAAAAAAAAAGAAGAAATAATAAAGTAATTCTGGCCAGCATGTCAGGCAGTGACCTGGGAAACATTTTTCACCCAAATACCAAATCCTTAACTGTCAGGAATTGTGCACTTATCTTGACTTGGAGCTCTGCATATATAAAATGTGGAAGAATCTGGTTGGGAGCACATAATGTTTTCTTCTCCTTTAAAAGAACTAGAGTCTATCTTGACAGGAAAGAATCCAAACAGTGCAGCAATCATCCCTTGAAAGCTTCAGATGCTAATTGTGTTTTCATTAACAGTATGTTGGTGATAAGGGGATTCAACCTAAATTACTGTGATGATTTCATGTTAATGGGTATTTAAGTAAAAGGAAAGACATTAATCAAAGATTAGAGAAATGTATGCTAAATTATTGTGATATATGTATAACTAAAAGGAAGTATTGAAAGGGGAAGAGATTTCTTCCTTGGAAGAATAAAAATTAAAACCTATAGGAAGACAGACTCAAGGTAAAAATACGTCTGAAGATGCTGAATGACTATTTTTTTTTTTTTTTTCAGTCTCTGTATTTTTCTTCGTCCTGTGGGAAGTAAGTAATATGTCTGTAAAAAGTATTTGGAATCAGTAATTAAATGGAGTGTCCAAATGAATGTTAGTCAGTGTAGACTTGGTAGCTGCTAGAACAAGAATTATCTTCCAGGTTAAAAGAACTAATTATAAGTCCTCGTTAATAAGACCTCAAACTTGCAAATGTAGCTGTGATGGACAGTACCACTGAAATCTAACTTCAAGTTCAGTTTGTCTGTAAGGTTTGCTTAGGAGCCATATGTAAAGAAATCAAATGATACAAATCAAAAGAGTAATTTTGGATATGTTCTACAGTGCTTTTGGCTGTTTCTGTACTGGGAGAGATATAACTTAAATTATTCCTCTGTGAATTTGAGCCCTTTTGCTGGAAGGGAGATGAGTGGCAGCCATGGCCCTGTGTCCCACTGATCCCTGAGGGGCAGAGTGGGCTACTGAGGGCTGTAAAACAATGAAGAAAAATAGAACTGCTTTGAAATTTGTTCTCTCCTCTGTAAGATAAAGATTGTCTTTGGATCACAGGTCTATAAAAATAGTTTCAACCTACTTCTGCCTTTCTTAGCACTCCAGTCTTATGACAGCCTATTTGGACCTGAAGTTAAGTCACTCTTCAAAGGAAAAGCTCTTGCCTGAAAGGTACCCGTAGTCCTGAGCATTGGAAACAATCCAGAAAAAGAGCAGCAGGAAAGGGGAGATATTTTTAATAACACCTGTATCATTCCCAAACTCTCTGCTAGACTCTTGAGCAGAGAAATGAGCTGGACCAAAGTGAAGCCAAAGCCCTGGTTTTTGCAGCTGGCTACCACCTCCCTGACACCAGAACATGAGGTGACCTAGAGTTCTTGGCAGTCACTTCCCTAGCTTGTTCCCTAGCTTGTTATAAGGAAAACTTATATCTCCTTTTTAATGCAAGGTGATTCCTTTCTGCCAGAGAAAAATATTGTTCTGATCTGCAGCTTCTGCTGCCCTGTCTGCACTTTGCTGTGCTTTGATGATCTTTGGTAGCTTTTTTGGGTGGTCCTTTGGGGAATTGAATTGGATGATCCAACTCAGTATATTCTATGATTCTATGAGGTTTTGGCCACAGAGACCTTAGTTTTCACGGAATGTTTTGGGTTGGAAGAGAGCTGAAAGATAATCTACTTCCACGCTCCCTGACATGGGCAGGGATACCACACACTAGATCAGGTGCTCAAAGCCCCATCCAACCTGGCCTTGGCCTTTCTGAACTTCATTAGGTTGAGCTTCACTAGATAAGCATATCTAGTTTGTCCAGGTCCCTTTGGATGGCAGTCCTTTCTGTTGTGTCAACTGCACACAACTTTGGTGTCATCTGCAAACCTGATGAGGGTGAACTCAATCCCACTGTCTACATCATTGATATAGATATTAAACAGTACAGGTCCCAGGGCAGACCCCTG
Source organism: Heteronetta atricapilla (assembly GCA_011075105.1). Taxonomy (NCBI): domain Eukaryota; kingdom Metazoa; phylum Chordata; class Aves; order Anseriformes; family Anatidae; genus Heteronetta; species Heteronetta atricapilla. The sequence continues at coordinate 60,965,518 of CM021733.1, read as the reverse complement.
TGGGACAGCGCTCATCACCAGCCTCCACCTGTATATAGAGCCATTGACCACAACTCTCTGTGTGTGTCCTTCAAACCAATTCCTTAGCCACTAAATGCTCCACCCTTCAAATTCATATCTCTTCAATTTGGAGATCAGGAAGTCATGTGGTACTGTGTCAAAGACCTTACAGAATTCCAGGTAGATGACGTCAGTCAGTCTTCCCTTGACAACTGATGCTTGAACACAGATATTGCTCTCCCACTGTCATTTTCTGGGGACCATTTTCTCCTAGGAATCCAAACCCACCCATTCTGTTTTGTGACATATCTCCTTTTCCTAAGAGATGCCATTGAAATCCATACCATTGAAACCCATGCTCCATCTCCGTTTCTCTGTAAGGTGTCCTTCCTGACAGACTTGTTACCTGAGTAGAAATGGTCTCATTTAACCATGTGCAAACCACCTGGTCTCTTGTGTGGCCTTACTCTGAAGCCTTCTTCAGCAAATCCATAGCAGGAGGAAAACTTGAGGTCTTACGTTTACCATTGGGACTTCTTTTAAAAATCAAGATTTGATGTTGCTACAGAGGATATGAGGTAATTTCTCAATGCTTTCTAAATTCCAGTGCTTAAATTCGTGAATCCACTTCAGGCAAATTAATGGTTGCTATTTTGTTTACCAAGCTTGAAAGGACTGAAAGCCTGCAGTGACACACTAGATTATGTCGATCTCATTAGCATTTCATTAGTCCTCTACTTTTTCTCATTAAAATCTCAACCTCATGTAATTTCTCTGCCTCCCTCCTCAGATAAGTAAGAAGGCTCAGATGCAGAGAGTTAATGGACTTGGGCTTTTTGCCTGTTTCCAAGGTACACTTGCTACAGGCACTTGCTGAGCCCTGTCAAGCTGATATTTTTAATAATACACTATGTTCTTATTAGTGCTCATGTCTGTGAATCACATTGAGCTGAAAGAAATTTCCAGCAGTTGTAGGCTCCATGCACAGCTTGGTATAACTTCCCTAGCAACAGGAATCTAACGTGACATGGGTTTGTGTAAAATTTATGGCTCAAAAATCTTTTCTGACCTTTTGAAACTTGTGTGTCTCTAAGGATGAAAAAGATAGGGCTGCTCTGGCTCCTGAGGGTCCCATCCTTCTCTCACACATGCACAGGAGTTTTGCCTTCCAGTTCAGCTTCTGGTTCTGTTCTGTTTTCTGGAAGGATAGGAGAAACCCATTTCTCCTCATGTCCTTCATGTCCCACAAGCAAGATATTAACAACTGAAATTTGTTTGAATATTTGTCAAAATATTCAGAAGGGCAGTACAATTCCTCCACTGGCTGAGGTCCCTTGGTTTGTTCAGCCCAAACACAGCAGGCTGGGGGAAGGCGTCATGGTGGCCTGCAGCTCCCTCACGAGGGGAGCGGAGGGGCAAGCGCTGAGCTCTGCTCTCTGGGGACAGCGACAGGACCCGAGGGAACGGCATGGAGCTGGGACAGGGAAGGGTCAGGCTGGGGGTTAGGGAAAGGTTCTGCACCCAGAGGGTGGTCAGGCACTGGGACAGGCTCTTCTGGGCAGTGACCATGGCACCGAGTCTGTCAAAGTTCTAGAAGTGTTTGGACAACATTTTCAGGCATCTGGTTGATCTTGGGATATTTCTGTGTGGAACCAGGAGTTGGATTTGTTGATCATTTTGGGACCCTTCCAACAGAATGTTCGATGATTCTTTAATTCTAAAGATCCCTTATAAAAAAGGGCAATTCAATAAACAAGGTACAGAAAGAGAAGGAACACTATGGGGAAAGCAGACTTTTTGTCTTCTGTATGATGCTGTCTGAGTATCTGGAAGTTACAGCAAAAAAATCTATAAAAGCAAAAATATTTTAGATTCCTTTACTAGCAATGCACAAAATCTGCTAAGTCTGGAACTGGAAAAAAAAAATGGGGGGGGGGGGCAGGGGGGATGGGGGGACGTAACACTTAAAAATGCCTAGCAGATTTCTTTCCTTCAGTAGATATTTCATATGGCTCCTGAGCTTGTCATTGTTGCTGATTTTTCTGAAAAATAAAATAAAATAAATAAAATCTTTTTAGGCTTTAAGGAACCAGATACAAATAAATAACGATTATTTGTACTTGATTGCAGGGTATTTTTCTTACCACATACTTTGATGACCACATGCTTGCAAACTCCACTTTGGGTCTTTCAAATGTGAACTCTGGAATGAAACTGTTTCTATCTTGTGAGGATGGATTTTGGTGTAGAAAGATCCTGATTTTTAATAAGGCTTTAAAGTGCTTCAACAAAAACATTAGCAAAAACAATAAACCTCCTGTTGTTATGCTTGTAAATAACCTTAAAAAAATAAAAAGTTATTTACATTACTCAGTAGGAAGTCATATCATAAACATGTATGAGTTTACAAGACAGGAAATTGTGAGAGAATAATGACTTAACATCTCATGATTAAGCATCTATCTGCACTTAGGTTTTTTTCTTTGGTCTGCTACAAATGCATTGGGGATAGATGTGAAATATGGAAAGATCAGAATCAGTTCAAGCTGTTATCATTTAGAAGATGGTAAACATAATTTACTGAAGTTTCTGGTGGTTGTTTCATCAACCTTTATAAGAAGGTCATTTTCCCCTGAGTAATATTTTAATTCATGGACTTCCAGTAATTTCATATTCCTGTATAAATAAGGGCTTTGCATTTAAAGGCAAGATGAAAATATCCACATGACAGCATCTGACACAGGAGTCTGAAAATGTTATAAAATAAATGTCATAGAAGTTACAAAAGGTCTCTTGCTGTTTGTGGTAATTCAAGGGTAGTTGGATTTTTAAAAATAAATATTTTATATATGTATGTGTATATATATACATAGAAAAAGGGAGACTCCTAATTGTGGACTTCTAATTATACAGAAACATTCCTCCAACATCAAAATGAACAGTGTAGATGCTCACAAACTGTTTCCCTGCAGACAACCATACTGTCGCTTCTTTTGTTAAAAAAATAGTTTCTCATATTAATGCCAGATGATTTTAAATTCTGTAACACTTACAATGTTAATAACTATTATAGCTCTATTTGTTGGATGAGACATTCAAATCCCTACTCGTACGAGACTGTAGTCCCTTACATGGAGTTCTCTCCTCTGCTCTAGTCAAACTACTTTGGTGTCTAGTCCCAAACCCACAGAAGTAATTGAAAAGAATTCTTTTAACTTCAGTGGAATTCAAAACAAGCCTTGAGCAAGCTATCATCTGCAAATGGTTCATCTGACCCACAAAATTCATTTAGCTTTCAGCTTAATGAAGTATTTAATTAAAAAGCATCATTAAAGTGCAAAATAAGGAATATTTATTGTTAACTGGCTGGATTTCACATTTAAAAAAAAAAAAAAAAAAGAATCAAGATTTGAAGAGTATTGTCTTTTCTGGCTGGTAACTAAGCTTAAAGATCATCTTTTTCCTTGATTTATGCCTAAAATGTAGTGAGCCTCATCAGACAGTCCAGAAATACTCATCTACATAAATCTTTTAATATGGTATAATTTTCATGACAGTCCTCAGCAATCTATTGCAGTGCTTTGACTAAAGATCTTACAAGCTAGGAAAAAAAATAAAAGAAAAAGAAAAAAGAAATATGAGGTTTGAACACCTTCCATTTAGTTTTGCAAGGTTTATAAATTAGTTTTCCTGTCTATTGTGAGCTCAACTGCTACCCCAGGGAGATCCCCTCAGTTTCTGCAGTGCATTAGAGGCATAAAGGACATATCCATACAAACGGATCCCAGGAGCCATCCTGTATGTCTGAGCAGCACTGCTGCTGCCCACAACAAAGACATATGGAAGTAAGTTGGATCAAGGGTGTCAGCTCTACTGCCTCTCCCCAGTTTGCTTTGTGTGGGGCACAAAGGCTGTAGATCCCAGTATCCCTTGTTCCTAAATGTACGCCAGGATTGGTAGGGCCATCTAAGATCTCCATCTGCTTTCTGCTATCCTTAAGTCTTCGTTAAAATAGAGAATCACTGTTAAGAGTAGGTTTCCTTCTTGTTGGTTAAATTATTGGAAATTCTGGGTCAAATTAAGTCCCGATCATTTTATTAACTTCAGCAGTCTTAACAAAGACAGTGAGCAATATTGGAAAGGGGACAGTTCATTGTCTGTGGTTTCTGAAGCCAGAAAAACTCCAGGAGTTATCTTGCTTAGTCACTGGAATTGCTTTACCTTGAAGGAGGATGGATGGGTTTAGTAGTGCTGACATTAAAAAGTCCGCAGTTTCTTTCATGCACACCTACCTGTACATGCGCACTCACATAGAGTCGCTTATGAACAGAGCCATAGATGGAAAGATGCAGTGACCTGAGAGTCTTCCTTTCTAACTTTCGGACATCCAGTTTCCTAAATTCTTGGAGTCTATAAATGCTTCCAGCTGAAACTAGATTTGAAGCAGCCATTCTGCTAGGGTTAGCAGGGGAAGAAAGAGACCAGCCCCTCAGTCTCAGCATCTCTATACTGGGCACCTGTAGGCTGGGGAGCAGTCTTGTGGAAATAGTTTATAATGTGGGACTGAACTCTCTCAGGCCCAAGTCATCTGAGTGTTGTAGACACTATGCCAAGGTATAAAAGGGGCCCTGTTATACCTTGTTTATTTGTTTTCTAATCCATCTCACAACTAGCTATTTAGGACAGATTTTTGAATGTGAATGGCTGAAAGTGACAGGCCGTTGGCACACACGCTGTAGATGACTTGTGCTATAAGCCTAACTACTGGATAGTGTTTCAGGACACTGACCAGTTTGATGGCCATAAACTGGCCTTAGCATGAACTAAGCTTGAAGAGACTCCACAGTACAAGCCCAGAATCACTTCTGGGCAGTGCACCGAACTCCGAAGGAGTTAGCACTTGAAGGGCTTAGGGGTGAAACATGAGCTGAGGGGATTGTGTGCCTACTTGTTGGACTCTAACACTCATGTATCTGAATCAGTCTCTAAAACTGTAGAATGCATTTGGTTATCAAAGAACAGGAATTTTCCATGTTTCATATTACTCTTTCTCTCTGTGTGTTCTCTTTGATAAATATAATTGTTCTTTGGCAAACCTGCTACAAATCACAGAAGGCAGAAAGCTGTGTCTAAGTCTGACCATTAATGAAACCAGTTCATTGATTTCTGGTAGTACACGGTGTTCCTGTGTGCAATTAATTTATATGAAGAGTACAATAGAATTTGTTCTCTAATTTTATTCTGTTGTTTCATGAAAGGCTAAAGTGATAGAATAGATGGGACTAGTGCTAGCTCAAGGAAGAATGCTTCCATTTCTGAGTGTATTAGGTCATCATAGCAGAGATAATGTAGGTTACAATTAATGGAAGAAGCTAGGACCTATTTAAAATCTTCTTCAGTTCCTGTGTCCAAAACAGTCGCTCAGTTAAGCACTACTTGTTTCTGTTAGGATTTAGTAGTTAATAATACTTGCCAAGGCTCATGTCCCAGTCATATATAACTGGAACTCATGTACTCAACTGAATGCTTCACTGTTACAGCTCCTGGGAACTGGGTTTCCATCTAACGACAGCAGTATGACATTGATGGAGGCTTAATAAAGACAACATTAACGTAGGTTATAAAGACAGACTGAGAGAGTTGAGGTTGTTCAGCCTGGAGAAGAGAAGGCTCCAGGGAGACCTTATAGCACCTTCCAGTGCCTAAAGGGGGCCTACAGGAAAGCTGGGGAGGGACTCTTTGTCAGGGGGGTGTAGTGATAGAACAAGGGACAATGGCTTTAATCCAAAAGAGTGTAGATTTAGATCGGATATTAGGAAGAAATTACTCAATGGATAGTGAGATAATTGCACAGGTTGCTCGGAGAAGCTGTGGCTGCCCCATCCCTGGAAGTGTTCAAGGCCAGGCTGGATGGGGCTTTGGGCAACCTGGTCTGGTGGGAGGTATCCCTGCCCATGGCAGGGGGCTTGGAACTGGATGGTCTTTAAGGTCCTTTCCAACCCAAATCATTCTGTGATATATCTATGAATATCTATTAAAATGCTGTTACCACCATAAGTGTTATTTCAGCAGGTGTGAATGATAAGCTTCCGTCTACATTGCCAAATGCAGCTTTAAATCTGTCCAAAATATGAAGAAAACTAAAGAAAGGATGACTGCAACTAATATAATTTATAAGTATACATACTTTTTTAAAATCCTAATTTTTGGCAAATTAGGATTTTTCAGATTCTATTTAGACAATATGTTGTGGTGCAATGGCAGGTTTTAGAACAGTAAACCACTGGCTACGATGACAACAAAAAGCTTATATTATCATAGTAAATTGAGACACTTGAGTTCATTGCTAAGGGCAGGATTTCACAGTGACTATCAAGGAAACTCACTTGAGTTAGTTTTGTTTCTATTTTGTTAAAGTTCTACCCACTAAAGTGTCTAATATGGCTGTAAGATATTATTCACTTCCACTGTGCAGGGAAACCTGAAAATGGGCTACATGGAAACAAATAAATAAACAAACAAACAAATAAATAAAGGCCTGGCATGCTACTTGTAGCCATTGCAGAAACGTTATTCTACACAGTGATCCCACCAACTGGTCTGCAAGACTCCCTCCAACCCTGCAGTGACTTACATCTCATTGAAGTGGCAGGGTTTTTCCTCCCTCTGCAGTAGGGGGCTGCAAACACAGCCCCTGCAGGCCCTGGGGAATAGACGGTAGCCATTTTTACAGCACTTGGCCAACAGACTCCTTTCATCATGGCTGGGATGGTACTCTTCCCACTGCCAGCCCTGCTGTACGAGTCCACCTGCAGACACAGTTCTCCTGCAGGAGTAGATTCTGCATGAAAAATACTACACCTTTATTTGGAAATCTCCCACAGCCTGATAAAGATGGATGAAATAATTTCCCTGTCTATTCCCCGTGGAGCCATCTTCTCCAGAGTAATCCTAGGCTGAGATCCTAGAAATACATTTCTGCAAAGGCAGCTGCTTTCACACAGCAGTCATAAATACTATGTGAAAAGGGAACAAAGAATATATATATATATAATGATCAAGAATTTGAAGTCTTTATCCAAAGGTAGGGTGGGATTTTTTGTTTTCTAATCCATTTTACCTTCTACAAAGAAAGCTCAAGCATACCAAAACCATTTAGATGATTGATTGTCTAACCTATTTTTTATGATCATAATTACTAGAGATTTTATAATTTCAAATTCAATTGGAATAACTGAATCAATTTCAATACTTCGTTCCCCTAGAATAAAATTTAAGTTATATTGTTATTGCTGTGAGGATCTCCGCTCTCTTACCATGTGCAAGCAAGGTGTCTGATAACTGATTCAAGGCTGAGTACACACCTGGAGAGCTCTCACTGCAACAAGAATTGTACCTGGAGATTTCACGTGGGGAATTATTCCTTCCTTGAGGTATTTTACAGTAGACCAATCTTAAAAAAAAAAAAAAAAAAAAAAAAAAAATCCTCTTTTTTTTTTTTTTTTTAATTTCCCCAATGTTTTTTCAGAGATTTGGAATATCACAAGCTTTCTTTCATTGCACAATTTTGCTGTTTAGGTGGGCAAAAAGAAAAGGGAAATTATACTTACTTAAAATGTGCCCACCAAATAACATCAAATAGAATTTGTTAAGTAACACAGATTCTTCAGTTTAATGACAGGAAAAAAAAAATACAATGAAAAAGGTATAGAAAATGAAATATAAGTCAAAGGAAAGAGAGAGTCCTAAGGCTCAAAGAATGGACCATAACAAAGTAAAGAAGAGAGAAACAGAACAAAGTCACAATGTGAATTGAGAAAACAAGGGAGAAAGTTAGGTTTTTCACAAAAGAATGAACACATTTTCCACAATGAAAAAGAGAGGCAAGCAGTGAAGGAAAACAGCAGGTTCATAAAACAGATGAAATTAACTTTTGTGTTGATGGTTATCAAAAGTTTTGTACTACTAATGGGATAAAAAATTCTTCAGAAAAAATAAGAATGGATGATGGAAAAATATAAAAATAACACCTATGTAAAAGCTATACATTTTATTAATGCTAAAGAATGTAAAGAAGTTGAGAGAAAAAAAAAAAGATTCAGTGATTATCAATGATTATTCAGGAAATGTTTTGCAGAATTGCAAACCACTCAAATCCTAATATTATGGTCCTTCCAAAAGATGCTCTTCTAAAGTACCTTGGATGCCCCATACCTGGAATTGCTCAAGACCAGGCTGGATGGGTCTTTGAGCAACCTGATCTGGTGGGAGGTGTCCCTGCACATGGCAGGGGGGTTGGAACTGGGTGGTCTTTAAGGTTCCTTCCAACCCAAACCATTCAGTGATTCTTTGAGTCTTCCTAGTTAATTGGTAGGCATTTGCCCATGAGCTTCAACATGAAAAGATGAGATCCTAGGAAGAACACATGAAGAACACAGGGCATATCCCACTCGTATGTATTCTATAAGGTTAGAGGGACTGGGAAATTACAGTTGAATGGGAGTAAAATTCTTCTGGCAATAGGGAAATGCAGCAATCTTTGCAAGTGTTATGTGTATCTTCTGCCTCCTGGTTTTCTGAGGCTGATTATAGGACTCGCATGCCAAACACTCAAGAGCCCTTTAATTCTCAGTGGGAGACTATCATCTCAAAAATCAAATCATGAGCATCACATATTCTGATATAAAGAGCTGAAGGAAAATGTCGACAGTGTCTCTACTCAAAATGGGCCACTTCGGGGCATTTAAGAAGAGCCACATTTCAGATTAAATTCGGCTTCTAGTGCTTATCAGTGATGAAATAAATGGCAAATTGAAAATTTAAGGGGGAGAAAAGCACAGGCAGAGGAAAGGGTGTTACAGAACTGCCCACATGGAGCTCAGGCACAGGAAACAGAGAGCCAGTGCCCCACAGGGCAGTTCAAGGAGGGCAAGAAGAGCAGATATAAAACCAGATATGAAAAAAAATATGTATTATTAGAACTTGGATGGTAAAAGCTGTTTCTCAGGTGAGTAAGTATTCAGAAAAATGAGTATCGGGTTCAGGAAAAAGTTACTGAAACAACTCCAGTCAGAGAGAAAAAAAAAAAAAAAAAACCTGTTGGAAGGGAAAGAGTGGCCCCTCGTGAATCTTGCTCAACTACAACAGTTCCTCTGTGATACAAAGGTTTGGTTGGGGGGGGGGGGGGGGGGAGGCAGATCCCTCCTGCTCTCTGTACAGAGTATTTACACCTATACCCACTGAGGATATGGTCCACAGTTTGGCTTTCTTTTTGCAATAATTGCTATCTGGTAATTTTTTTCTTGTCTGGTTTCCAGTGGGGGCATACGGCCAGCTCTCAGGCTTTTATGTTCCTCTGCAATCACACCTTTTATTGAGCCCTCAGAAAAACAAAGAATAAAAATTCCAGTAATGCAGCTTTGGTTATTACCTTTAAACTGTTTCTGCTCTTCTTATTTGACAGTAGTTCCCATTAAAGGTTTTTTAATAGCCACCATTATCTTTATGTACACAGTTAACTTTATTAATTACACAAAATCACTTTGCAGAAAAAAAAAAAAAAAAGCAAAGTATGAATAAATGTTGACATTTTCATAGCAATCACTGTATTATTTTGGAGATTATAACATGCAGATCTTTATAGAATTTTGTTCTAAAATATTTTCACATTTTTTCACAACCTTTCTGGAGACAATCCTGTCTGTGTAAGTTATCTAGGAGCCAGAAGGATACTATTAAACACATTATTTTCCTTAGTGAGGGAACTAAGCTTTGTCTTGTTTTGTTTTTCCTTCCTTCCTTCCTTTCTTCCTCCCTTCCTTCTTTCCTTCTTTCCTTCCTTCCTTTCTTCCTTTCTTTCTTCCATGAAATAATTTAAGAGTCAAGGTGGGTAGGCAGTTATTTGATTCCATCAAACTGGAATCAAAACTCTGGTCTATGCTGATCACAGCCCATTGGCAGCACTCCCATTCACCTCAAAAGTAAAAGAGGCTTGGAAACCCACAGTTGCCGGATACTCTCAGGGCCAGAATGTCTAGTACATAAAACACACTTCATGAGCCAAAGGAACTATTAACTTCTTAAAATTTTAAGGGATTTGCACTATGTCAAGATTGATGTAACTGTCTTGTGCAGTTTTATAAAACAGCTTTCAAAAGGAAAAAATCTTCACCACTGTAATATCGTATATCATCATTGTCTGCAGTATCATTTTCACGCTTTTACCCAACATAGGAGTTGGCTGCAAACGAAGTTTGGTGCCCTCCTAAATGCAGGTATCCAGAGCTCTGCAGCTTGTACCACATGCCAAAGAGAATGGTGAAGAGAGATTTCTCCTTCTGTCCTCTGTGCCTCCACATCCTTGTGATAACTGTACATGCTCACCAGCAAGAAAGGGTGAGCATAGACTGAGGTAGCACCAATGGGGAGCCCAGGAGTGGTGCCACCAGCACATGGGTCTGTCCAGCTACCCTGGCTTGGCCAGTGTCCTGGAAGTCAGTATGTGGTCTTATAGGCTTTTGTCTCAATTTCTTCTGTTGATATATGTACATATACATATATATATTAGACCAAGACATTAACTAAAAATTGAGTGAACTGAACTAGTAACTGAAGAAGATGCTTTTGTAATAAAGGCTGAAACTAAATTGCCGACATGGCTCTGAGGAGCTTAGGTTGAATCTGCACCACCATCAACGACACATGTCACTAGAGGCAAAGAGAACTGCTGAAACAGATCACATGGGGTACTCAAGGGAATAGGCAGCACGGAGTATATGTATTACCCTCCTACTGCTCCTTGGCTCAACCTTTGTTAGAATAGCTGATAGCTAGTTTGGAGAGGCTCGACTAAGTACGATGAAGAATGAAAAATCAATATTAGAATAGCAGATACCATTTATTTCCCAAGGAGCAGAGAACATAAGGCTCTCAGAAAACACTGCCATTCTGCTGCAGACTGTTTAAGCATACATTTTGCTTTACATTATAATATTTGCAAGCTTCAGTAGATGTTTGATATCTTTGTCTCCTGGTATATATATAAGAAACAGACCACCTACCTGAATAAGGTCAGTTCATTCTTCCACCAATGTATGTAAAACAGAAGACAAGAATTTCAGATGTAGGCCAGCCTGAACAGTCATAAATCAGTATGATCTCACTAACATGAAGAAGAGTGCCATTACATCAACTGATATAAATTGTCTTAACTCAGCAGATGTCACTCCTTGGCCCCATTTCATATTTTCCCAGTCTGTCAATACTCCAGGCTCCATGGAAAGGGTGTTACCTTCCCACACCAGCTGATCTGAGCTGATGAATATAGCCTGATGTCCAGGCAAGCACACCACATGCATTACCACACACATTTGCTTGATTAATTGGGTGTCTTAAATGGCTACAGTCACAGACAGTTTGCACTGTTTAGACTGGATGGGTTTCATTTGCTTTCACATTTGGGCAGAGGACGCCTACAGGAACATTGTGTGTTTGACCAGAGAATCCATAAAGTCTAGCTCAGAGAAGCCGTCAGTCTCCCTGGAGCATTGGTCCCTGTGCATTGCTCTCATGGAGGCTTACCAAGGCATTGACCCAACTGAGCAGTTTTGTCAGGGTGGGAAGCAAGAAAGTCTAGACCAGGCATAAGATGATCCAGAAGAGAGCATCTAAGCTGGTATATACTGTAAATAAAGGTTGAGACCGGACCTTGAGTAATGTGTTCAGTTTTGGGCCCCTCACTACAAGAAGGATATTGAGGTGCTCAAGTGAGTCCTCAGAGAAGGGCAACGAAGCTGGTGAGGGGTCTGAAGAACAAGTCTCATGAGAAACAGCTGAAGGAGCTGGGCTTGTTCAGCCTGGAGAAAAGGAGGCTCAGGAGTGACCTTATCGCACTCTACAGGTATCTTAAAGGGGGCTGTAGCGAGGTGGGGGTTGGTCTATTCTCCCACGTGCCTGGTGACAGGACGAGGGGGAATGGGTTAAAGTTGCACCAGAGGAGGTTTAGGGTGGATATTAGGAGGAACTTCTTTACTGAAAGGGTTGTTAGGAATTGGAATGGGCTGCCTAGCGAAGTGGTTCAGGCACCATCCCTGGAGGTCTTTAAAAGACCTTTAGATGTAGAGCTTAGGGATATGGTTTAATGGAGGACTTGTTAGTGTTAGGTCAGAGGTTTGACTAGATGATCTTGGAGGTCTCTTCCAACCTAGATGATTCTGTGATTCTGTAATATTTTGTGTTGTTTGATCCCACTAAAAGAGGATCAAGACATGACAATGGCTGTAGTGGTTTAAGGGAACGTCATGGCTGTTATGTCAACTGTGCTGTCACAGCAACATGGGCTTCAACTCCTGACCAGATAATTATTAAGCTAAATGGACCAATCTGGGTTTGATGAGATAATCCTGGCTGAAACTTTGCCACAGAATCAAGCTCGAAGCCATTTAGAGCAGTCTAAATGCTGGGATCTCTTCAGTGAAAATTTTGTAACACAGCAGTTCTTGAGGCATTTGTGCTGAAGCCTCAGTAATACCCAACAAGGACAATGCCAACAGTGATGGGTACCACAACAATCAATGTCCTTGGTGAAGATTAACAGCACAAATGATATATGAATATTCTCTGGTATGTAATATTATATAGTAGCATATATGGATGTAGCTGTGGTTATATTTGAAGGAAATTATGATCTTGTCATTGATATTCCAGTAGCAGACATGGAGAATACATGTCGCAAATTATCTGTCCAGCTCTATCATACAGCCATGCAAACAGCAATGAAATATTTGCTGTCCTAAAACTCTTCTACTTTGCTTCAGCAATTTTCACAGTATTAGTAATACATTTCCTTTAAGTCAGGTATAGTATAAGGGGGTTATATTCTCATGTTCACGTACATCTGAGCAAACATTTCCTTGTGTTGTCCCCTAAGAACAGTTGTTGACTAGATGGCCCAGAAGATTCACTTAGTCTAACCTTGTTCCTGGTGTTTAGCTAGGCACCTCTCTTTCTGGTTTAACTGCCTGTGTCACCAGCTAGACTGAGAGCCATGGCAACATTCCCACTTCATTCATGAAGGCCAGTCCTTTACAGAAAAATATGTGCAACTCAAAGAGAGTCCAAAATATAAATGAGGAAATACCTGAAATTGTTTCCTCCAAAATATTTTTAGGTATGAGTATGCTCACAGACTATGCCATGTTACAAACAAAACTCAGTGCTAAAAAAGAAATGTAGATGCTAAGTGCTTCCATTTTGCTGTAGCTCTCAGAAAAACTGCAGACCAAAATAACTTTTCATAGGTATGCTCATTTCTTTCTCTATTACATTTTATTCCTCATTCTGATTTGTTTTAATAATTATGTTTTGTTTTGACATTTTGAATCATTTCTATGACACCCAGCATATTATCTGATCCTCATTACAAGCTGTCACTGAAAAAGTGCTGTGCTGTGAAGTTAGATCTAAGGTGACAAGCAACAGAGCTTTTTTTTTTTTTTTACCTATAAATTTCAGTTTCATGCAAACATCATTTCTCACTGCATAAAGCTCATGACAACAGATTGATGCTGTAAATTTATGGCAAATATATTGGTTTTCCCAGGGTCTATAGTGGTTACTCACATAAAAAATGTTAGCAGTAGCATTAACTTTCTGCTAAATATTGCAGATCACCTCTGGGTTTTCCTGTCAGTTTTCAGTTTGGAAAGGTAAAGTGCAAAAGTGTTTGCCCATCCTTTTGGTATGTAATGAACACTTAAATGGTTTCCTTGTTTTTTAACATTGATAGTGTATAAGCTTTTTCTCCTGGGACACAAGGTTAAAGGCTCGATCCAAAGTTTATTCACATGGATGAAAAGACTCATTCCTTTCAGTAGGTTTTGGATTAGACTATAGGATAGCATTTGGCTGGCCATGAAGCAGATATCAGTGCTTGACTGTGAATCTGGCATTCAAGGTTTTTCTTTCATCCTTGGCTGTCAGGTGCCTTAATAGCATACATAATTGCCAAAAGATAGTATATCCACTTTTACTGCTCCTGCTGGGTTTCTCAGAGGGACCTACTCTCCACAACTCTGCATTGTGTGGATCTTGTACAGATATAACAAATTAAAGCCATTGGCATATGGATTCTGTTCCATGCCACTGAACACTCCAACCTTCTTGAAGGTTTAGTTTAAATATTTAGTGATGAGGCTTAATGCAATAAGAATTTGGATAGACAGATGTTTTTGAAATAAAATAAAATAAAACCATTAATTTTATATTTCCAGTTTGTCAATTTGATTACTTCTATCTCATTTTTATAATTGCCATTGTTTCTGTTAATAATATGCCATATTAAGAAGTTTGCACCTTCCTTAAAAGACCCCCTCTCACTTATAACAAGTTAACCTAAGCTTTTGCTGAATCAGCTAAAGTTCATTTATTTACTTTTAGTTCATACACTTACACTTTTTTTTTTTTTTTTGAATGACTTAAAACTATTCCCTCTCAATTCTCCTGTCTGTTCCAAGCTGAGCCTTTCCCCATACAGTTATCTTTCCTTCAAACTAACACATATGGCTATCCAAATCTTCTACCATGTTTGTCATTCTTCCGTCAACTCTCTTCAATCTACCTGTCATTTTAGAAAAATGGACCCTTGGTTTCAGGCATAATGAAAAGAGTTGACTGGAGAATACTGCTATATCAGACAAGAAACTCTTTCCCAGTATTTTCAGGCTTAAAGGTGAAGAAAATCATGTTGTGAATCCAAAGGAAAACAAGGCCAACTAAAATGATAGGAAAAACAGGTTGCTTGATGTTCAGAGCACATCAAGCACGTGACAAACTCATGTCTGCCCATGTGTTTCAGATGAGGCCTTTCCAAGGTACTTTCCTGAAACCTAGACCACCAGGCTTCTGTCGGGGTTTTACTAATTTTCTAAATGAAATAATCAGATACATTTTTGCAAAACATCTTGACACTTTAGTATTAAAATATTAGCAATAACAACAGCAACAGAGACAGCCTGGCTATAATACTAATTTTCAGGTTATTTCTGTGAATTATCTACCCTTCTAACTCAAATAAAGCTTATTAGAAAAAAAAAATGTGACAAATTTTAATGAAATTCCCTTTCAAACAGATATCTCCCCAAACACAACCTATGCCCTCATTTCCTGACTTGCAAGAGATTTAAGATGCTAGAAAAAGAACCAGCATGGTCTGCCTTGTTGCCTTGCTGCAGAGAAGATGAAATGCAGCTGTTCAAGAAGCAGACTTGCCTGAAGAACTCAAGTACTGAGTTTTGGCAGCTATAACTCAACAGCTGGCTGCAGCTGGCATGAGGGAGCTGGCGGGTTGCAGAGGGGACAGTCCTCATTCCTCCTTTCCCCTGATCCTGCCACAGGAATCAGCAGCACCATAGCAGTCTATGTTAGAAGGGCATGTTCAGAGGCAGCTCTTAATGAGGTTTTATCTGCCACAGGGATGATCACGTATAGCCAGATTCAGCTGCTCCAGCTGCTGAGAGAAATGTTGGTACTTCAGAATTATGTGTGCAGGTTTCTGCAATGGGATGAATGTCACTATTTATAGGTAGTGCTGACAGTTTTCTTTCCAGTGTGCAGATACCCACATCAGTTTCTTTTATACCAGTTTTTCATAGGATGCAATGAATTCTTCAGTGGAGGTGTTTGTGGTCCAAATTGCCTTCCAACTGGAAATGTAAAATCTCAGATGGATTGGATGATAAAAACTTAAGATCTTGCGTTAACAAAGAAGTTCCATTTAATTACAGCTAAATTACAAATCCTAAGCATTAAAGGGTCAGGGAGAAAAAGACAGGGGAGATACAAGGGAGATTCGTGAAGAGGCCAAGGAACATCACATTGCTCTGCAGAACTAAGAGAAGCAGATCAAGATATACAAGCAGTATATTTATCAGAGCAATCTCATACTTTTTTCTAAAATGAAAAAAAAAAAAAAAAAAAAAGGTTGCTTTTTTATTCATCATCAAACAGGCAGATTTCCCATAAGCATTGCGTGCTTGGAGGGAAGCTGGTGGCAAAAGAGACCAAGGCTGTGAGCAGTAGGACAGCTGGAAGAGGGAATGGCTCCTAAGTTCACAGCTCCTCTCTTCTCAGTGAGTTGTTGCCACTCATGTCCTTTGACTCTAAATACAAGAATATATGAAAGTATAATATGAAGCAACTTTCATAAGAAGAACAGCAAAAATAACTTGGCCTGATACTTGGATAAATGTGGTAAGTGAATGCCACCATTGTGAAATTAATTGATACATAAAAAAGAAAACAAAAATGGGTAATTATGCATAAAAGTGATACCCAAGTGATTATCGTAGAAACTGAGTTTATTTTAAGAACAGAAATTGCTTGCGATCTTCCTGCATCATTACTAAGACTAACCACAGAAGAAAATGCCGTTCAGAAATATGTAATTGGGTACATATGAGTAGTTACACATTCAATAGCTGTAAACTTAAATCAGATTTCTCAGTAACCCAAAGTAATTAGAGTAATTAAGTATGCAATTTATTTATGAAAATAGAATCCAAGATGGCTGTTCCTGGTGTATTTGAGGGAGAGGCTGTAAATGAGAAGGACACATTCCAGGTTAAATTCACAACTAATTGTAATGTGCTGTATTAATTTTTGATTTTGATTTCTTTTATCTGAGAAAGGAAATTCTTGGGATGAATGGATGAAAAACATTCTTCTGTAATCAAGAGAAATGTGATCATTCACATTATGGTATCAATCATTCAGAAGGAATAACAAAATGTATACTTATTCTATCACATGGCCTCCCTTATCTCAAAGATTATGTCGAGGCTGGACAAAAGCTATGCACTACAAAATTTCAGTAAGAAAGCTTCTATTGGTATTAGTACAACATATGGCACAGCTCTTTGTGGTGCAGAGCGCTGGCTCATCACATCTTTTCCTCTTTTTTTCCGGTTGCTAAAGAGCTTTAAAATCAGTTCAATAATCACTTTCGTAATTGGCAACATCAGTGATTTCCATGGATTTTTCCCCTCAGTACTTTCATTTGCCTCAGACAAAAGGATCAAACATAATTATGAGAGTGAGTTTCCAAAAAAAACCCACAATATTTCTCTAAGCACTGGGGCCAAACTACAAAGAAATTAAGCATCCCTGTTGTAACAGATCATAAGGATTGGATTAGATTAGATTTTCAGAAGTCCATATATATGGCAGACACACCAGTCCCTGGGGTTTTTACAGACTCCTTTGCTCTAGAAAGCAAAATTACTTTAATAATAGAAAAACTAATTATCTTTTGCTTGTTTTTCTTGAGCAACATTATGCAACTTTAGCAACATTACAGTTGTCTGGTGGAAAAGTAATGATTATTCTAGGTCATTGGGGATAATTTTTACCTCTAGTGAGACACCCCCTGATGAATCATCCTCAGCCTCTGACCTTTTTCAGACCAGGGTTTCCCGGACCATTCTGTAGTTTGTCTGGTTACTTGCAAGCTAGTCTGCCTGAGAAGCCTTGTAACTCTTGCCCACACATCCCCTGGCAGGATTGCTACCTGTTATATGTACTTTCCTGCTGGATTCATTTGATGGCCCCCAATTCATTCCTATCTTTCTATTTCATGACTGTCATGATTTTATAGACCTCTGTCATGATCTCTTCAATTTTGTACTCCTTTTCTTCCCAAACAACCCAATCCTTTCTCCTTTGGAAAATGTACATCCTCTGATCATACTTGTTGCCTTTCTCCAAAACTTGCCTACTTCTTTTTTATCTTTTCAGAGATGAGGGTCCAGAGCTGTCTACTTTATTCATGATGTGAAAGAACCATTAATTTATGCAATGTCAGAATGATGATTTCTTCTTTGTTTTCTATTTTCTTCCCAATAATTCCTAATATTTGAATAACTTTTGGGGCAGCTGTGGAACACAGGTTTGATTGATCTTAACTACCACGTTTTTCTGTTCAGAGTCCTTTTGGTCCCCCATGAAGTTATGTCTGAGACCTGCAGGGCTATCCTAATTGTTTCTGGGCAACTGCTAATCCTTCCCTTTCTGGCAGATTTTTCTTTTTGTCCAATGCATTGGAGCAAGAGACAGAAATTTCTCATGAGAAGTAATGGAATGTTTTGTGCAGAGAAAGAACTGCTCTGTCAGAAACCTGTATCTTCATGCTAATATAGAGAAATGAATTCCGTATTTTTCTTACTGTTCATTGTAAATACCTTTTTTATCAGCTATAAAATCAGCTATAAATATATTATTTTTCTTCTCATTTAACTTTTACTTTCAGATTCAGAAAATGCCACTGGAGCTAAAGAAATACTCCATCAATAGTTTTGTATTACTCAGTCCTGGGACATGAAGATCTAACTTCCTTACAAAAGGCTGATTTTCCTCTCCAGGATGCACAAGTTTAATCTTCATGAATACATCCTAGATCAGAATCAGCTGAATGTATTTATACTGCCAACAATAGAATGGGAAGGTGCTGCTGTACTTTGTAATTTAGCAACACCAATACATGCAATTTATGCCATGCTCAATACTAAGGATCTTTAACTCCAATCTTTACCTTTCAAGTAAGCTAATTGATAGCCTAGATGAAAACAAAGAAAGAGAGAGAATGTTTCCAACATCATCTACCAGCTGTGGATATTTCAGCTGTCCACTTTTGGATGAATTATGAAATAGACTGTGTACTTGTTTTTGTTTCTGTGATGAGGTCTGCCATCTAAAAGAAGTATATCCTGTTGAATCTCTTCATGCCAACAAATTACAGCTATTTGTCAAATAATAATAATAACCAAAAAAATCAAAAAATAACCAAAAACAAGCTCTAACAAGCTTTAGAGGTCAGCAGAAATGCCCTGAAATTAAATTCCTTCTTTCAAATAAAATACAGAATATTGTTGTGGGCAAACTGGTCATTTAGTACCACTTAGTCTAATCCTCCTAGCCTGTTTGAAGCTGTGTGAAGAGATGAACTGCCAAAATACCAATTTGTTATCATGACTGCCAAAGGAGTCCTGCAACTCCACTGTATTGAATACAAATACCCCTATCTTTCAGATTATTCAAGATTCAGCAACGTTACATATCCAGAAAACATACATCTAAGGCTGAAAACAGGCAAAATAGGAAAAATTCTCATAGGTAGGAAATTCCGTGGAATGGTTTGTCTTTCATGATATCCCTTGCTATCAAAACTGTCTGCCTGTGTGGATATAGAAGTTTCAAACTTACCAAAATTTATAACTTTGACCAATTTCTATGAGTTATTCAATTAATACTAAGAAAGCATTTAAATCTAAATGTTTCCAACTTTTCATTAGAATTATTAGATTTAGGCTTTTCAGTAACTAACAACTGATTATCTCAGTTGTCTAATAACCCTAGCAAAATAACAGAAATAAACTGCATTTCTCAACCAGGCATATTAATTTTCAGCAGACAGATGCTTATGTACTGCTACAACTGGCCAAAGCAACAGTCTGTACATTTTCACAGCAATGAAGAAATCGGAAGAAACCATTGCATCATCTATTCTGACCACCTGTGCATTAAATCTCATTACATTTCACCCAATCATCATTTTGCCAAACCTCATAATCTGTGTTTGTCTTAGCCTATCTATCTGAGAGGCACTGAAACAACAATATAACTTCAGCTTTTGACAAATGGATTGCATTTTTTTCTTTATTACATAACATAAACCTCTGGCACCCAAAGTTTTCTCACGAGAATAAGCACTATTTCACTGTACTTAAATTGGGAGAGTCCTGTGTATTTTACGCAGAAAAACATGCTCTTGTAGCATGTTTGCTCCCTATGGACAACAGCAGGTTAAACATAAATTTCCTGTCCTAAAACTTGTACAAAAACAGGAGCTAAGAATATGTACTGCAGGGAAGGGTTAGCATCGTTCACTGTACATCCCAATTATTTCCCCATGCTGTATGATGTTGCCTTCTTGGCCAGTGGATGTGTCTGAAGGACTGATGCACAAGGGTGCTCCTCTTGCACCCAAAGAGCCATCAGAACCACTGGTGGAGCTCGGTGGAAGAAACCTCCGAGTTTTAAAGTGTTTTTACAGAGCAGCTCATAAATCCCATAAAGTTGTGTTTTTCCATTGAAGTTAAATCATTATAAAACAGAATGGCAACTTTTCCTAGCAGTGAGGCTCCTTATCTGCCCATGTCACAGACAATGTCAACTTCTAGCAAGATAACTGTCTCCAACAATAAGATTCAGAAAAGCTCCAGCTTTCAAACACATTTCAGAATTAATATGAGGCAAAAATGTCTCCTTCCACATGTGTTTTCAGAGCAATGTTGATTAGCACGAGCATGGTTTTCTTTTAAGTGGGAAGCCTGAAGTTTTCCTCATTCACAGAATTTGCATTAAATAGATGTGTACAACAAGAAATAAAAAGGAGGAAAAATAGTCAGCTTAAGATATTTGCAAACTGTGGAACAAATACTTGACAGATCCATTTGAAGGACAAGAATGGAAAGGCAGCTTTATAGATAAATTTCTTGATGGGTCTTATTTTTGAAATGGTTTAGAAGGAAATATCACCGTATGTGATTTATAGCATTTCATTATGAAATATTTCTGAGTGCATAATGAGTATCTGCCATGCCTAAATATCCTCAGAGTGTCACTCCACAGTCCTCCCACACACACTATTTCAATTCAAGGCAATAGCTTGGCGAACTTCCTACCAGCTCCAATATGAAATTATCTTGCTTAAGAATACAGGGTCTGACCTCTGTAGACATATTGTGGGACACCCAAATGGTCTCTCTCATATTCCTGGACACTTCAAGTAGTTTATAAGGGCAAATTCCTACTATCTGTATGAAGTCCCTTACAAAAGTGAACAAACTACAAATTTTGGTACAGGGCTCCAGTTTTGAACCCTTTCCTAAATTTCACAGAAGGGCTTCATATTTTGATGAAATTTAGGGGTTTTCTTTTGCATCTCCTTCTGTCAGTGTACACTGCAGAGGTGGGCCTATATGGAAAATTTTGTGGCAATAATGGACTTAGACAACTCTGGAGCCAGTAAATGAAACAAGAATGGGGGAAAACAGAAGTTGGGGAGATCGGAGTAAAAGTGTATCTGTTCTTTTTCTAAAGTGTGTCTAAGAGAATGTCAGTCTTGTGTCTCTGATGGATTTCTTTCCTTGTTTCTTCAACTGGAAAGACAGAGAAGATGGACCACATTAGCCTTGTATCTGAAGACAAAAAACATACAGTGAAGTATGGTGGGGAAAAGTGTAACATTCAGATAAGAGAAGATATGGGAGAATCAAGGCTTCAAATCCCCTTGCTTAATTTTGTATATTTTCAAATGATTGTGATTCGGAAATTACATCTGTTTTCCTAAAAGGTAGGAGCCAAAATTCAGTGTTTCTTGCACCTGCTGGTTTGTTTTAAGTTCATTTCCACCATAGACTGAAGACTATAAAGCAAAGAAACTCTGGTTTCAGCAATGCCCAGTAATAAAGGTTCACATTTCAGCCATAATGGTCCACCAGTATGACACACGCATACACACAGATAACTGTGTGTCGTATGTTTATAATTGCTCTCTGACATTTAGCATGATAAAAGGCACTAATACATATTGAAGGGAAGGAGAAAGAGGAAAGAAGAAAGGGGGAAGGGAGAAGCGGGAAGGGAGAAAGGAAGGAGTAACTACCAAGAAATACTAACACAAAGTTAGATATCAGCTGCTCACTCTTAGATGAATGGAAATGACCAAAGAGGAAATGTAACACAAAGAAGACTTCTAGGACAAATACATATAAGTCAGGATTCTTGGTTACTCTCAGCTTTGAAAAAGAAAAGAAAAGAAAAGAAAAGAAAGGAAAAGAAAAGAAAAGAAAAGAAAAGAAAAGAAAAGAAAAGAAAAGA